>CM062822.1:27663027-27898313 GCA_031772345.1 Himalopsyche anomala | reverse complement strand
TTTTTTTTTTTTCCTACCTTTATTTTCCTACTGAAACTATATGTGGTGTCCGCGAAGCGGACTCCTAGTTTCCTGACTAAAGTTATTGCTAGGGTGGGTACAGACTAAGTCTTTATATCCCTTTCCCGCATGTAAGCTAGCTACGTAATGACTTTCTAAAAGATTCTGTCAGCTGAAGGCTTTGTGTGGGGAAAACAGTTAAGAAAAAACCCCTTACGAGAATGATTGGCTTTGAATCATAAAAAGTTCAATTCTTACCAAGAATTGCTCGTAATGTTTACGTAAACTTGAAGAGTTTACTGTTCTTATTTTAGACATGCCCAGTCCCTAGCTGAATAAACGAGCCTGGCTCGTATTATCGAGTGCGTATACTCCCTTTCAAGAGTACACACGCTCGATCAAACATTAAAGATTATCTCTTAGGGCGATTAAATGAAGGCCGGCATTGCTGTCGGCCACTTTCTCGTTCGACTCCGCTGTGAAAGAATTTCCTGTAAGAGAAGGGGAAGTGGAGCATAATAAGGATTGTGACATCATCTTGACAAGTTTCTTAGAGACCTTAAGTTGGTTTTTAAAATTTGCGATTTTTGTAGCTCGGAGAGTTGGAGCGAGGTGAGGCCCCTGCTTCAGTCTCTCCTCAAAGCTGGCACGGTGGAGACGTAGGGTCTCTTGGATGTCTGGGCCTTTGTACCAGGCACGCAGGTATCGTGTACTGGCATTTTTCCTCAAGCCTGAGATTATACGCAGGCATTTGTTTTCGACCCTCTGTAGGAGAAGGAGTTTGCTGTCAGGAATGTCAACAGACCAGATAGGGGAGGCGTATAACATGGTCGGCTTAATGACCATATTGTATAATGCTTTTTTATTTGCCATGCTAAGGTAGCTTCTGGCGTTGAAAATTGGGTACAACGCACCGATTGCAACGTGTGCTTTGCGTCTAGCTTCTGCAATATGAGTAGACCAAGTGAGGGAACAGTCCAAGTATACCCCGAGGTATTTAACTGCTGGACTGAATGCGCAAGGAATACCACAGACGGTGATTTTTCCTTTAAAATTTTTGTTGGCTCGCTTTCGTGTGAAGAGGATCGCCTCTGTTTTTGCGCCGTTTACTTTAAGCCTCCAGCGACAAAAGAAGTCAGTCAGCTGGGCCGTACCAGCCTCAAGGCGACGTAACGCTACGTCTCGATCCTTGTGGGTGGATGTGATTGCTGTGTCATCTGCGTATAAAGCGACGGAGCAGTTCGTAGGGTGCGGGAGATCATAGATAAAATGGTTAAATAGCCTAGGTCCCAGGAGGCTACCCTGAGGTACCCCAGCAGAGGCTGTGCGGAGAGAAGATTTCTCTTTCTTTACCGCTGCGTAGAGAGTGCGGTCTTTCAAGTAATTTTGAATGATCTTTGAAATGTAGGTGGGAGTGTTGGTCGCAACGAGCTTGTGGACAAGACCGTCGTGCCATACCGTGTCGAATGCCTTTTCCAGGTCGAGCAGTACCATTCCGGTGGTTCTGCCTCTGTAAAAGTCTTCGGTGATCTGACCCGTGATACGGGATAGCTGAAGGGTGGTTGAGAGTCCTTTCCTGAACCCGTATTGAGATTCAGGGAGGATAGGGTTATGGGTGGGAAGAAAGCGTTCAAGTATCACTTTCTCGAGTAGTTTACTGAGGCAATCGAGTAGACTGATCGGTCTGTAGTTGACAGCTAGTGAGTGGTCTTTTTTAGGTTTTGGAATCGCGACGACGTGAGCCGTTTTCCACGTTACTGGAAAATAGCCACGTAAAAGACATGCGGTGTAAATTTTGGCTATAAAAATGATTCCCTTTTGAGGAAGTCGTTTTAAAATGGTATTGTTAATGTTGTCCCTTCCGGGGGCTTTTTTGACTACGAGTGTTTTGATGAGTTTTTCGATCTCTACCGGTTCTACGATTTTTACATCATCCGGGTTGATGTTTTGCGCAGCAAGTGATTCTATTGATTTTTGAACAATCGCTTTCGTAGCGATGTCCGTGTCCGACTGAATTTCAAAATTTTTAACGAATGCATCGGCGAGTGCATTGGCTTTTTCGAGATCGGAATAAACAAACTTATCGCTGGTTGGGTCAGGTCTGATTGGCTTGATAACAGATGAAGACGTTTTTATGCGTCTCGCGAGGGCCCAGAGTGAATTTCTGGGGTCGTCGGTGTATATCCGACAACTTGTGAGGGTGTCCTCCCAGAGGGCACTTTTGTGGCTTTTGACCATGGATTTTATTTTAGCCGTGAGAGAGTTAATCTCACGTTTGACAAAGTGATCTTCGCGGTTTGTTTTATTCCATTCTTTGCGCAGTCTATTACGCTTAAGAATGAGTTCGCGAGTTTCGTCCGTGAGTTCGGCTCGCGAGTTCGATGGCTTTACTTTAGGGACGTAGCGACGACGGGCCGTTAGAATTGTTTCAGTCAGCTCAGCTGCTGCTGAATCAATCTCTGCCTCCGTTTGCAGAGTTTTCGATGTGAGTTGAATATTTTGCGTAATAAACTTTTTAAAGAGTTTCCACTTCGCTTTCGCGTAATCAAACTGCGGAGTTCGATCTTTTTCGTACGCGCCTCCTATCTCAAAATAGACAGGGAGGTGGTCCGACTGGAGTGCGTTTATTACTCTCGGTTTGCCGACGGTTGGAGAGTTTTGAGCGATCACTAAATCAATGAAAGATGGGCGAGTTTTTCCTTGAATGCGAGTCGGTTCATCCGTGTGGAGAATCGCAAAATCCGATTTCTCGGAGAGCTTGAGAAGTGAGTTACCGCGGGAATTTGCTTTAAAGCAATTCCATACACTGTGGTGAGCGTTAAGATCGCCAGCTAAGACGACCGAGTTTCTGAGCTTGAGCAGCTGATCAAGTTCAGAGGCAAGGATTTTTTCCTTTGCCTTACCGTACAACGAAACTATAGCGTGCGGTCTACCATTGATTTCTACTTCTATAGCTGTGGATTCAAATCCGTTTAAAGGGGACGTTGGGAGGTGCGCGTGTTTTAGATCGCGATGTACTAATATCATGACACCTCCGCCCTTCGCGGGAAGGGGGCGGTCTTCACGGTAACAATCGTAACCGGGGACAGAAAAACGATGTTTCGGCTTAAGGTAAGTCTCTTGAATCAAGACGATGTCAATACCAAGTTCTATGAGAAGAGCTTGAAGTTCAGGTCGTTTGTGGTCAGAAACGCTGTTAGCGTTCCACGTTAAGATCTTGAGAGGTCGTCCGTTATCTAAAAGGTCTGCGCCTTTTTATGGTGTGGCTAGTCCGCACTTGTCTAAAAGTGACTCGGCTCTAAGTAGTCTGTCGTTAAGAGACATAGCGGGATTTGCGCGGATGGCGCGGGACATACGAATGCTCTCAATGATAGCTGAGAGATCATCTTTTGTGATTCCGTCCTCGCCGTCGAGGAGAGAGTTTATAATTTCCACAAGTGTGGTTGGGAGGGAGGGTTTTGCTGGTGCTGGTGCAGCGACGCAGGCACTGACTTGGGGTCCAGCAAGAGCGCTACTGTAAGAAAGTACGTTTGGTACTGCTGCTCGGGCAGCTGATTTATGGAGGTTTGCTTTGGGGGCGGAAGTGGCTTCGCGGCGGGCCACAATTGACTTGACATAGGCAATGCGCTTAGGGCATTGCCTATAGTTGGCGGGGTGGTCACCTCCGCAATTGCAGCATTTTACGCCAGGAGATGAGTCTCCCTTAGGGCGGGTGCATGCTTGCGACTCGTGCTGTCCCAGGCACTTGACGCATCGAGCATCACGGTTACAGTTTCGAGCTGAGTGCCCGAAGAGCTGACACCGATAGCACTGGGTGCCACCGATGCTTGAACGTCCGCGGAATTTCTCCATTGTCACTCTGACGTGACAAAGAGATTTAATTGAATTGGACATGTACGACATGTCCGTCCCAGCTGGCATAGCTACTAAGTATGCTGGATTTATAGGTTCTAGAGATTTCCCTTTGAGAAGGGAAACCGAGACTGGGCTGAACCCGCATTGGGTAATCGCGAATGCGATTTCCTCTGCAGGAAGAAGGGGCAATCCACGGATGACTGATTTGCAGGTCCTATCTTCCTGCAATGTAAACGAGTGAAAGACCGCTTGGCCATTGCGTAGGCCAGCGGTCAAGCATCGATGGGCTTCCACCGATTGCACTTGAACGGCATAAGTGCCGTTCTTGATTTTAATAGAGAATAAAAATTCTCCTAGAATATTTTTTAACCGCTTGACGACGGTTGAGTGCTGTTCCTGTCTATCTACAGACAGGATTACAGGGGGTACACGGGACTTTTTTGGCTTAGCGGGGCCGACTGACGTTGGTACTGAAGGCACGTAAGGAAGCGTGACTTCAGGATTGAGCGCGCGAAATTTATTGCTCGTCTTTGTGGGGGAAGACGGAGCAAGGGGACGTTTGGGGGCCGAAACTTTAGGTCTGAGCCAGGTTTCGGCAGTAGATACTGGAGTTATGTCCATGCGAGAAGGCGAGCGCTTGCGAAGACGGGGATCAACGGGGAGCTGCACCGGTCTGGGCAGCGCCGCGATGATAGTCGGAGAGTGGCCCGACATAATGATAGAAGGGGTTGGCGAAGGCACCGGAGTGCGCTGATCGTAGCTCATTGAGCTTACACGCGAGCGGGGCCGTGATGACCCACGAGGAGAGGCCGGCATATTGCTAGTAAGCAATCTGCCGGACGGACGTACGGAGATTTATAATATAATAGGTAACTCACCAAAAAAAATACGGATATTCACGTTCACCGATAGACGCACTGTACGGGCGACCGAAAACGTTGGCACGCTTGAACCCACCAGTCACAGGGAATGCCCGATGAAAGGTGGGGAAAAACGCACGAATGAGTCAGTCAGAACCGAAAAGTACGCACGGTGCTCGCAAAAAACCAACAAGAAAGCAGGGCGGATAATACGTGGGCCGGGCAATCGGGTGCCAAGATGGCTTCCGGTGCACGGTAACTGGTATGGAGAAATATTATTAATTTAAGCTATGATACTTAACAAGAATTAACACTTAGCACTTTAAAGCACTGAGAAGGCTTTTAAAAACAACCGAGCTTCTTCGCGAAGCGAAGAAGCGAGCACACAGGACAAAATCTGAAATTTCGCGAAGCGAAATTTCAGACAACTTTACTCGGTGAGAGCTCAAACGGTAATGAAGGTGGCTGGGACTGGCGCCACATTACTATTTAAGTATTATCCACTCATTTAGTTTTAGCGATGCGAGGTGCATAAATCTATATGCTGATCCTGGTCACAACACCTCCATGTGAGCCAGTGACAGCGGCCTAGATTTATATTTATTAAATAAAACTTTTATTTTATTCCTTAACAAGTGTCGAAAATGAAAAAAAATACTTGAGTCGTTTAGTTGACGATATAGGCTTCGAATGTCAACTTAGTACTTTCAGGATAGTTTTTAATTTCCTAGATAATTTATCAAAAAAATACATTTACCATCACAACATTCACAAAGAGGCAAATTTTCTCTTAGATTAGCTATATGCTTGCGCTTGTATATAAAGCTAATGCGTTTTGAATATGTAAACTTGAGTCATAACAAAATTAATATAACATGCCTGCTAAATATATCGTTGTGTTACGATTTACTAAGCTAACAAATAAACAGTGTCATAGGAAAGGGTCCCGCCTCCGCCAATATTTCTAATATTTTTGTTTTTGATTACTTCTACTATTTTTAACTATGAACTAGAAGTTTTTACGACAGGTCTTTCCAATTAATGTCATCATGATCTAAGTTTTACTGATACTCGTTATTGCTACTTAGAAGAAAATAATAGTTATCAGCATCTCTTAATGTTCAACATGTATATTCATTGCGGCACCGTGACTATCCTCAGAATAAGCAAAATATTATATTTTTAGCACAATCATGAAAAAATGGTAATTGAATTATCAGATGCATTGATTTTTTATGCAAAACAATTGTTATATGTTCATTACCTCCAAAGTTTTTTTTTTCAATGCATTAATCAGTACTTATTTCACAATGCACAAATAAGACGGAAGAAAGAAAATAGCTCACTTGATTCTGTTTTCAAAACATTTTATATTTGTTTTTTACCTCCGAAAATTTCATTTTTTTTTCAAAAATGCTGCTTCCAAAAAAGTACACTTTGTCAGTAAGCGTCAAACAGTGCAAATAAGTAGAAGAAAAATATTGAAAGGGATACAGCTTGCATTGGTTCTGTAAACATGGTATTATCAATCTTTATTTCCTTATTATTTTCTTTCCATTTTCAGAAATGCCACCCCCGAAATTGTGCCACCCGGGGCAATAAAGAAATAATAGGTAATATGCTTATATACACAATTGATGCAATACAACCGATAAAACTTCTACCGGAGTTAATTTTACATTTATTTACCTACCTAAGTAAATCATCTAGCAATATTTGTAGCTACTTAGTACTTTTCATAGGTTTGATAGGAAATTTTCGTCAAATCTTTGAAATACTGGTACGGACACACAGCTGTCAAGATGTATCTTTATGGTTTATGACTTAAGATTGATAATACTTGTCTATGACATCAAATGTCAAAATTGTCCTATCAATATTATCAATATGTCAACGGATTTAGGATCAGATTTTTTGGAAAAGTACAATGGAATATCTAATAAACTCAAAAAGTACGTGTCACTGAAGATAGAAATATATCGTATCAATGACTAAAAATAAATTATATTTGGATGCCTAGTGCGTTCGCTTGAGTACATTTTATTACAAATTTGATGATCATCTTGGCTGCGGCAATCTTTTCTCAAATATGACATATTTACCTTCAGAAATAATTCTGCTCAATATATTTGGTAATTGTGTGTTAAAGCTAGTCATGGACTATTTCGGCGAAAAATTTCACAAACTAAGCTTAAAACAACGCCATGATTCAAAATAATTTTCTGAAGGCTTGATAATCGCGTTAAAATCACACATTAACATAAAGAACAATGATAAATTATGCAAAATATGAAATGTTGGTAATCATAAACAGAGTGTAAAACCATCTGACAGTTAATTTAGTATGGCCGACGTGTCAATGCTGCCAATACAAAAACAGAACTCATTCAATAATTATTATTAAATATTATTTGTAAATATTGTACATACCTAAGAATCGTAGTTATCTCTAATAACTGTTAGAAATACTCCAAAAATACCGCTGCCTGGGGAGCGAAACAAATTCCTAAACACAAATTCATCCTAATAGAACACGAATAAAGCCCTACTTGTACCGAATTGGCGTTTCTGCTTTCGTTTCGCTCGCATCTACATGTTTTCAATGTTTTGAGTATGTAACTCATTATCGTTTGGATCCACAAAGTTTACAGATTACAGATATGGTGTTGTTCTTAGAAATATACAATATTTACAAATAATAATTATTGAGTGAGTTGTTTTTGTATTGGCAGCACTGACACGGCAGCCATACTAAATTAACTGTCAGATGGTTTCAGACTCAAGTGTTAACCTTTAGAATAGTGAATAGATTTATACAGACCTTACTTTAATTTACTGCCTCTTCTTGACATGACAATTTTGTGACTTTTTCTCAATGAATATATGTAATTCATACTTAGAGCATGTATATGCTTACAGACAGACCCTCCTGTGTTGAGTTTAAACTACTTTTATACTCATTTACAGAAAAATGGCGCCGACATACATGTACGTCCATACTCCTCTAAAGGTTAATGATTAAGTATCGAAATGTTTTCACTATACGTCGCCATACTTTGTGAATTATGGCGTGTTATTAACTATCTTTTTTTTACAAATCTAATACTTCGCCAATAAGAAAACACGCCATAAAAATGATAACTATTATTACTTTATTGTACAATTTAGGAGGTTTATGCGGAAGCCTAATGTTTCCGAAGCAACTGAAGAATTCAGCAATTTGGCATTGCAATGTGATTTATCAGAACAGCCTCCATTCGCTGGATTGTGCTATCTCGGGGCCGCAAGATGTGAAGGTTCTATCGGAAATTCAATGGGTGAAGCTGAATATCTTTTGATGTCAGCTAGACAGTTCATGAAGGCAGAGTTAAAACTTAGCTCATTAAAATGTATAAGTCCCGGAAGAGAAAATTTAGAGGTTCGTAAACTATTATATATTTTGGATCTTTCCTGTTTGGTGGTATCAAACGTTTTTAATTTTATCAGTGCACATTCAATTAACAAGCGTTGTCTTAACTCTTAAGTCTTAACTAATATACGTTTATGTACAGATGTATACTATATCATTACAAATTACACACAAGCGCAGAAATCCTCGAGCTGGCCCTGTAAGTACAGTCCGCGCTAAAGATAAAAAGATCTGTGCGGAGAAGCAGTAATATGACAGACTTATAAAGACTTGAATTGATCAATGAGCATACATACGTTTTTTTAATCAAACAAAAAAATCATTCAAGATACAATTTCCTTCTAAAGATAAAAGCTTCTCCTATCTCTCGTTTCAATAGTAGACTAGGATTTGCTTCCATTTCTGCCACTAGGATAACTTCATGTAGTCTAATCACCAACACAGATATAACAAAAGAGATATGCAGGTAGCAACTGCAAACTTAACTGAAAAAAAAAACAACATTAATATTTTTTAATCAATTACACTTAAATTGTGTTTACATTATAGGCAG
This sequence comes from Himalopsyche anomala, assembly GCA_031772345.1. NCBI lineage: Eukaryota > Metazoa > Arthropoda > Insecta > Trichoptera > Rhyacophilidae > Himalopsyche > Himalopsyche anomala. Next base: position 27,889,636 of record CM062822.1, on the reverse strand, counting down.
CAATTAGTTGTTACAATCACGCCAGCAGTAGATTTCCAGATAATTCGCCCATTAAGGCCTGCATAAGTTTGGAGTTGGCTGACAATCTTGCAACTCTAGGTCATCTCAAGGAAGCTGTTCAGCATTATCAAATATCCGTTGAAAACTATTTGAACAATTCAGGACACACCCTCAATTGTCTTTCCAAAATGGGAAGTATATACATCAAATTAGGTTAGTATAATAATTTTATTAAAAAAAAAACATAACCTAACCTTCCCCCAAGGGACCAGCAAGTATGATCAATTTCAGGATCGGTTTACATTGATTTACAATAACAGTATATAAAAAATAAATATTAAATTACATTTTGATAAAAAAAGGTGCTGAACAATGTTCCCTCTAAAGCAACAGGTTAGCTGCGCGGAAATTTCAAAGGCTGCGCGGACCGATCAAATATTAATTGAACAACTGTCTTGTAGTGCGCGCCAACCCAGAATGAGTGCGCGGGGGCTTCCCAACTGCTGCGCAGCCGCGCACGCGCGCAGCTTAGAGGGAACGTTGGTGCTGAAACACTTTTTGTCAAGCTTTTTATTGAAGTTTATTTTTTTTTAATCCGTGTCTGTTTCCGATTTGGCTTCCTAATGGAGGTATCTACAAGTTTTTTTACGTGAACTGCTTATTACTTAGTTGCTTCACCTCTCTATTTTATTATTTAGTGGTTGATTAATCGCTCTAGCTTTGGAATGGTGGGAGGAAATTTTTTAGATATCCCAAAGCATTGCACAAACACCCATGCCTTCGATCAGAATTCTGTGAGATTCGTCACACAAGCCTTGTCTTCCTATGAGTAACCACCGATCAACATATTTTAAAGGATGTAAAGTGTCAATGTTACTACAACGAGTTTGATGAACAAAAGTGACAAAACTGTTGTGGAATTCGCCTGACACAAAAAGCAATTTTTTTTTTCAAATATTGATTTGAAAAATTATTAATGCCAAGAAAAAAGGTGCCGAAACGTCATTCCACCGTGTAACATGGGGAAAAAAGCACTGATTAATATGAGGTCTTCAGTATCAAACAAGGACAAGTCAATTTCACTTTATATTTTAGGAGAGCCAAACGTTTGTTTACTACTTTAATGAAATTTGTATGCAAAATTAACTTTCAATAACTTCAAAAAACCCAAATACTAAACATCAACTTATTAAACATTAACTGTATGTCTTATTTGGACGAACGCAAACCGACTCGGTGCAGCACAAAAATATAAAATGGTCTCCGCCGTTAGTGACAAAAAGTACGCCGCAATCAGTTTATTTGATAATTTGATTCTCTTTAAACCGCGTTCCAATCATTTTTGCAATGACTTCGTCCATATAAGACGTAGCATTAGCGTTAACATTCCATACAAAATACTGAATGACATTTTTCTCAGCGATCTGATTGGGTCTCAATGACTTGGCAGATATGACAACAACATCTTTTGGCCATGATTGATAGTTTATTTTATTATTTTAAGTTGATTTTTGAATTTTATGCACTTATGAAACATATATTCAATTGTAGTTATTTAAATTCCCTACCGGAATCAATAAAAAGTTTACAACGTCAAAAACATGATTTGCCGTGTTTGATACTGGATGCCTTATACATATTGTTTCGTTAATAAAATCTCATTCTTATATGTTAACTGCAAACGTGTGTGTGGTCTGTTTCAGCAATGTATTCTGAAGCTTTGTCTACCTTCATTAAAGTCGCTGATATAGCAACCAAACATGATTATCAGGCTCATATAGAAAGGTACAATTAAATACAACTTAATGAAAGCATTTTAGAAAATCAATAGTTTTTAATGATGGTTTGTTTATTTCACAGGTGTGAAGTCAACAAGTTGTTGCTATATCTCATTGTGCAGCCGTCTACAAAAACCAATCTGGGACTAGAAAAAATACATAAAATATACTCTCCAGAAAATATTGATAGTTTGGAAAATGAAGGTGAGAATTGAACATAATTCTTTTCCCTAGTTCTGCAATTAAAAAAAACAGATTGCTTAACTTATAAATGAAAATTTTCTTTTAATGTTACCCTATCTGTAAGTTTAATTAATAAATAAATTGAGTTATATTTTCATTTGCAGATTCGGTTTTGCACCCAGAACTTTTCTTGCATCTACAATCGGTTTACTCCGCTTGCAAAATGGCAGACAAGAATACTCTGTTGAGTCTCCAAACAGAAATGAAAAACTATCTATCCATAGAACAACAAGACCTCATGCGCGAAATAATCACAACATACGATAATATGATATAGACAAGAATAAAATAATCTCACACTGGACTTAACAAATCACTCAATAAGTTTGTAGGATAATGTATAGATGGCGCCACTATTAAAAAAATCCATATGATTCCAGCCAAGTACACAACCTTCAAATATAACGTGTCAAAATTTCATAGCAATCTGATGTTTAGTTCACAATTTAAAGTGGTTTTAGTGATGCTACTTTTGTAATTTTCGAAACAATGTAAAAATCAGAATTTCGTGTTGATAATGCATTGCTTTTTAATGGGAAAAAATACTGTTCAAGCAAAGCAATGGCTTGACGAGTGTTATTCGGACTCTGCTCCATCGAGACAAACGATAGAGAAGTGGTTTGTTGATTTCTGAACTGAATGCTCTGGTCGCCTAAATTTGGTAGTTGTTTCAGAAAACATAAAAAAGTCCGCAAAATATTTTTGGTGCAAGGCGACCAGAACTACGTTCACCCGGCCAATCAACCCGCAGATCTGCAAACGTAAGACAAACCATCTCAGGCGTTGCGTGGACAAATGTTTTTGTTTGCAGTTTTAATGTTCAAAGGTGACCTTTTAAGTTACAGCTCGTGCGTGTTTATCAGTGTCGAATTTATCAAGTGTACTTTCAAATCTTTCATTATTCCTTACAGGTAACTTGTTATTTTGGCGTACCTAATAAGAGCTTATTTTATTTTGGATATTTATTATAGATATTTTTATTTCACCTTATAATGAGAAATAGTGTTATAGATATTTTTAAAACTTCATTTTCAAATCAAATTTCTTAGATAAAATTGATTATAATTGGTAAACAACGCCCGCCCCAAAAGTCAAATGCAGACGTGGGGAACCTTTTCATTTCTAAAGGCCACATTTATTTATCTGATTCAACATAAAGCCGCAGTAAAGAAAACGTTGACACCCTCCTCTCTTTTTTTTCGACTGTCGAAAATATAATGGGTTGATAACGCTCTTTTCTAATTTTTTGCGTATAATTTTTTTATCATGTCAGGCCGCAGGTTTAAAATGCTCACAATGAGTGAAACCGGTCCTGACCTTTCAAATGAAGTACAAAGGAATATTGTGTATTTATTAATATAATAATTACTATCGAGCTAATGCAGAAGGGTATATTGTACGACGATTGAAAAATATATGTCTGAAAAGGAAAGAATCAAATTGATATATAAATTAAAATAAAATTCATTTTGAAAAAATCTTATATTTTTTATTTTTTAATATACATCACACCTAACCTTAACACCTACCGTACGCCACTGCCAGACATACAAAAAAAGCGTGTTTACATGCTTAACTTTAAACTAGAAGTTAGCCAAGATTGATTATCGGGTCCTATGTTGCAGTGGGGTTCTGTGCCAGACCTCACGGGTTTAAGTCCCAGTATGAACAGCATTTTTTCAATTTCTGTTCCTCCCACCATTTCCGATCCAACTGGGCGTAGCCTTATCCTTTTATCCCTACTACTCTCTTTGAAAAAGAGAGGTTGAGCGACTGGGTAGCAAACAGTTCTCGTAGAAAACTTCTATTGAGATACCTCCATTGGGAGCGGACATGGATTAAAAAAGAAATATATTTTGTCACGCAATGACGTTTACTAATAATAAGTAACAAATTATAAATATTACCAATATAACATTGATTTCAAAAAGAGCTTCGTTGGGCAACCAAAACTTGCCGCTATGCAGGGTTGAGAAATGCATCACTGCTTGTTGACCAGTGGTTTAAGCTATTTTACGTTTTAATTATTATGGCATAAGATGGAGTCAGTAATAAAACACAACATTTGCTTAGAAACACTTTATTAAGTTGTTTTATTTAAATATAAAGAATATCTTCACTGAAGACGTATAATTCATTTGTCTACAAATAATGTAGATGAGTACTCATAGCACAAACTTAAGGCACTATGTCAATCGTTTCATGAATTACATTGACAATAAATAGGTAAAACTATGTACACAATAATTAATTTAATATATAACAATATGTACAATTTATTTTATCACATTTTAACTTTCATAAATATAAACCTAATTTTATGTCATACACGAGAAACGTGCATAGATCTATCACTATTATAAGTCCTTTTCGGCATAGTCATAATGACTGGAACGAGACCACTCCTGTAACATGCGGTAGGCTTCTTAGGAGCTTTTGTAAATACTGAACCCCAAACTCGGCAGGTTTTTCCAGACCAAACCCACATACCAGTGGTGACTCCTCCGGCTAAGGACAAGAATAATCTCAAAAGAGTCACTTCAACTCCAGCGCCTTTCGAAGGCAACTGTGAACATCCAGATTGAAACTGACACTCCAGAGAAGCTAGCAAAGATAGAGAATGCCATTTCGGTTTATTCAAAGATTCATATAACACACAAATTAGAGTACCGAGAGCTGGTATGATATACAAAAGACCGAATACCACTAAACGTGACATCAAACGTTCTAATTTCGATGTCGACCTACCGACCATTTTTACAGCTTTTCTTACTTTAATTAGTGAAGTTCCGCCGAAACATGTCAGCAGACAACCGACAAAAAGAAAACTTGTATGAGGAATTACAAGAAAGAGCACAGCTGCCTCGTCAGTTATCTGGCAGAGTCCAGTCAACTCATCCGCAGAGACTTTGCGTAGGACTACAGCAGCCACAGAAAATACGGCTGGCAATGTCCATGCGGCGACATGAAAGTGTGAAGAAATATTTTCCAATGCTTCGGTTGACCATTTCTTTGCAGCACTCAGATACCAAGAGAGTGTCAAATTCACAAACCACACACTCGACGCCATGCTAAAGTAATAAAGAGTGATAAAAAGAAAGGTGCATCGGGCGCTTTCTAAGCCGTCTACAGCTACATAGCTCTCTCCACCGTCAGTGGATTCAGCGCAGCTAGAAAGCTTTGCTCCGAATGAACTCCTTACGATATAAGCTACTGCCATAAAATTATTACATAGTGCTAAAAATATTACAGGTCGTTCGGGGTATCGGAATCGAGATGAATCAACGCAAAATGTCAGAAGTGTGAAGAGAGTCGAAAGAAAACAAAGCCAGGCCCACCCAGTAAACCAAGACTCTGTGAAACGCTTGTCTTCAGATCTGTAATACGCATCTTTACCACATTTTGGGGCACAGGATGTCGTGAGAGCATCTCTGGTTTTAGCAAAGTTAGGTGGGCAACGGACGTCGCGCGATAGAGACGGAATTTCTTCAGGCTCTTTGAACGCCCACTGTGGCGGTTGATCTGGCCATTTTTTACTTTCCGTCCAGTCTTCTTCTTCCTCTTCAGAAGGCTTTCGTTTCAAGGACTCGTTGCTGACAACGGGGATTTGCATGCAGAGTTCCTGTTTACTTGAATCCGGAAACCTAGAGCAATTGAAGAGGTGAGGCCAGTCTTCACCCAGCTCAGCAACAATATCTGAACAATCGTCACGCACAGTTTCGCAGAGTGATCTGCAGCAGGCAATCCCTCCAGTGACGTGTTCCGAACAGAGTGGTGCAAATACAGAACAAAGAAAGAACCGTATATGCGGGGAACATCGCTTGAGAACTAATGCTGAGAAGACTTGCAACTGAAATGAAAAAGAAAGAATACATTAGCATTATAATGTTATATGTTATGTTCTATAATACTTTTTATGGAGAAAAAATGATTTTTTTATTTTATATTAACCGGACTTATTTTTTTGTTTCTATCTATTATATTTGATTCAAGATATTGTTATGAAAAATAGACCATAATTTACTTTTACGTTTATTCATTTGGTTCCCGAATACAACTATGATTTCCATTGAATGATGGCAATTGATTATTTTGAAATACCTTCTTTTCAGATGTAGCTAATGTCTGTGAAAGAATTTAGTCAAGCATACCGCATACCAAATATAAATTAGAAGATTTAATTTAAATAAACCAAAAACATTCGGACTTTGATGTACCCAAGTCAGTTTACAAAATCATTTTAGATGGCACTGAAGAAAGAACTGTAATCATGAACTTATTTGATCGTACTGTCCAAGAAACAAAAACCGGTCCACCAAATTTAAACATTTATGTTGAGTGATACGGGAGCATCAGTGGCTAACTTTGATAATAAAAACAGGCGTAGTCATGTCAGGGGTTGACAATTTCTACTATTCTCTAGTTATGTAATTGTTATTGAAATATCTATTAATTATTGCTACATATAAAAAAACAATCAAAAAACACAATTTTACCCAGGGCTTCGAACCGTTATATTTTTCGTTCAAGTAAAAAAATATATATCGGTTCGGTTTCGGTTTTCGTTTCGGCAAAAATAACGGTTTTCGGTTCAGCTCTGACCAAAAACCCAGGAATTGACCGATTTGCCCAAAATACCAAAATACGCGCTGAACCAAAAAAAACCGATATTTCTTTTCGGTTCGGTTCCGGTTTTCGTTCCGGCAAAAATTACGGTTTTAACGATTTTTGGTTCAGTTCAGGTTCGAAGCCCTAGTAAATACAATTTTTAAAAAAGTGTTCTGGATATAATCTAGTAATAGTTTGAGGTAGGTAGTAGGCAGTGGTGTAGTGGGGCCAGGTCGGCGACCTGGCACTTGAAAATGAGCCAGGGTGCCTTGCCACCTTTTTGACACGTAACTTAATTTTCAAGTACATACATATATTCAAAATTGTTTTTTAACTTCGGACGGACATAAAAAAAAATAAGTCAGAAATCAATGACCGACCTGGCACCTATTTATTTACCACTACACCACTGGTGGTAGGTTCATAATCTTGTAATGTAATTATTGTGAATTTGATGTCATCATGATTTCTTAAGTTCATAAGACTAAATAAATTTAAACCGAGTTGGATTTGGCAAGTGATGTACCCCTGGTTTTTGGTGATTTGGTTTTTGCGTCGGCTTCTGTGACAATCGAATTGTTTAAAGAAATGCACTCCAAACGAGTCTGGAAAACTCTTCAAAGCCAATCTCGCAGGCGCTGTCGTTCCGACAAAAAAAGAACTGCGACGATTTGATAATGCTTTGTTTTTTGTGGATGGGACAGGACGAGTTGAGCAAACTACGCCAAAGCTCGAGGTCACCCTTCGAAGAACTTCGCAAGATTGAAAGAACATTGCGAGAAATAAAAATATATTTTTTTAATTGATATTAACTTTGGACAAGATTGTATAATTTTTCCTATTAACTACTTAACTTGTCATTTAAAATCGCAGGAAGCTAGTCGCTATAAAACACTGGTGATCACTAGATACTAGATATGTTCTTCCGTTTCTTTGATCTATTTTCGTAAAAAATACGTTGATGTAAACATACTACATGCACGGTGATATAACATACTGTTCGGTATTTTAGGCTCACTCCATTTTGAACAGCATTTTAGGGAGAAAAAATATAACGTTAAAATTAAAATCTTCTTCGAAGTACTACCTCCATCATGTCGGAACGAAATTTGTGGAGGTCAGTTGCCATCCCTGAATTGAAGAATTATATATTTATCCTTTGCACATACATATATATACCTTTTCATTTTTTGCAATATATTCTATACTATTTCAAAGTAGGTATGTGTTATATAGCATCTTTATTCCGGAATAATTATTTATCTGTAAATATAAAAAAAGTAAATTCAATAACTGTTCGAGGATGACATGTGTGCAAGCTGTTGCTGCTAAGATTACCTTCAATACATAATAACATCACATTGAAACACACCAATGTAAATAATAGCCTGTTTATTGCCAGCCCAAAAATATAATATTGTACGAGCACCTGAATACTTCCCTACCTACCTAAATGCATTCGATATGCACTCAATCGCCTTTTAGTTGATATTCAGAAGAAGAAAAAGAGTTGAATCTAAAAGCGCGGTCGTAAATGCCGGAGTACCAGTCTTTTCCATTTGGAGTCGAATTAATACCGGTTCGATGATAAGTCGAGCGGTAGTCCTTTGACGGAATTATTTTAACCCGCGCGGTGAGATAAAACGTCGATTAGGGAGTCGAGGGCGACCAAGCGGGAGGGTAATCGACCCGGTGACCGGTTGTCCCAGGTTTTCCGAGCGTCCGCTTTACTCGCACTTCCTTGCTTGCAACAAACACAACGAAAGAAGCTCTCCAACAAATAACATGCAACTAAAATTATGTTAAGAAATGAAAACAGCAAAATAATTGCTCCATAAACTACTTGTAAAGTTTACTTTCCAGTATTGAAGTGCTCTAATGTCATAGAAAGATTAAGAAGAAACCGACTGCAAAAATGGAATTTAAAACAAGTGGGTATTTTATTTGAGCCGGTTACTCACCAATCACTTATACACAACAATTATATTCACAATAAATATTTTTAGATTATTTTCACTCGAAGGACTGGTTCTTGGTAAAATATAATTTCGGACTTATAGTAAGTTAAGTGTCTAAAAATAATTGTATGCCGGTGGTCCTCATAATTGTTAATACGATCTGCTTTTGAAGTAATAAGGCAATAAGGTACCTTTAAACGCAATTTTCCGTTTGAACACTTCTGGTATTTAAAAATTTGCGTATAACTTCAAAGTTAGGCGAAGCACTAAACTCACGGTATGGCGAAAATTGCCGTACAGGAAACGAAGTTAATGAATGGAACTAAAAAAAATGATAATATCCTCAATAATTAACTGCTCGAGATGTAAAGAGAACGTCTAAAACTTTAATAAAAACTAGTCCCTGATATTTTTAGCCATCATTATATTGTATACACCAGTGCTTCCCAACCTGGGGTCCACGAAAATTTTCATTCTTTCAACATTCTTTGTGATAAATATGAAAAAAAATTCGGGGGTTCGCAGATTATTGTTTTAAGATTTAGGGGTCCGTGACATGAAAAAGGTTGGGAAGCACTGGTATAAACTATACATACATACTTTTATGACACCTAGGTAACTAAATATTCTCGATTTCGTTTGGATCTACAAACATACTTACATAGTAAAAAAATGGCAAGATTAAAAATATCTTAAATCTTTATACATATGTATTCAACCGGTCCTAATCATTCAAAATAAAAATGAAATTATTACAAATGAGTGTTTTATTTGTTGAATATAAGTAATACCCTTCCACCAAGTATCGACAGTGAACACTATAAAAGTGACATTTATATTTACGCAATGTAGTATCATTTTTTATCATTTTCTATTATCATGATTTCAATTTCTTGTTTTTTACAAATCGTCTTCAGAAATTAACCTTCATTTTGATAAAAACAGAAAGAATCCCTAATTTTAATAGTCCCTGTATAGGCTGTATACCAGGCCTGAGTAAATTGCGGCCCGCGATGAAATTTCATCCGGCCCGTGGAGTATTTACAAAAAAAAACATTTAAAGATTAAAACAAAAATGTTATGAAGAAAATAAATGATAAGATGGTGATGAAGATTATGAAATTATTACAGTTCATTGTACATTCTATAAATACATCAACAAGCTTTGTGCAACACGTCACATCTTGTATCGTTAAATTAATTGATTGAATTCGATCAAGGGGTCTGAATCATAGACAAATACATTTTATCAGTTTTCTTCATGGTCTCGATTCCTGAGATGTCCTTTACCACAGGCAAAATTTGTTGATTAAGTTTGGGAAAAGTTCGTCGTCGAACATGGGAATTGAAAAGTGAAGCATTTTCGGAAGCATCATTGGACCCGGATAACTTTGTTAATTTGTATACTTTTTCCCAAAAAATGCTCGTAATTTGCAAACAAACATTTTCTTAAAGCAAACACTCGTTAAGAACATGTATTAGTTTAAATGCGATTTTGAAAATTTCAATAACAAATTTACAACATCCAAAATATTATTATCGATGCTACACAATTTCAATGTAGAAAATAAATTTTGTTATGCTTGTTGTTGCATGCTTGAAAAAAAATATTTTAAATGTCATTCGATTTGATATATCGCCCGCGGCCAAACTTTCATCCACAATGTAGTCAGCAGTGGCGGTTCCTGACCTGAAATCTTGGGTGGGCTAGAGAAAAGCATATTTCCACTTCACTTTATACATTAATCTACAAGCAAATTAACAAATATTACGACACTACTGCAATGCATAAATTTTTATATAATAAAATCAATGCTAATGTAACTAAGAAATAATAGAATAATAACACGGAATCCTTAAATTCGTCTCTTTCAAAGTGAAATAACAAGTACCTACTAAAAGCAGTATAGAACTGTCACTGAAAGTCAATACCTGTCACTTTCATACAATACAACGATATTGGTTTTGTGTTTCAATGCATAAGTATGCGTAATGGGCAGATTGTTTTTAGCCCCCAACGATCAACAGAAGCTTGACAGATTGAAACACTATCCTTTGTGTTTGATGACGTTTCCGTACATACAAATACAAAACAAATCTAATCGTGCTTGATTGCGCCCCAGTGTAAAGAAATATTGCACGATATTGTCTGTGGTTACGGGCATGAAGGATTTAGCCCCTGAGTGGTGTTGCCAGTGACGTAACGTTCCTGTTCCCTGTGAAGTATTTATAGGGTTATTGTTTTTTTATGCCGGCTCAGTTTAAAATTGTAATACAAAACACAATCGAGAATATGATTGTAGGTAGACGTAACATTGTCTTATATTGACAGAGGAAAATTAAAACAAAGATATTATATTCATTTGGGAAAGGTAAGTTACGCTTATAAATGTATTTATTTTGTTCAGCGGCCGAATTGCTGTTGATTTTTATTCAGCCATCTAATGTTTTGGGTGAAAAATGCAGGTCGGGCTTAGCCCACCTAGCCCAGTACCTAGAACCGCCACTGGTAGTCAGACAGCCAAAATGTTTGCTTACCCCTGCTGTATCCTATATAATATTTACTAAATATCTAGTCTAGAGTAGTAACTTTCAATGTAAAATAGTAAACATGTATGTTTGGACTAATTTTATAGACTTGTAATGGAAATTAATTATTCGTCGTTATTGCGTTGTAAATTTTATTATAAATATGCATTAATTAAAAAAAAAACCTAAAACATTGCAGCCGATTAAATAATCAGGCAGAATTATTCATTACAGCAAAACACTGCATAGGCTGTTGAATATTGATAATGAATAATGCAATTTCTCCACCGAGTCAATCTCTTCGCATAAAATAACCAAAAAGAAAACAAGCTAGCGGCGAGCATCAAAGAATTCTCAGGCGAGCACAAACACACGCGCAGGTAAACCTGCAAACTGGCTTATCTAAATAGCTGGTATTAACCTTTTAACTGCCGGAGAAAAAAGTACGTATGTACCTAGCACGCCGTCTATTATTTGCAAAAAAAAAATTAAAGTTTTGATGTTTTTTAAATTTAATTAATATAGATAATTAATAAACTCACCCAATTGTTTTTTTGCTGTATCAAAAAAGTAGGTTTTCTTGAAGATAATTGGATTTTAAAATTGTTCTTAAAGTCAGGGTTGTCAACTTATTACACTAGGTATAGTACAAATGTTCATTACATTATTTTACACTAAAAAGATTCTGATTTAATTTGATAGATAATTTACTATAGGTGCACATATTTATAGAGTTTAATAATTTTCAATAGTGTGGTAGTTTTCAAAGCACGGCACAACACAAAGGGACACCCTACACTGTTTGCATCGAAAGCTGGTTTCTTTTCTCAATTGTTTCTTCGTACAAACGATGCATTTTGCTGTGGGAGTCTTTTTTTTTTCAGTGGGTGGCAATTTTTCAATAAAATGTCGGTCAGATAACCTCGATATACCGTCATGTTTTCTTTTTCTTCCATGAGATGTACCCGGCTGTTCTGTTTTATGGGATGAAACTAACTGTTTTATAACATTAAGTTGGAAAGCAGCCAAAGGAACTCTTTTACCAGTTTTCTCAGTAAACAAGATATGGGCATTGAGAAGGCATAAGTCCATCAGGTGCATGAACAATTTGATATACCATCTCAAAGTTTTTCTCGATGAATGGACAGACGAAAGTACCATGTCACATTTGTCTACTGCCCCCATATTCTTGTTGTAATCTTGCACGCATTCTGGTTTAATTACAGGTACTCCTTGGTAAGTATGTTTACCAGTTTCTGTCAAAACGGCTGGATGAAGTGTTGTCAATAAAGCCACTTCACGCTTATCTTTCCACAATTGAGCAGACATAATATTTGTGTGGAAAGATTTTATTTCGCCTTTTTTTAGTTTTTCTGTGAATGTAGGCATTTCTCTCCTATTTCTCCTGACTGTGCCACAGCAATTAGTTTTTAAAGAATGCAGTTTTTGAAATAATGTCGGGCTCGTATACCAGTTGTCAATGTATAACGTATGTCCTCGATTAAGGTATTTTTCCATAAGAGTCATTACAACACTTCCCGACATTCCTAGTGATTGATGCCTGATATATTCCGTGGTTTCACCCGTGTAAACAATAAAATCTAAAACAAATCCATTTGCGCAATCACAGATAACAAAAAATTTTATTCCAAATCGGCTCGCTTTAGATGGTATGTACTGGCGGAAAATAAGTCGTCCTTTAAACAACAATAAACTTTCGTCAATGCATAAGTTTCCGTATGGGTAGCAGGCATCCTTGAAAATCTTTTTTATATGATCAACAACAAACCTTATTTTAAATAACCGATCACCAGAAACTTGTTCTCTGTTATCGCAAAAATGAAGCATTCTCAGTATGAGCTGAAACCTATTTCGAGACATGGTTTCGGAAAAAATTGGACTGTATAAAAAGGGATCAGTCGACCAATGGTCTTCTATTTTATTTCTGGAATTTACAGCCATGAGCATACAAACTCCGAAGAACAAATACATTTCGTCAACTGTTGTATCTTTCCACTGCATTAGTCTCCATGACAAATCTTCACACGCGTTTTTCACATACTGAAATTGTTTATTAGTTTCCGACACTATAAAACTGACCAAGGTAACGTTCATAAAAATTTTAAAAAAGTCGATCTCCTTCATTTCACTTTCACCAAATTGTGATCCTGATTGTGAAGAATCAAATTGGTGTATAATAGGAGTAAAATCACCGCTACACCATTGAAAATCTGGGGCTTGCTCTTGTGGCATATCTACATATTCAGTAATATCTTCCATATCTTCCATTTCAGCATCACTTTCATCTGACTCGATTGTGATTCCACGGTCTTGTTGTAGCTCACTAAAAAAGTCTTCTGAATCCATGTTATAACTAATTTATGATATATCGAATTACAAATAATTTATTTATTACTCACAATAATAAATTAACAAATGATAACACTTCACTAGGACGCTTCACTCAGTATTTCGAATACAATGGAATGAATTAAATGTTTGTTATCTTACGAACAACTAGAAAACTACAATTTCTATACAAAACACAACACAAAAAGTACAAATATATTGAAAATAAATCAATATTAAAGTGAATAAATGTAATTTATACGTAATTTGTGAAGAAATCTAATATAGTTTCAAATAAAACACGATACAAATAACTGTCGCGTAAATAGGTCAAGAAGCGCAGACTGTTGACAAATCACTAAAAATTGAAGAAATCTTTGATATAAACTCAAGGGAAAAAACTGTCGCGTAAAAAGGTCAATGACCGCGAACTAGTAACAAATTTAAAAAATAATAAAGGGAGTCCCCGCACGGCATACGTAAAAATTTGGCATAGCCCTGCATTATCGACATCTCTCAAGTGACAGTTCAGTCACTTCAAAAAATCACAAAAAATCGATGTAGGAATCCCTTAAAATGACGGTAAAATGTTTTTAAACGTTTCTGGTAGATGTCAGGGTGTGTCCTATTGAAAAACATTTCGAACAGAAGGATTATTTTATAAGGAAAGTATGCTTCAAAGTTTTTACGAGATATCTCGTCTCTGGCGTGTAGTGCACGGACAATTTTACGACATATCTCGTCTGTGGCAGCCATCCGGTTAATAAAACTCATTTGAAAATCACATACAGAGTGTATGCAAATTTGTGCGCATTTTGCGAGCTAATTTTGATCGATTGGGCGATCGAATTATAGCGATAAATCTAGGCCGAGTTGCCGTTATAAGAACACTGCATTTAAACCCGTACACACCAATTAATAAAAAATGCGAATTGATCATTAAGTATTCTGTACACTATTAAACTTTGAAATTATTAAATCCTTACTCATACAACCACAATTTTAAACAAAAAAACTAAACAATTAAGTGTTATGTCGAATTCATTTCTGTCACGAACGAAAATTCAATTCAATTGCGAAGTAATTTATTTTTACACGCAATAATGAACTAAAATAAAAACATTCTCAATATGCATTAATACCGTTAGATGCTTATATATGGAGTTAATACATTTTTGTAGCATCTCGGCTGTTCGGTTGTTCTTCGAGAACTGCTTGTTATTCAGTCGTTTCAGTCGTAAATTCTCTTTCGGAGCAGTGGCGCAGCTAGAAATTCGAGGCCTTCTTGCACACATCACGCAATTTGTTATAGTGAGTGCATTGTGTATTGCACGACTCTTCTTTGAGGTGGCTACGCCGCGGTTTCGAAGATAATAAGAATAGACTGATTATGACGAATTGATAGTTTAGTAGTAGGCCTCGAATTGGTTATGGAGAAAATAGATAACGCAGACATTTATGCCTTCGAACAAAAACCCAAATCGATTGAAAATCAATTTGTAAACGTGCGTCTACTGGGATTCAATCCTGATGAACATCGTACTCCAAGAGTACGGCGGACTTTTCGGCTACAGGTCGGCCAATATATATCGACTGTGGAAAGGAAAAAGGACGTAACCAACACCTTTTTCAAAACAGTTTTGTTCGATAATCACAATGCATACAACATGATACACGTTCTATCAAAAGGATGTAAGCTGAAAATGCCGAATTAGTACCTAAATTTAGCTTTTAAGTTTGAAAAAAGATGAGCTTGTGAAAATTAAAACCAAGAAAAAAAAACTGAAATAATGGTTTTTCGTAGAAAATTTCTTTAATTAATATTAAATTATGTCAATTAAACACCAGTTTAGAAGTCTGTGCACTTCAAGGTTGTGTATAATTCATAATTTGCATATGGCCCAAAATCATTAAAACACTTTTTTTTGCCTCTGATATGATTTGATATATGTGGGTTACGTCCTTTTTCCTTTCCACAGTCGATATGTATACAATTAATTACAAGTATGTATTGAACATATTTCAGCATCAGTGTGGAATATGTATGTATGTACTACGAAACCCGCTCAAGTTTGATTCAGATACATTCTACATCATAGCTATTGTATTCATCATATTTATATCTTACGTTTTTATAACTGGAATGGTAAAATGGACGCGATGCGCAAAACTTTCCATTCGCCTTTATACGCCCACTTCCCAACATTGGAGAGATAATGAAACGAATAATATGTCGGCATTAAACTGTTATCTGCCGATAAGTCGAAGCTGGATGAGTTGACAAGCCCAGGTAATACTTCATAGCTCGTTCGCCGACTGATGACGAAATCGAATGAGATAGAAGCTAGGATAAGCCACATTTTGATAACCTAATGCAGTGACGAATAATGGTTCCAAACGAGTTGAAACGTACGATTAAAAAGAAGACAGATAGTAATTTATGTTCCAAATGAGTATTTTTTAAATATAAAATTATACATTGCAGGCCTTCGAAGTCGGAGTCTTGGTGTTTTATGTAAAGTCGGAGTAGTAAAAAACGGGCGATTCACTCGTTTTTTAAACGAAATTAATCTAATATAAAATAAAAATAACTTTGATTATTCCACGTATTGTGTTACAAAATGTGACACGTGTTTCGCCTCTTTCAGAGGCATCCTCAGACAACTACTTTCTTAAGCAAACATTTGCAAAAGTAGTTGTCTGAGGATGCCTCTGAAAGAGGCGAAACACGTGTCACATTTTGTAACACAATACGTGGAATAATCAAAGTTATTTTTATTTTATATTAAGCAAACATTTGCGAAAGTTGTTGTCTGAGGATGCCTCTGAAAGAGGCGAAACACGTGTCACATTTTGTAACACAATACGTGGAATAATCAAAGTTATTTTTATTTTATATTAAAATGAAATTCCACAAAGTTACCGTCGAATCCATCGAAAGTATTATGAAATTAATCTACTTAAAGTTACACATTTTAGTAGAATTTTACCGACACCCTGATAAATTGTGTAAATTTTATAAAATAATTAAATACACGCGATTTAAAAAAACCTGCATCTTACCTAATAACTAATTATAATTAAATATTCTTATTTTTCACTGTAATTATATTGGTTTATCAGGTTTGACCTATAACATGGTGAGGTAAAATTATCATATATCTAATGATATACCTACATAATATTATATTATGTAGTTTTTGGTTTAAAAAATCAGTAATCCGTATATACCTGTAAGTATTAAGTAAGTGTTTATGATGGTGACGGATTCCTTAAAATGTAAGTAATATCTTTAAGAAGGTACAAATTAAATGGATTATTTTATTATACTACCTGAAGTAAATAAACATTTAAGCTGTACGAAGAAATGTGAACAATGCAAAATTTTATTGAGGTGATACTAATTTTAAAAGTTGCCGACAAATAGGGTACGGGTATACAATTAAATCCATTTGAGGATAATTATCCACGTAGGATAGAGAAATTAACAGGTATGTTTTTCAATAAGTGCAAATTTTAATAGGTATAATACAATTTATGTTGGTAAAATATTATGACGGGATGAGATATTCATAAAAATATATTTCCAGCTAAAATAGTAGACTCGTTCGAAATGGAACAGGTACAATTATCGTTACTGTAATAATTTGGTGGGTATGTATTTAAAAAGTTTCAATGAGAGCATTCTTATGTAGGTATTATAAGATATTTTCTTTTTTGTATACGAAAGCATAGGTTTATGATTTTAGGGTCAAATACAACTTTTACAGCGCTGTTAAGTTTTATTAGTCGCTGCCACGAAGTCGCAAATGGTAATAACAAAATAACGATTGGCGATTATATAGCCCTTTGAGAATTTACCGCCGGTTTAGACGCAGATAAGGGAAACACACACAGATAAGATGTGGCGCTAATTATTTACCTATCACTATATCGCTTTTATCACTGAAGATTTATCGCCGACGGAAACATTGATGGCGGCGGTCGGTGCTTTGATGAGCAAACCGCTATTTATTTCAGCGCTGCGCTGGTGATTGCGATAAGCCAAGAGTGCATCGTTTTTCAATGCGACATATTAACATTCCAGCACAAAGATAGACCGACTGTTTTTGTACAATAAAATGGAAATCAGATTTGTCATAGAGTTTAGTGGGTTGAATTCAATCATATTGCACTGGATGAAAGTACAGAGTTAAACACACACATGTTGTGTCATGTTTTGGGGTCACATATAATTATATATTTTGATAACAGCCACGTTAAATGTCAATTATTTTTAGCAAGATTTTTTTGTAATTTCTGTATAGTGTGTATACAACATGCAAAAATTAATAAAATATATATTATTTTAATTATATTCAAATATATTCATTGCTCACCAGCCATGTGTTTGCGATATTTTACCAATACATTTTTGAATAATTGTATTCCATTTCGGTTACAAATAATCAACGCGATTTACGTGGAACAACTATTTCCGACATTTTTGACAGAATGGTGACGATATATATAATGTAATATAGACGTATTAAATCGAAATAATTTACCTGCTGCTTTTCTACATAAAAAAAACGAACGCCGATATTCCCAATGAAATGTGATCATTATTTTATTACCCGCGATCACTACACAAGATTGGATCGGAAAACGATGGCTGTAAGAAAAAAAGTCTTGAATACTCGGCGAGGCATGACAAATTTCCTTTTTCGGTGTTGTATTTCCGGTCAGATAGACATATTAGTGTGCGCAGCCTATTAAAAATAATAATAGCCACGTAATGAATGTATCCGAGACGAAGAAGCGAGATATCACAGCATGGTGCCTGTCATTACGAGGAGGACTTACACATGTTCACACCGCGGGGTGCTCGGTGCTTCGCCGGGGCCTATCAGACAGCGGTACACCGGGATGCACGCAACTCTATTCAACAACGAAGATTATTGTTTCGCTAGGGGGAGCGATCAGACTCTACCTGCAATGATTGCGAAGAAAAAATAAACAGATACAGGGCCGCGCCTGGGTATTTGGATGCCCACTTGCAAACATGCTGCCCCCTCCCTACTGATATATATATAAATCAAAATTGTAACTATAATTCTATTTCCATGGTAGGTATGCAACGTCAGATCACCACGAAACTCCAAGCCGTGTAAAACGAGATAAAAAAAAATATGTCATAAAACGGAAATTCTTAAAAAAATGTATTTATTTAATAACAATTTTTTTTAACACTCCAGTACCGAAACGTAGAAAATGGGATCGAGGAGCGACGGGGTACAGAGTGAGCACAGACATATTTGCATTACATTGATTGGGGTATCATTGTAGATAACAATAAATATCAGCTAGATCAGGCACGAGCAAACTGCGGCCCGCGAGCAATATTATATATTTGAAAAAGATTCACGTTTTTTATATTTTAACGCCTTTTAAAAAAAAATTGAAAATAAATATAATAATTGTTATTTTTGGATCAATCTATATGTGAGCAAACATTTTTAATCATGAACCTCAATAAAAACTACGATCAAACATCACCGATGAACACTTACAAGCAGTTTTAAGAATCTCAACTACAACATTAACACCTGAATTCAAAAAAAAATGTTAAAATACATAAAACAGTTCCATTTCTCTTATAAAATTGTTTTTTTTTTCACGATAATAAATAATGTACTTATAAAAATGATATTTTACTTGCGGCCCGGCGCTCATTTTAAATTCCTGAATTTGGCCCTTCATCCGAAAAGTTTGCCCCCCTCTGAGCTAGATATTATTGGTATTTAGCGAATGGTTGAAATAAGAAGAATTTTACAATTCGAATGCACCCCACAGGAACCCGAAGGTTAACAATGATTATGTATAAGGACGAGAGCAAGAAACTGATTTAAAAAAATATATAAATAAGAAGTAAATAATAATAATATATGTAGTAGTGTTATAAATCATACCATATAAAATTCACGATGCAAAATTGAAAGTAATATCCAATGAATACCTAGCAAATTATGAACTCCGCTGTCCAACTGGGACTTGCGGGGAAGCAGACCGAAGGATAGTTAATTTAATGCGTGTATAACTAGTAATAGTCAATGATCCTCAATAATCTCGAACATTCTGTTCCTTCGTCAACTAATGTATTCGCCATTTTAAGCAATGTCGGTACCTAGTATATAATGAAAATTCCACGTAGAAGACTGAAATCGTTGTAATGAACTTTGCACATCGTTCAATTTATATATCACTCTTTTTCACGATAAAAAATAATAAGACAAGCAACGTTAATTTTATGAAAATCGTACCGAATAATTGCATTATAATGATAATTAAAAAATCTCCATAGCTTTGGTTGCACCTAAAATCGGCTCCCCGCGTGCGTTGCAACGCTTGCCAGAAGCGGGTCTGAACAGATACTTATCATTCCAAGAGTTACGACAATGGTTACATCCTAAGATACGAGATATGATACCTATACTGATGATGATGTCATTTAAATATATACAGAAGTGCGGATGGTGGTATAAAATAGAAGCCCTTACTTCGCTGAAAAAGTTGCTGATCCAAATTTATTCTAAAGCCTTTATTTTGCTTATCACAAATTAGGAAACCCCTTAGGCTTGCGCTACAAAGGGAAGCATGTGGACAGCTAATGAAAGTTTTTCTAGATATATGTTTAATAGTAATTAGGTTGGTTTATATACTTACAATTTAAATGATCGCGAAACTGGATATAAGATCATAAACATAACTATGCCGTAGAAAATCAATAAAAAATGTTATTATATTCGATATAGGTACTACATAGATGCCATTCATTGACTCTCAAAAGCATATTGTAAGGCAGGCGTATAAATGTTGTATACATATTTCTTCAATGACCATATTATACCCCCCAACATCGTCGAGAAGATGTGAACGTAAACAAAACTATCTAAAAGCACTTGAACAGATGAAATTAGAAAACGCATCAATAAATTTAAAAATATTTTTCAGATGTAGGTACGTCGACAAGCAGGGATGAATTTGTTAGCTATTTTTATATTTTACGTTGTATTTTGAGAGACTGAAGCCGATGTGCAGGGTTGGCCGAAATAATAGTGTAGCTATTACTCATAATAATGTTATTGTAGTAATAGTGTAGCTTTTACTCATATAATGCTGGTAGAGTTGTTAAATAAGATGTCGAAACGAAATGTGATGTCAACGCGCGACATGGGGAAATTGGGAATTTCCGTATATAATTTAACATGCACAAACTTATTCAAACAATTATTTACAAATAATATATATGTATACATACATATTATATTTTTATTATAAGAAAAACATTCCCCGGGTGGTGCATTGCTGATTTAGACAAAATTCATTCGTGGAGAATTTCTAATGTTTCGAAGCGTGATGTTCCTTATGACATATGATCTACGATAAAAATATTATTCAGGCATGCTCACGATTTAAAATAATTTGTAAAGTGAATTAAAAAAAGTTTCCGTAACTTTATTTTAATAAATTAAGAGTATGTAATCGATGCCATACCTAATGTATGTTATTTGCAAACGCTGTGAGCTCGACAGTACCTTCCAATAAATTACGTGATATTTATGTTACATACCTAGATTATTTCTGGGATTGCGCAAAATGTGCTGGATAATAAGTTATTATAATCTGCATCATTAATTAAACATTGCAACTTGAAACATTTTGATCAGTGGTATCTGTAAGAATTTATTACAAATATAATCCAATCGAAAAACTAGTAAGTAATTGATAGTTACAATTATGTTCAAAATTCAATTGAACCGTAATAGTATAATAAAAATTTAGGATATTTAATTTATCAAACCCACAAAGATCACTAAAACCAAGTTCAAGGAAATTACGTTTTTAATTTAAAAACAGCTGTTTCGTATTTCTACGTGTTTTTTTTTAAATTTCAAGACTGACAAAATAAAAATATATTTTCAGGGGGTTTATAAGGCAAAGCTTACATTAAAAAATGGTCCAGATTGTACCTATTCGTTTTATTAATAAAAACACAATATTCCTTTGTACTTCATTCCACTTTATTTAATAGGTCAGGACCGGTTTCGCTCATTGCGAGCATCGTCAACTGAATGACTGTTGACAATGCTCGCAATGAGCGAAACCGGCCCTGACCTATTAAATAAAGTGGAATGAAGTACAAAGGAATATTGTGTTTTTGTTTATATAATGCCTATCAACCAAGTATTGACAGTGAACACACTAAAAGTGACCTATTCGTTTTGATTATATGCTGAATATTTAAATTCCTAAACATGTTATGCACCATAGCAGAGCAGATAATAGATTTTGATAATAATAAGTCGGCAGCCCTGGGAACTTCGTGTATGGACAGGCGACGTAAATACTGGAAAAGAATTATTATCCTCGAGGAAGAACATGCGGCTGTGTTGAAACGACTAATTTGAGACCCCTTTTCGCTCCATTGAAAAGTATTATGTTTGCGAGTGGCGGGTCTTTTGTAAGTCAGACCCAAAGAATATAATGGCTGCCCCAATTACAAAAGGGAGAAAAATATTATGTTCCTTTTACAATAAAAAATAATAAACACGACGATCAGTGCCTGAAAGAAGTAAGCACGACTTGCAGTAGTTTCGTGAGCATTTAGGAAGAGATATTTTACGCAATAGATCAACCAAATACCTACGTAGGACGTTTGTACACGTGAATGGACTGTATGATGGCCTACATAGGTCGTAAAGTAACAATATCAGTTTCAATCTAAGACAAGCGTAGTAAATAGCAATGCAGAACATATCAGGCCATTATTTGGAGAAATTAGACCCATAGTTTATGTAAAAAATAGTTTCCGTGTAGATTGGTATCAGTGGTATCTCTACATTGTTATTCCAGTAGCGTAGCAAGGGGCGGACCGTCCCGGGCGACACATTTTGGGGGCGGGATTTTCTAAAATAAATACAATATTTTCTATAAATTATATTTATATATAAAAAAAATTGAGCCACCTTTACTTAAAACTCCTAGTTCATATATACAAAATAGTAGCTGCATGTGTGGTCAACGTCGTTGGCTTCGGTTACGGAGGTCACGGGTTCGAATCCCAGTACGGACAGTTTTATATATTGATTTTTCAATTTATGAATTTCTGTTCGAAGGCATGGATGTATGTGATGTCTTGATTTACCCCCTCCCATCCTATCCTATGAACGGGCCGGCCGTATGGAGAGCGACTAGCTAACCAATAGTCCTAGCCCTATTCTTCTATTCCTACTCTCTTTGGAAAACGAGAGGTTGAGCAACTGAGTATCAAGCAATTCTCATAGAAACACTTCTGTTGAGATAAACTCCATTAGAAGTCTATATGCTCCACATTGGGAGCGGACATGGTAAAAAAGAGGAAATATTGGGGCGGCAAATTCACCCCCCCTCCAATAAAATTTGCCATCACCCGACAAGTAATATTTAAATATTTGCAAGCGGTTGAATATATTGTAAACAGTAGGAAGGTATTGTAGCAACATTTTGTTATTACTATTTTAATAAAAGTACTACTAAAAAATGAGATATTGAATTAAAAAGTTTTTTCTCGTTAGGGACCCATCCAAATTTTGATTGCGCCACTGAGTACCGATTAACATAATTTCATTGAGTACTTATGTGTTTCTAAACTTTTTGTAAATATGCTTTCAGCCTCATCTAAGTTCATAATCAATCGTTGTTGTATTGCAAAATGTAGTCATAAGTCATATCATTGGGGAAAAAAATATTCGCGGTTAAAAGGCTGTCGACCTCTAGTCTATTCCTAGTGTTAAGATTTCGTATATCTGGGATGTAGTCTCCAGTTTATTTATATCAAAACTTTGATTTGTTTCAGACGCTTTTCCCTGGAGATCAAAAGGAAATATTTAGATTTTTAAACGAAACGATGACCTTCCGCATTCATCTCACGTATTCAGAGTGAATGAAATGTTACAGAAGTTACAAAATAAATGTATTATTTCCTTATGCCTACAAACAAATTCCAACCGATTTTTAGCCACAGATACAAACAAACTAATAATATAAATAATAAAATTACCCGGTAGTTGAATATAAAAAAAAACACGTAATTAAATCAAATCTAAAATTGAAATATTGTTGTATAAATGTTCACAGTGTGTATGCTGATTGTTTAAAGGAAGTAAATAAAAAAATACGGTTTATTAACTCGATCAGCACAAAAGGTGAGGTCTTATCAATAATCTATTTACCTATCCATTTACATAAAAACACAACAGTTAAAGCGATACATTTAAGTTAATATAGTAAAAATAAGGATTCGAAGAATTAAAAAAGGATTAAGGGTATAAAAATATAAGGTTATTCTGACTATACGATTCAATTCAGCGAACTACTAGGCACAATCCAGCCAATTATTAGTATTCAATTCAGTTCAGGTATATTTGTCAATATAGACAGTTTATCGGATATTTAAGAACTGGTATTTATTTATATCATTCAATTAATATATATGCGATAATACCAATAAATACGATTAAGATACTCTCCATGTCAAAGCTAAGTATGCACTTAATGATAATTAATAATAGTCACAAGGAATGCTCCTAAATTTTATCTGATCTCAAATGGTATCTGATAATATGTTTATATCACACAAAACGAATTTAGTAACTTAATTGTATTCCTTACACGAACAGCCTTATTATTATTTTATCGTTAAGAGAAATAAAATTATTGAAAATCAAAGTGAAAGATAGGACGAATTTATCTAATTAGATTATTTTGCTACGATGATATAAACAAAAGCAATATTTTGTATTTGTATGTACCTAAATAGCGTGAATCATGATAATCTCTTAGTGTAAACATGATAATTATTTAATTTAAGATTTCGACTGAAGGTGGTTGGTGGAATTTCAATATTAAATTTGAATCGTTCAAATTGTGTACATTCACAAAAGTTTTGTCACTAACGACCCGGGTTTTGCCTTTCGGCATCTACAGGCGTCAAGCGCACTGATCAACTTGAACTGACGTTAAGTAAATGAATTTATCGTGTTTATATAAGAAATAAATGTATATAATTTGAACGATAATTATTATTGTATGAAATTTTGATTACCAATCAAATCCCTAATATATTAATTAACCAACCCCTCATTATGGTTGTATGTATTAAATTTTACGATTTCAAAAATTTCTGTAAAAATTCAGTTTAATTACTTCTGTTCATAATATTAACCGAAGTATTTTGATACTGAAGTAGATCGTAGTAGACAGTAGTTTATTAAAATAGTTAATTTCCAGAAATAGTATTCTAATTATAATTACCTCTCTTTCAGCTTGCTGTTGATCCGCATTATCCATTAAATTTGGCATGACGGTGAGATTGTAACCCAAATCTTGACACATTGGTATACTGATCTTCTCGCATTGGCTTTTCGGTGGAACCCACTGGTCTTCAACATCCAAGTCAACGTCAGTATCACCATTGATTGTTATTAAAAATCCCAAGATAACGAATGTCATCAAAGAAAACAAATCATCATAGTTCGCCATATTTTTATTAGTCAAATATGACCATTATCTTTTTAATAATAACTCAGGAAAAGTTCTAAAAATTGTTTCACAAAAATCCATTGCGAATTGTACACAAGAAGCTTTCATACACGATCCATAAACGCAATTCAACTTTAACAACAACACCAATTAATAAAAATTAAGCCCATTATTATTTTTTAGTAAACAATTAATGTCCACATAAAATATAATCACAGTTACTTTTAAAGACTTGTCTAGATACACTTGGTTATAGTCCACTCTTCAAACGAAATAAAATTTGATTCGAAAGTTTTGATTGCGAACTTTTGACAATGAACACAAACACAAACATGTTTTCACCGCGTAATCGTCCACAGAAAACTACAAGCAGACGTACACGCACAGAGCGAAGTCGTACTACAATAAACCGACCGCTCTCTCAAATCTTTCGATACCCTATCTTCGAACAACTGTGAACTGAGGCATGAAACCGGCTCGGAAAGATCTCCAATTTGGAATGAATGCATTCTTCTATCTCTTTTTATTGCTAGCGGCATACTACTGACGAGAAAGAGATGAAGGCATATGACCGATAAAAAATATAAATGGCTGCAATCAGTGACGGAGATAAAAATCAAAAGTATGTTTATTTTTACAAATAAATATAGCACCTCAAACGCGAGCTTTGTAAAATGAGCTCATTGACAAATAAATAAATATTTGCAAATTAGAGAGTTTAGAGACCCATCAACGCATGTGGGTTACTTAGAACTAGATTAAGATTTTCTGATTCCCTTAATCGCAATTAGCTTAGAAGTTAATAAGCCGTTGCCGACTATAAATTAATCATTTTGATATATCATTAGTATCACGAAAGTAAAAACAGGAAGGCCAAGTTATAATGGCTAATAAATAGAGCTTATTCCTCATCCTACGAATTATCATTACAGCGTTTTATAATATATCAGAAATAAATATTTCTTTATCAGAATTTAAAAATAATCTAAACGTTGACATAAGGCGTGAAAGTTGAAATATGATAACATAATACTTTCGATAGATTCGTTTGGATGGTTTGTCCGGAGATGTCTCTGAAAGAGGCGAAACACGTGTCACAGTTTGTAGCACAATACGTGGAATAATCTAAGTTATTTTATATTATGATTACATATGTAGTTTATGTCACACAAGAATAACGTTTCAATGCTGCAAAAACTGGATACGAAGACCGCACTCATTTCTCTACGTCTGAAAAGTAGTATGCAATTATTTGTGCCCAGTGCTAGTCGATGACCAGAAAGCCTAGACAAAATTAAAGTCATAAACAGTGGTATATGTTAAATTACGAAGGATTAACCTAAAAGCACACACATTTTAATGGGAAATTTTAACTTAATGAGCTTTGTTATATCACTTACAACATTATTATTTTTATTTTCGTCCTTATAATAATGCCAATGATAGTATAATGTCCACTTAAAAACATATTTATCCACCAAATTTTATATAAGTTCATCATATAAATTGATTGAAATAGATTATAAAGCGATAGGTAATACAGAAGAGATCGTATAGCTTGAACCCGTGACTAATTCTTATCATTGCATTGAGTGAGCTATACTTAATTATTTATCTAAGCTATCCGAGGTATATTCAACAATACATCGTTATTGAATATCTAAGCAGCTTTATTTAAATAAATATAACCGAAAGCCCAAATTGCAAAAATATATTTATAGCAACTGTAGCATACAACTGTTCCATCAATATTATATCAAGTGGGGAGGATAAAATTTCGTTTTTATTAAGGTAAATTTCTATTTACATCAGGGATGGTATAACGTAACCTGACTGTTAATTAATCGCCTCTTTTGCTATGCATACTGAATGGTGCGATTGAATTGATTGATTAGCCTAAAACAACACACCTAGAAAATAGTTATCTTTACCAGTATTGTAGAATACACAAATTTCTACTTCCCATAAAAGTAAAGTAGCATGATGGCATTAAACGCAATAAAAGGCTGAAAATAAAGGACATTTTTTTAATTCAAATTAGGACCGAAAATACATTTATTCGAGTTCATAGAGTTTTCGTATACAATGAATGTGAAAAAAAAATTGGTCAGATTTTCTATTGTATTAAAATGAATAAAAAGACAGTTTATTAGTACTCATATTTTTTAATCGGTACGCCGATGTATAAAACTACGTGCATCTCTTTCTTTTACACATCGTAGAGTGAATAACAAAATACGTACCAAGTGCTCCTTAGATGACTAAAATGCGTTTACAACACTAGGGCTATTGCGCAACTCGGCATGTATGGAAGATAATAATTAAAGAATTAAGATCAAAAATATTAATCTAATTTTATTTCCTTAAAAGAAGAAGTCATATCAATTTTATTTCACCAATGTTAAGCTAGTTACGAATATCCAAAAACAATGTGAACATACCGTGTTCATAGGGAGTTAGAACAACAAATGTATCATCGAAGCTATTGTTTAATTTTACAGCGACTGAAATGGATTACACACTACTTTTAATGGATAATATAATATAAATATATAATGCTTAATATTGAAACAATTTAAAAGGTTATTTACCAACTTCTCAATAAAGACAGAATATATATTTTTGTTAAATACAAGTTTAGTAGGTTTGATATGATATTCGATAATCCTCTTTGTAGTAGAATAACATTAAATTTACAGTGTTATTTATAAAGCAGTCAGAAATGTGCAGATAATTTGGTCATATGTGGGGGACTTGGTAACAATATAATTGAAACATTCAAATGATTTTTTAGTCTAGATTGAAATCCAATGACTTTACATACTACATATTCCGTATTTATACATAAATATTTAAAGGTTCGTCTAGTTTCAGCGGTGGGCTGCCAATATCTTAACAAGGGGCTCGGTAAATTTTATTCATTTTTTTTTGTTCATCCATGTCCGCTCCCAACGTCGCGCATATGGCCTCCTAATGAAGGTATCTCAACAAAAAAAAATCTACAAGAATTGTTTGTTACTTAGTCGCTCAACCTCTCTTTTCTAATGAATGAGAAAAGTAGGGATAGAATGATAAGGCTAAGACATGAATAGTGATTAACTAATCGCGTTGAATTGAAAGATCGGAAGAGCGAAGGGGAAATTTTAGACATCACAAAAACCCATGCCTTCGTACAGAAAATTGATAAATCTATCGAAAAGATGCCGTTTCGTACTGGGACTTAAGCCCGTGAGGTCCGGCACGGAAGCCCACAGCACTGAATGAAAAAACAAAGGGGGAACTAAGTCTTGTTTCATAATAAAATTTAACCATCGACAGAAATTGCAGTTATGTGCTGATTTGATCTAAGACGAATAATTTTCTTATTTTAACAAGGGGCTCGCCGGCCGCGTCGAAATTTAACAAGGGGCTCACGCAAGCCCCCCACAGCCCCCTCCAGCTCACCCCTGTCTTGTTTGTAGTACATTTAATACAATTTATATATTTCGATAATGAAGAAACATTATGCGGATTGCGTAAATAACATTAACCGCGCGTTATTGTTAAAATACGGTTTCACTTTAAATTTAAATGGTAAGATGCAATATTCAAATAAATTAAGAATATTACAATTTTACTCTACTATTCTTTTTTAATTTTTTTTTTTGCTTTAATTATAAATTATGTATGTTGATCAACATAAACTGATAGTAAGTAATGTTCATATTTATAATATAAATACTCTGTTTATTGTATACACACGCATTTAAATCGGTATCAATTTGACATATTACTTGTTAGCTCCGATGAGGCTGTTCAAATGTGCACCATGATTCATACCATTCTTAGCAATATATATATTTTAAAATATTGTAAAATAGAAAATATTATGAGTGTCAGGTGCAGCTGGAGTCGGTAGATATCATTATATTTTGAATTGTTTAAAATAGCTCTGTTTATTCGATCGTTAAGTAGTTTGATTTCATGTTTTTTTTTTATATAATAAAATGGTGGCAACTTCATCAATAAGTTTTTGATATATGATTGTTATATATTAATAATAATATATAATTATTTAAATTTCCGGTGAAAAATAGCGTAGCGCTCCATAATGTGCGGGCCACAGGAAAAAGAAAGGATGGGCTGTCAGGCGAGCGAGACAGAGCGAGGCGGGCAAAGCAAAAAGCATGACGGAATGTTGGTACTCGCTGTCTATACAAAACACAAAGGGATGCCGACAGCGTCTCAAAGGGAAATAGCCGTGTTGCATTGGGCCGCACTAAAATGTCATTTTATTATTTTACACCCATATTTATACTGTTGCATTTATTGGTGCACTTAAACGGGGCTTCTTATGAGTTAAAATTATTATTCATCCGAACCCAAAATAAATGCATTACCTCCTATATTACCGTCAATAAAACAAGAAAGTAAACCCTAACTACAAATAAAAATATTTACCGCCTAGGTAAGAAAATACATTATTTGGTTTCCCTTTTAGTTAATTTTTGTTGTTCGGTTTTGGAACGGGAAATAAGAGGGACACTTCTTATTTTATTATTTAAGAGTCGTAACGTTTGATGAATTAAAATAAAATAATATTTTGCATCGTTACAAGAGTTGATGGAGTAAATTTCACACGTTTAATTGTCTGAATTTCCGGTTAACGTTTTGGTTCACATAAATAATACAGTGGCATAACTAGAAATTCTGGGCCCATATGCAAAATATATCAAAGGACCCCTATTTTTTGTTACAAAAATTAAATAAACGCATAGAAATATAAGTTTAAATGACATAAGATATTGATTGGTCTTGCAAGAAAAATATTAATTTACTTACAAATTTTATATGTTATCAATTTTTTTTTTATTAATTAGGGTGCAATAATTTGAATATTGATATATATATTTCTGACCCCTCGAGCCCAATGCTAGACTTTTGAGTCAAGACAACATAAATGATGACTACCGTAAATAATAATTGCAGATGACTGCTAAACTAATCCAAGAATCGGAACTCTAGGACCTCTAAATTTCTAGGTCGATATTTTCGATGAAACTGGCGATAACTTTGAGGAAGTAATTGGTCAAAAACGATATTTAATTTTATACACTACATTCGTTTTCATTTTATAATATTCTATAAAGTATTTTATTTTTTGACGATTCTTGTTATCAGTAATTTTTTCCATGTAACGCGGTGGAACGGCGTTCTGGCAACTTTTTCCAGGGGTGGACTGGAGCGGGCTCGGAGGGGCTCGCGCGAGCCCCTTGTTAAATTTTACTAAGGCCGGCGAGCCTCTTGTTAAATTAAGATAAAACAATATTCTCATATCAAATTAGTTTAAAATTGCAATTTATGACATATATTATCTACGACAGTTTCAGTGTACAAAGTAGTACGTTTTTAGCCATTTAGATGTCAAGTTTACGATAAACTGCATATTGTTACATGTTGCTTTGAGATTAAGCGAGCCCTTGTTAACGTATTGGCAGCCCACCGCTGCCTTTTTCCTCGAAATTTTTAATGTTTCAAATCAATGTTCACAAAATTTTATATTTAAATTCCTCTAAAAACATGATTTTTGATGCCGCTTAAACGTTTAAAAATTTCTTTTTAAATTTAATCTCCCGAAAAAGTAATAACAGTAAAAAATTTACAAGATCGATTTCTGTTCGAAGGCATTGGTATTTTTGATATTTATATTCCTATCTTTCTATCCTTATTCTCTTTAAAAAAAGGAGGTTGAGAAACTGACTAACAAACAGTTCTCGTAAAAATACTCTGTTGAGATACCTCTATTAGGAAACCACATCCACCACATTCAGAACAGACATGAAATATAAAAAAAAAAACTTGACAAGATTTGAGTTCCGGCACCTTTTTTTAAAAAAAAGAAAAGCACTGCTATAATATATATAAAAGTCAGAGCAACATTATTTGGGTCGCAAACTGCATATACACCCATATTATGTAGGCCGTGTCTTATATATATACATGTATGTATATTTTTAATTAGAAAAATAACCAAACTTTTTATATTTCCATATTTTTGAGCGAGATGAAGACTAAGTTTGAAAATTAAATATTTGTTTTCAATTGTCTTGCTTTGTTTGTGCTTCGTAAACAACTATGTAAAATAAAAGAAATAGAGAATCGTAGACGCCAGGTTAAATGTGCCTATCTATCACTTTTAGCACCTATATGGTAATGCTTCCACCGATAATTTTATAACTCAATAAAAGAAATACTAAGATTATACTTGCAACATTTTTATAACACAGCTTTACCAACCTGTGAACGAGTTTTATGTACGGAGGTGTAAAGGTGTCCACTAAAAAATCCTAAAGGTTACCTATTCTTCAATTTCATTATTAGAATTTCAGAATTGTGACAACTTTGATTATGCACTCGTGCGCTTATGAGGTATCCGTCACGGCCTATCGGAGTATTTCAATAGGAGGTTGTCGAATTAAAAAAAACCTCCTCTCATTTCAGAGAGAACTATGAGTTAGTTTTTTAGTTTTTAGTTTAGGTAGTTTAGTTTAGTTTTAGTTTAGTTTAGGTAGTTTTTTAGTTTTTAGTTTTTTAGTTTTTTGTTCTGTCTGAAGTTTCTTTTCCTAGGTATACAACCATACATATGAACAGAAATCCATGAAATTGGTTAGATTTTATAAATAGCGCCCAGTGGAATGAAATAAATGACTTAAATCGGAACAGCAATTACATTGAACTGTTATTAAGCCATTATTAAGCCGGAGTTATGTTTTATTGTAGACCAGGGTTTCCTAAACTATGTTCTGCGGAACACTGGTGTTCCACAGAACTCGCATCGATGTTCCGCGAAAATTTATGCTGTAAAACATTTAAAAAACTTGGGTCATTCACAAAATTATCTTCATATTGAAAGGCGAGTAATGGTCGATATGATATGTGATGGCTTAAAATGAATTTAAAAATAAATAATACGTGCTATAAATATATGTATATTTTTTGTTTTTAATTATCCAAGAGTCTCATGTTCTACCGACTTTTGCCGCCGTTGTGGTCGAGTGGTCAACGTTGTTGGCTTCGGCTACGGAGGGCCCGGGTTCAAATCCCGGTACGGACAGTTTTATAAATTGAATTTTCAATCGATTTATGAATTTCTGTTCAAAGGCATGGATGTATGTGATATCTTGAATTCACCCCTCTCACCCATCCTATCCTATGAACGGGAGCGTATCGAGAGCGATTAGCTTACCACTAATCCTTTCCTAGCCCTATCCTTCTATCCCTACTCTCTTTGGAAAAAGAGAGATTGAGCAACTGAGTAACAAGCAGTTCTCGTAGAAACTTTTCTATTGAGATAAACTCCATTAGGAGTCCTAATGCTCCACATTGGGAGCGGACATGGTTAAAAAAAATATATATCCAACCTAAAACATAAGCTGTGTCCCGTTAAAATTTCTGGATTCGTGAAGTGTTCCGTTGCAGAAAAAGTTTACGAAACCCTGTTGTAGACAAGGTTTCTTATTGATCCTATGTCTTACGTAGACGAAATCAAAGCGATCGCGAAGCAAGTTGGCGTGTAGTGAAAATAATCAATGTAATCCACCGCTACAGTGTCCTACGTGACAAAAGGCACAACGCAATCAGTCGATTTGATATTTTGATTCGCTTTGTTTCGCTTTAAGCCGCGTTCCAATCGTGCTCGCAGTGACTTCGCCCACGTAATACGTACCGTACGTGACAAATAGCACGCGACGCAAAATGCGAGGCGGAGCGCTACTGCGCCGACGCGTTCAGTCTGTGTGATATTTTCACGCGAAGTAGTCGCGGTGACAGTTACTATTGCATCATGATAGACGTAGAAATTTTAATCAGTGCCATACAAGAACGTCCTGAACTGTGGGACAAAAAAAATAAAAGATACTATAATCGTTTCATATCACACCGTGAATGGAAGGCAGTCGCCAAAATAATAGGTTCAATAAGTAAGTGCACGATAACTTTTATTATTTGATTTGCATTTCGATGTAAAGGATGTTGTTCAAAATATAATTTAAAATTTTCCCCCACTTGCGCGGCTGCTCGCGACGAAGCATTATATCTCCTCACTATATGTGGTGCTGTTTGTGGTGTTCTTGGCATTCTTCGGTATGCTTCTCGGAAAGTTATAACTTCTGCCTCAGTTATTGATTCAAAATCACGTATAATATTGTGTTACTAGTAAAGTGCTTGTTTTGCATTGTCCACAATAGTTTCGATAGCTTTAAGCAAAATTCGTAATTTCAACACCATAGCGCCAAACGAAAATTTCACTACCATTCTTGCCTGAGATAGTCGATAGTTATAGGTATTTTTAGCTTTTCATTTATCTGTCAATTTATCAGGAAAAGGTCTTATTAAATATACTTTGAGAAGTAATGCTGCATCTCCTACGACAACACAAAGAGCCTTAATTTTAGACGGCACTGTATCCATGTGGCCAAATACCTATAACGATGAAAACGCTTATAGAT
This sequence comes from Himalopsyche anomala, assembly GCA_031772345.1. Lineage (NCBI taxonomy): Eukaryota > Metazoa > Arthropoda > Insecta > Trichoptera > Rhyacophilidae > Himalopsyche > Himalopsyche anomala. The sequence goes on along the minus strand of CM062822.1, from coordinate 27,856,123 downwards.
TTTTGTATTTTTGTTACTTTTAGGTTCCATCGTTAAGAAAAAATGGAAAAACTTAAGAGACACGTATTTTAAAGAGTATAAAAAAATTCCCACACCTGAATCAGGATCTGATTCCGATAATCAACCAGAATATAATGGCACATGGCCATTTTTTGAGTCCATGTCATTTTTAAAAGTCGTTGTAAATCCTAGAAAATCAAAGGGAAATATTAATGATTATTTTCCAACAGTGTTCGCAAATGTGGAAAGCGATTCGAAAGGTTTGTCAAAATCAATTAAGATTTCAACTAGTATTCCGGAAGACCCATTAAATGTGAATATGATGGACAGTACAGTTATCGAAGATACACAAAACGACAATAGTGAGGAGTCTTTACCTTCCACGTCACACCCAACGGCAGCTACCGTCAGAAAATATAGTAACATCGAACGGAAAACATCTTCAAAAAACCGAAAAAGAAAAGGAGATGTGATGGAACCCTTCCCCGCAATTGAACAACAGAAAATCCAACTTCTTCATAAAGATCAGCTGGACGAAGATGACGAAAACTTTCACTGGTTCAAATTCATATTGCCATTCATGAAACAATTACCACCATTAAGTATATTACGTTTTAGAACACAGATGCAACAATTATTATTACCGGAGATATTAAAAATAAATACAACGCAACCATCTAATTCCCAAAATGATTATTACGAATAAGCTTAGATATTAAGAAAACAAAACGCATTTTCACAGTATCAAAAAAGCAATACCATTTGTTTATATTTCACTAGATAAATTATAGCATTACTAACAAAAAAAACATGAATAGAAATTTTAAGACTTAAATTATGGTTTTTCTTATTAAACAATATAAGGCAAAAGCAATCAATAAATATTTGTTATCTTCACTACAATGAGTGACAATCTAATTTATTTCTCAAAATATTTATTACGAAATTTGTATGTAACAACTGAATTTTTTGTTTTTGTTTGGTGGCTTGGCATTGTCACGTGTATGATAAATTGATTTCTCATCTAATGAAAACAATAAAGTTTGAAGTTTGTCGAACATTAAAACCAAAAATTACGCAAGGTGCGTAGTGTAAATGTAACGTAGTGTATTTTTTTACGAATGCATTAGTACTAGGGTATCCAATCCCGGGGTCCCGTCCAATTCTGTGATCCCAAAATTCAAACATTTTGAAAGAGCTTATACGATGTATAAATAATTTTCACAGATTGCCCGCTATTATACGATACTGTGATCTCCATAATATGTTCATTACAGTTAAAAATGTCATATAGCAAATCTTTTATTTTTAATATATGTATTTCATATAATTTTGATTTAAATATCAGTCAGAAGATGTGGGAATAATTTACTTCTTGCCACTTAAAATTGTTGTACAATTAATTAAATAAATAGAAAAAAATACATCAGTCATGTTAATCAAACCTTTTTCTGTACTTTTTACTCAACCAAATCTCGGTACCTTACAATGAACTCTAAAACGCCCACGAAATAATGTTAAATAAATCTGAAAAACAGGTGTCAATTTTTTATGCAGATTTAACTATTACTGTTTTCATGAAAACAATGAATACAAATTGAAGAATGCATGGAATTTAGGCGAGGTTATCGATCGACGAGCTTTGCTAACATGTGTAAAGCACTTATGTGTTCTTAAATTTTGTCACTTTTTTGATTTCCTTTGACACTCAAAGTCAATATCAATCTTTCTTTAACAGAAATAGGTCCCTGAAAATTGTTTGATGTCAATTGTATTGCAGGTTTTCAAGCGTTCACTGTGTAATCAAATGTTGTAGGCAACATTCGAGCATACTTTTTAAAAATAAGGTGGGTTGAATGATTGATCCTTTAACTCTTCATATAAATTATGAAATTCTCCGTAATCTTTCGCCTTTCTAAATATATAATATTACTTTCATTTCTTTGATATGGATGTTCCTGTAACACTTTGTTGAGTTTTCAAAAAAAAATGTCGTGCGACCGAACAGGACACCGTTGCTGCTTCGCTTGGATTCGCTTAAAATCGCGTAGTAATCGCGTAAGCAGTGATACGTATTTGTATGCCAACGTAGAAATAGTTATGTTCTAAAAACTTTAAGTCACTTGAGGTAGAGGTAGGCTGCTAATACATTAACAAGGATCACTTTTAAGGTGTTCACCGTCAATACTTGGTAGAATGGCATTATATTAAAAATAAAAAAAACATTATTTAGTACTTTTTCCACATAAAATTTATTTGATCAGGACCAGTTTCGCTCATCGCGAGCATTGTCAACTGATAAGAAAAACATAGAAACAGTGCTATTTATACAAATTTAAATTGAAATAAAAGGTGTAAGCAAGTATTAACAATGATTAACAATCCTTTTCATGTTGAAAGATTGAACATTTTCAAGGACCACCCAAGGGTCCGCGCACCACAGGTTGACAAGCACTGGCTTAAAACACGACTTAAATAATAATTTAAGGCTTAGTAGAATAGCATGCAGTGGCACCACTTTTGACTCTAGCAATATGAAAGGACTTGTAAGTAATAAGGTTTTTTCGATCACTACTCCAGTTAAAATAGTCCGACTCCACGACTCCAACTCCACAGCCCTGAAGTATAGTCATTTAAAGTTTACTAGATAAGAAATACTTAGTGCATGTGTGTGGATTTCTAAAATAGGTTGTTTATTAAAAATAGAGAGTATACGAAATGACAGTCATAACTACGAAATTACGTCGCAAAAGTATCTATTGCACAATTATTAAGGACGTAACCAGGGATGGGCTGGAGGGGGCTCGCGCGAGCCCCTTGTTAAGATAAGAAAATCGTTCGTCTTAGATCAAATCAACATATAACTGCAATTTCTGTAGATGGTTAAATTTTACTATAAAACAAGACTTAGTTGCTTTCGTGCCGGACCTACCGGGTTTGACTCCTAGTACGAAGCAGCATCTTTTCGATCGATATTCTGTTCGAAGGTATGGGTTTTTGTGATGTCAAAAAATTCCCCCCCCCCCCACTCTTCCGATCCTTTGAAAAAAAACTTTGATACAGATACCTTCATTAGGAGGCCATATGCTCGACATTGGGAGCGGACATGGATAAATAAAAAAAAATGTATAAGATTTACTGAGCCCCTTGTTGAGATATTGGCAGATCACCGCTGGAAGTAACCCACAGTTTTTTCAAAACAGCATTTTTTATAATCTCAATGTATTCAACTTGATACACGTTCTATCAAAAGGATGCAAGCTGTAAATGCTGAATTAGTGTCTAAATTTAGCTTTTAAGTTTGAAAAAGAAGACCTCGTAAAAAAATAAAACCAAGAAAAAAGACTGAAATAAAGGTTTTTCATAGACAATCTTTTTGATTAATATTAGATTATGTCAATTAATTAAACACCAGTTTAGAAGTCTCCGTCCACTTCAAGGTTGTGTATAATTCATAATTTGCATTTGGCCCAAAATCATCAAAATACATTTTTTATATGTGAAGTTTGAAATGTGTGGGTTACGTCCTTTTTCCTTTCCACTGTCGATATGTAACATGAAAAGTCACCGCCAACACAAATATAAATCGCATATTTACCAATAATCGTTTGTTTTTTTCAGAAACGGGACTTTGAAAGATATTGCAAATTTAATGATCTACAAAAAAAGTGTGTACTATGAATATCTCTATAATAGTTTCGGCGTCCACTTTTTCAATACGTCTAATAATTTATCGATGATGATAGGGTACAATAAAAGTTCGCAAAATGAGCCTAAAATGTCGGTGTACATCGTAATTTTAATCGTCTCATATCATTTTTAATAACATGCAATTTCAATAATGTACCGCCGACCTATCATCTTTGCCTTTCACTCACGGTAGAAATTTCAATAGTAACAATCTATTGTAAAATGGAACTCAGGTAATTTCTTTTTTTATTGAAACGCGTCGTCGATTCGGACGCATTATTATTAGGGATTGATATTACTGAAGCCAGGTTCCCGGTATTTCGGCTGCTATGAAAAATACTAAAAATATTACCAGAAATTAAAATGTTATATGAGCCCCTGAGGGGTAAAATGAGTCAAGTGGTGTTTTAGAAAAAAATGAGTTTCATGCGTTATACCTACATGTCTCGAAGTATCGCATAAGTAATAGTGTTATTTCCCTGAAATAAAAAAAAAATACTTTCCACCGCGACACCAAGTAAAGACGTTTTTGTACAATACTTAAAATTGTACATACTGTAAATGTCCAATAGATTTTTAATTGAATTTCCTAAAAAAACTTAAAACTATCTCGCGATCTACCCAATGGTTACATCTGACCGTAAGTTGTTATTGCTATAAATATTTTTTTAGCCATGTTATTTATTGTCTATGTGAAATATTTTTATTGTTGGATATGTATTGTGTTTCCATTTGCGTTCTCACTTTTTTTATAGGTATCAAACTGGTACTGGTATGTGTTCGTATGCTTTCAAAAAACCATAGCGAATCGACATTGACTAAAAATTAGCAGTCTAAAATTAATAATCAATTTATATAGGTACGCCAGGCTTAAAGATAAAACCGGTTTACAGAGATACAGCTTCATTAGATCAAATTGATTTTATCGCTGTGCACTTATACAATTTATTGTTATAAAAAATCATCATGGATGGTAGAATAATACATCTACTGGATAAAAGTAATCATAAATGCACTAAAAGTTACAAGAACGTGTCAAATTTCATGACGGGATGTTACTTTTTTTCATATCATTCGTATTAAATTATATCGAGAGGTACCTACCTATCTTCATAATGGCCTCACATGCAGTGGGTGTATCGCAGAGGCCCGCGTTCCGCCTTCGGCGTATCAAGAAAAGTTTCCCTTAATTCAGTGAGCTCATTTTTCTCTTAATACTTTATAATATTTTTAAATCTAAAATTTTCTTTTCTATCCAATTTTACTCTCTAGTTTAGGCTTATTAAAATCGTGGTCCCTACTGAAGACCATCACTATTCATTAGCCTCTGACATTTGGTTGTTACGCCAAATATTATAATATACATAATATTATTCTGTATATAAAAATGGGCAATATTATCATGGTGAATTGAACGCTACAATGAGGTTGATTGTTTACCAACAAAATCTTTTTTTTCTTTCTAGTGCGCTTAATTTTTTATCATACACCATGATGAAATACGAGACAGTAATGTATGTAAATGGGTTTTAATTATAGTTTTCTATAAAGATATCGTATTTGAATAAGAGTAAAAAATGCTGTTTGTACATGTCTGCTCCATAGGTGGTTCCTTCAGGTTACTGGAATTCAATCATTTGAAGAATAACCAGGTAAAGACTACTTGTCAATGGTATCCGTATGACACGACAAATTTGATTTCAACGACGCCTTTTCATCATTAAAAGACTGTTTTATATTATAGGGATATTATTATATTGCTGTATTTCCTGTAATTAAACTCACATGATTTTAACTATTTCGGAATCTTTAAATCCGTAGTGCGCCTTATAACCGATAACGACTTACAGTCAAAGTTAAAAATTCAAAAGAAGAGATTTTCTGGAAAACCATAGAGAACAATAATTCGGAAAAATCAGACACGGTATGCGGCGAAGTTTCAAACTGATTGTAAACAAGTGTTATCTAATATTATATTAATTTATAAAAGCTTAATTAAATTTTTGCTCTGTTTTTATTGTTGGTATGTTTAAATAAGGGTGCGTTTTTAAAATCGTCGAAAGATGTCGTCTTTTATCCGAGAAAATACAATATTCGTTCGTCACAGGTATCAGTAATAATTATTTGTTCGTATAATATTTTTTTAATCATTGTATTAAAAGATATCGCGTTGTCAATGTCATTGTTGAGTGCCAGTCCATTCAAAATGGCTGAACAAAGTTTTTTCTTCAATAGCCTATCATCAAGCAATTCCAATATCTAAGTATAAAACAACCAAAACGATAACAATGCAAATCTTTACAATTTAATTAAACGTCGCTTCTTTTACCTTCCGTAGTCATGAAGTTGTTTTTTTATTCGTATTGTCGTTTGTTTTATTATTATTTTCATGGAATACAAATAATATAACATATTAATTACACTACTTATAAAATTTATCACTTTCAAGATGTATATTTGATTTTTGTAATAAAATACTGTAAATTTTTCGATGGAAAGGCATTGTATTTATAAAAAGAAACCGTCCTGATAGTATTGTAGAAATAGTAAAAAAAAAATGTGTTATAATACAACGAATAAAATGTGAATTGTCATTTTTTTCATTTTTCCGAATGAACGTTAATCTTTATTTTTCCTAATGAATTTGTGATGCGATTTTACTTGCCGAGCAGCGGGTCAGTCGTTAGACAAATGAATATAAGATTTGTTTGCATGTATGAAGGTTTTTGGGGTGATTGACGCGTTCTGTTGTGAAGTGTAATAAAACGCAGGGTTTATAAAGATCTGCGGTGGGACCACTAATAACCGCAGACCGAAAGAGCTGCGTTTCAAGACCGACAACAAATTATAAATTAGATAACAAAAAAACGACGAAGAGGACGGACAAAAAAGTGGCAGGAACAAAAAAGAATCCGGCTAATAATATTATAAACGGAGAAACCTGTGGCCTTATAGCTCTCTCGCTCGCAGCTTCATATAATGATGTATGGACTCGCGTACCTATGTATACCTTTGTGCGCCGCACGATTTTATACACAGGAGAGCATTGGAATCACGAGATTCATAAAAAACGCGATACTTAGATATAAAATTAATTACCACAAAGTTACAACTGAGTCCACCGAAATCGTCAGAAATTTATTGAACAATTATAAGGTACATTGCTTAAAATTTTGCTTGCTCGTCCAAACATGTCAATAAATTACTTCTCGGTATTCAAACATATCGGCTCTATTGGAATCTTCGAAATTGATAATTCAAATCACTTATTAAACGAACAACTATTTATAAAAAAATATATTTTAAATCGTTGCAAGTTGCCATCAAAAAAAAAAAATACAATTATTCTAATATTAAAAATGTTATGTGCCCAAAGTTTTAAATGTACGGAGTTTTCTTATATTTAGTATTCTGTGCGGAGAGTAAATTGTATTCAAAAGAATGATATACGGAATAATCAGTCCACCTAATGGTGGTTCAACGAGAACTGCATATTACTCAGTTGCTCAACTTCTCTTTTTTCGATGAGATTATGGATACAAGAATAGGAAAATTATTTTACGAACTAATAAGTAGCAAATCGCTTTCTACAAGCCCCGTTATTTTAGGATTAGAATGGAAGGAGGGAATATTTCAGTAAAAACATGCATGCCTTCCAATGAAAAAATGCTGTTTGTACTGACATTTGAATCTGTAAGATCCGTCGCGAAAGTCAACGATACTCACCATTGCTCCACGGACCTGACATGAATAGTTCTATAAAAATCTATTGTCCTAAAGGTGAAAGAGGTTTTCAATAAACCCCGGTTAATTGTGTAAAATAAGTCGGTTTTCGGTTTTTCTTAAAACACACAATAAACCGGTTAACCGGTTTCAGTTTAAACCGAGTTGAAAGCTTTAGTACGGAGCCTAGCTAAGTCCAACGACAAATTCGCGTTACATGACACGACACATTATAATTAGGCAAAATATGTAGGATCAGTTGAGCATTTGAACATGTTTGTGAGTAAGGCCGGCCTTGCTAATTGGATATAATTGTGGACTAAGTAAAAAAAAATATATATTATATCAATATGAATACTTATTTTAAAAAGTTGTGCACGTTCCAATGTAAATTATCGTAGATGAAGTTGGTTTTAAGTCATTCTCTCAGCCTTTCTCTTGGAAGAAGACAGGGAAAAAGAGGTATTGTATGAGGAAAGAGATGTAAGTTTGCTAGTCGCTTTTTTAAAATCTGTTATCGAGATCAGAAAATGTGTGGATGCCATCCGTGGGAAAGAATTAATAAAAAAGTGCAAAAATCCCTGAAATGGTAAAAAGCAATTTCATAAAACGGTTAAAAATCAATGAACGAACGAATGAATATGAAAGTTTCCACTCGATACACAAATGATAATCGGCCGAAGATTATGGAAATAAAAACTATGGGAAGAAAAAAATAATCCATAAAAAGCACTTTTCACACACTGTTAAATAAAAACTTTTTCAATTATTGAGTTTGTTGGTTATTCACATCAACTGAAAAGAGAATTTTTGTTTTTAAGATTGACGCCATCCATGCTAGTGATGGCAGTGAAAACCAGGGTTGTGGAGTCAGAATCGGGAGTCGTGGAATCAGTTGCTTTTTCCGGAGACGGAGTCGAAGTCGGAAAAATTAAAAAAAAAATCTTAATGATATTGAAAAATTATTAGTCTATTAATCATATTGATTGATGAAATGTGCTAGAATTATTCAAGAGACTAGATAACAGATATGTCAGTTAAACAGAAATTATTGAAAAAATCAATTCGGAGTCAGGTTTGAATTTAGAGCTAGGGTCGCAACCACTTTCGACTCCGACTCCACAGCCCTGGTAAAAACACACTGTAAGTTTAAATGAAATAATATTTTCATTTTTTTTATTGTCTATTTCGGTCCTTTCATGGCGGTGTCTGTGCATAATAGCGGCCGGCCGTAATTACCTATCATTAGCGCACCTCGCCGCGGCCGATGGAGACCTCCTCGCGCACCAGTTTGTGATGCGGGGAACGGGGCAGGGGTCCGCAGGCGACGGGGGCGTCTGGCATTCTTCGGGCGGGACCCCATCACACCGCGAGCCCCCTATCTGCCGTCATCTTGCACAGGGACGGAAACACTTAACTTTTCTTTATTTTAATTATTCATCGGACAATAGAATGATTTTACAATACCAGTGATTTGATAGAGAATCTTTTACAAAGTACACAATTGACTGTTAATTAATTTTGTTGACAACTTCATAGCTTGAATCTTGTACTCAAACCAAAACGAAATATTTTTGATGAATAAGTAGCGGATAAAGCACAAGGGAGGCCCCAGGCGCAATAAAATTTGGAAGCCTTGTACATAACATAAAAACTCATTTGCTTAAAGACTAATTCGCCACTGTGAATAACATACAATTACATACATAATTCAAAGTATCTATGTTATAGAATTACACTAATGAATTCGTTCTGTCAATGTAAATTTGTGTTTTATTTTGTTTATTAATAAACATATTATAACAATTTACTATTTAATTAATAGGCATTTTCAATATTTCAATATTTTTTGAACTAGAACTTTCGTGTTGGCTACATCACATTTAAAATCTTTTCAATATGAAGAACTAGGTATTTGCAATATTATATGTTGTCTGTGTCTTCTAATGTCCGATGTATTGAATCCGATCAAGCATAGGGTTGACAATGCTTTTACAATCGCTCAATTAAAAAATAAATAATATATTATTTATGTACACGTTTTTAAACTCTATCATTGGCAACCCTGCCAGGGCCCGTTTTTTATTATTACAAATCGCGTGAGCATCTTTTGATCGAGGATCTGATACAAATTGTGTTCGGAATATTGAAACCTGAAACAGCATTTCGCTACACTTGATACAGATGTAAAATAAAACTTATTGTCTTGACTTTTACATACTGGTTTTTCTTGAATCATTTTGGCTTAATCGACATCAATATGTAAATAGTATTGTTTCACTTTATGAACGAATTTTTATTCGTTAAATGATATTTATACTTTTAGGGCGTTAAGACGGATATTTTTATTTCTTAAAATCGTATGTGAATAGAAGAAAATACCAATTGTTACAATACAAATGTTAAATCGTAGTAAAAAAAATGAGTATTTTATTTTTTGAAAGTAACATTTGTTTTTTTTTAGTAAAGTAACAGTAATGTAAAAATCTTCTTGATTATTAACACTTGCAGCAGTAGGTAGGGCTCGCGCGAGCCCCTCCGAGCCCCCTCCAGCCCACCTCTGCGTTAAGACCTTGTAGACCAGTACTGTCCTAGTCAGTACTGGTCGATTCCCGTAACACACAATCGTTTCAAATGATTGCTAGGATTGTCTCAGTGGCAATTATACAGAACTAGCCGTGCATTATAGAATATAGAGTGTGAAACAATGATAGCACCTAGATGGAAAGATTGTAAGGTTTAAAAAAAAGCTCTAATCATGATTTTGGTTAATGTAATAGTATACCAGTGACTAGAATACGTGCACCTACTAATTAATTCAAAACTTACTTATCGCTGCTTGAAAGCTGTTCTGGGACATATAAAAATCTGGTATTGAGATGCTATCCAGGGTTTCCCAAACTATGTTCCACGGAACACAAGTGTTCCGTGGAGCCAAAGTAGGTGTTCCGCGGAGCCAGACAAGGCGTTCCGCAAAAAAAAATAAAAATGGAATGGTTTTGTACGTATATTTTTATTTTATATGAATTACCCATTACAAAAATTTATCTAAGTGTTTCGTCAAAATTTCCGGACTTGCAAAGTGTTCCATCCCAGAATAAGTTTGGGAAACCTTGTGCTATGCAATGCTATGCTATATTTTAGGTCCTGTAAAAGTGGTTTACCTAAAATAAAAAGTGATTTTCCATTTTTGGCCAGATATCTACAGCATCAACATTTTTGAAGGAAAACGAATCTTAGCATGATGAAATAGCAAAATGAATCGTTAGCAAAAATAAAAACCTATTTTTTAGATGTCCCAGTACAGTTTTTTAGCGACACTAGTCCAGAAACAAAAACTGTTTCAGTATTTTACAAGTATATAGTTATATTATGCACACACTAATTACTACTAAAATGACATTTCTTGCTATAGAAGGAGCAAATATTAGTAAAAGAAATAATACCGATACAATATTCTTTCTGATTTTAATTTAATACGAAAAGGTGGCTAAGAATTGATTATTATTTTGAACGTAGTGAGAGGCAATTTAATTTAAAATTTCTGTCACATCCATTAGTATTCTCCATGTCTTGCACGACTCGTGTGCGGATACGATACGAAAGTGAAGAACAATGGATTTGCAGACACATTATTTGACAAACAAAAGCCGCGGTAGAATCAAAAGACGGCGACAGTACATAAAAATTAATATCACACCTCGACTGCAAAACAGAACAGGTAAACGACCAGTAAAAAATACATATGACATAGAGCGGCTCAAAAAAATGAACACACTATTAGTTATAGAAATTCTAGTACAGTGACAGCGAACCCTTTACCAGTACGCAGTGCAGCGGTGTTAATTTCAACAAAATCTTATGTTTCATAATAAAATTTAACTATCTACAGAAGTAACAGTTATTTGGTGATTTAATCTGAGATGAATGATTTTCCTAAATTAACAAAGGGTTCGCCGGCCCCGCCAAAATTTAAGAAAGGGCACGCGCCCAGGATCCCGGTATCGATCACTTGGAAAAAAGACTATGACGGCTTAAGGCGACTCAGTAGGAATGCAAAACTTAAATTTGACCTACAGTATAAATATTGCACTGACTTAAATAGGTAACCACCACTATACGTATTTTTACAGTATCAAAACAAGCAAAACATTTTTACATTTCATTACAAAAATAACAATACCACCCAACACACGAATGGGTATTTAGACAGTAATGAGGTATTGCTACATGGTAGCAACAGTAAGCTATCGTATTTCATAAATTAACGGTTTGTGACAATAAGCAAAACAAAGCATACAATACAAAATTCTCAAACTTTCTCTAATACATATATTGAAAGAATTATTTTTAATTTTGTATAACCTATTTTTATGATATTGATTTGATATGATTTTTTATGATATTGATATTGATGAATACAGTTTTGAAAAATAATTTTGTTGCATAAAAAAGATTAAAACATAAAAAAAATATTGACATAATAAGATTAAAATAGAAAAGTATTGAGTAAAAGAATTATAAGTAGCAATTGATAGTTATTTTTGGTTCGCGTTTTAGTTTTGACAATTATTTAATCCAAAAATTATCTTAACTGACAATAATTAAAAAACTTCGATATTTTAAAATTATTGTAAGTTAAGTAATCGTTCTATCAAATCGATTGAACATTTCGCACAGTGACTTCTTTACGTTTTTTTATTAATAGCATCTAAAATGTATTGCGGATTCCATATTTCTATTGACCTTTTGAATCTAAGATCAAAAATCTCAGGATGATACATTGGTTCCAGAAAGTGGTGCGTAAAAAAGACTAATTTTCATATAATTTGAAAAATCGATTCCAAATCCGTATAACAAAGTACTAAAAATGTATGAAAAAACGTAACGGTGCCATCCAAAAAAAATCGCATTAAGAAAGGATTGGGTGTACATTTTACTAAATGTAAATATTTTTACTTCAAGATTCTATATAGTCTAACTCGGTAAGGAAGAAACTAAATGAATATTAGACCAGATCAAAAGTAGTTATTCAAATAATTTATAGCGAATGCATAGATATATTCGTATTTTTTAATAAATGTTTGAGAACGTTCTTTATTGCCCGCTTGCGTGTTCGACGATATACAGGGCTGTGACATATTAAAATCTTACCTTTTCAAATATTTTTTTGTTTTTAATAATATTTTTTTTTTACTTTTAGACGACGAACTTTGTTTTTTTTAGCGAAAATCTTCCCCATCTGTAAGCAGCACATTACTTTTGAAATATAAAAATCCTTTTATTCAATCATTCTGTTTTGTTCAATTATAAGTTTAAAAAAACACGTTTGACGGTAGAAAAATGTATTCAATTAAAAAAACTTAACGTTGCAAAAAACATGGTTTACCATCTGTATATTATGTAAAAAATATTTACTATTAACATCTTAGCTTCTCCAATAATTTTGAAGTTTGTTTTTCCATTTAGATGACTTTTATTCAACTACTGTTACTATTATATTGAATAGAATCTCTTTTTAAAACCATTGCCGAATAATTATTTCAAAATGCTTATCCATAAACTAAAGTAATACTGGTCTTTACAAGTATTTCGACTGAACAAGACATTATTGTATTATAAATAATATTATTTATCAGCGCTTTGCGCAACCCTAACCCCAACCGATATTTAACCGTTTTTATGGTAGTGTAAAAAATACATTGCTTTGATTCATATCTCTAATGTTCGTTGACCAGTGATTTAAAAATATCTAAAGAAATTTTCGACACGTCCACTCCAGACCAAGCCTCATCTCAAACTGAGCTCAAACTGAAGAATGGTATGTAAGAAAAAGACATCCCCGAAAAATGGTTACCATTTATTGGTATTATTATTATTATTTATTTTTTTTGCTTTTAAATGTAAACAATAAAATGTTTTATCATTACAATTTTTTGTAGAAGTATTTATGATCCAATTATGCTTTAAAAATCAGTCAGAAAAAGTGGGAGAAATGGTACATTTCAAATGGATGTACAATCATTACAAAACATAAATTGGAAATTCTGCTCAATTCACTTTCTTAAACAAACCTTTATCTGCATTTCTTTCTAAGACATTAAACTTCGGTATCTTATAATAATCTCTAAAAATGATCTAAACGTAAAGCAGTTTTTTAAATTCCGTTTTTTGTGTTTGCCGTGTTTCCTTTAAAATATGACTATTCTCATGAAAAAAAAATGCAATAGTGTAAAAAAGCGTTTGGAAAATGTAATTATTGAAAAAAAAATTTTTTGAGTGAACGGTTCACGAGATTTAGTCGACGGCAAACGATCGATTTACTCTGTTTTCAGGCGAAAAGGTACTGTATCCTCTTAAGTAAAGAGTTTGAAGCATGGAATTGGAGGAAAATTAACAGTATTAACCAGGGCTGTGGAGTCGGGTAAAACAAGACGACTACGACTCCGAGGAAATTTTTCAAAAAATTCATTTTAACTTATATATATATGTATTCCATCAGATCATCTTTAGTCAGCCAAGCATGAAATGTCAACACTTTGGCCTATTTTTTTTGAATACACATCATTAAAAATATTTTTCAAACAAATTTCGAGCCGTTCATTTTTCACGACTCTGACTCTGACTCCGACTCCACAGCCCTGGTATTAATTAACTTCTGCGTAACTCTTCACTTTTGAAAAATGAGATTGAGATAGATAGGTAAGTATACTCTTTAGCTATTGACATTAGGGTTGCCACCAGTCCCGGATTGGCCGGGATCGTCCCGGAAATGGAAGCGCTGTCCCGGATGGATGCGGATGAATGCTAAATTGTCCCGGAAATTTTTAGCAAATCGAGGATTTCAAATTCCTCGGTGAACTAAAAAAAATGTCTTTCGGAGATATTCTGGGAAAAAGTATACCAAATCGGGGATTTCAAATTCCTCGGTGAGCTAAAAAAACGAGCTTTGAGCTATTTGTCCTAGAAAAAGGTGGCAACCCTAATTGATATTGATTATTTTTCGTTATATTGCGTATGGTTACATAATATAAGTATACTATTTAGTAACATTTGTTATCTTAAATTATTGTATACGAATGATAAAAAATACACCCTTCCCCAAAACACCGTAAATAGCTTTGAGATTAAGCGGCCGTTTGTTAACGTATTGGCAGCCCACCGTTGAATGAAAACATCATCGCCATCTATTATTTTTGACACGAATCCATCCATAAAGCGAATTGAAATAAATGTTACCATGTCCATTTGTGATTTTGAACGATATATCGAGTAGGACGAAAGTCCAAGAGCGTTTACCGTTCAGCAAATTATTACATATTCCATTCTCATGCATGTCATGCAAGTACTACAACAGCCGTGTTATCGGAAATATCAATCCGTGTCAATTGAGCTCTTTGATACCTGGCTTTAGTCGTCTTCTCACCGCATAACGAATTTGTAAATACAGCCGAAGCTATATTCTACACTTCGTGGTTTCAAGAGTTCCGCGTTACGGAGAACTCGTAGGTATTTATTAGGAATTATAAACAAAATGAAAATCATCGCAATGCAGATAACAGGTTACAGGTAAATTGAACGCACATCTATTATTAAAATACCAATACAATTATGGACGAACTTGATAACAATTTTTTCCTCTGTGATATATACACTTAATTAAAATATGTTTTTTTTTTTTATCAAAATAAGTTCTCCATAAAATACGCGAACTGTTAAAATTGATTTTATACACAAAACAACCTAAAGATCTCACAAGAACAATAGAATTATAATATACTACCTACTGCTGCAAGTGTTAATAATCAAGAAGATTTTTACATTACTGTTACTTTACTAAAAAAAACAAATGTTAGTTTCAAAAAATAAAATACTCATTTGTATGTACTTATTCCACTTTTATTTAATATTATCAAGACTGGTTTCCACTTCACGGACACGGATTTCTTAAATATAATGAATAACTATTAACCCTTTTAATACCATATAATTTTTCACAGGTTTTCCAAAAATACCCTGAGAAATATCTGTTTTTAAGTGTTTTTGTAAATTCATGAAAAAGTATTAAAAATAAAGAGATTTTTGTAAAATATTTTATACTTTATGGAGAAATAACATTGTAATGACTTACTTACAGCCCTGACATATTGTATTTAGAAAACATACAGTGAGTTTTGAGGGGATGTTCTATCAAAGGAATACAAAAATCCGAAATAACTTTTGCATTACATATATTATTATTCTATAATTACTATTTTACCGAGGAGGGGGGTTACAATAGTGTTTATTTAATATTTTTTTATTTGCATCATTACATCTTGGAACAAAAATTACATTAAAAAAAATTGAAATAAAAAAATACATTAGACTTTTTTATGGAATATACAACGCTTTGTGGGGCTGTATTATGTATCTTCGGACCTGTAAGTGACTTGGATGTCAAAGGTTAAGTTTCCTATGTTATGACTTATGCACTTCTCAATTTAACTTAATTTATGTTACGTACATAAAAATATATGTACCGTTTAGGAAAGCCGATATATCGGCTCATGGTATTTTTGGCGATTATATGAAAGCCGATATATCGGCTCGAGGGTATTAAAAGGGTTAATAAAAACTCAATATTCCTTTGTACTTATTCCCACTTTTATTTATCAAGATCAGGACCGGTTTCGCTCATGGCGATTGATGAAAAATAAGTGGAAATAATTACAAAGAAATATTGTGTTTTTCCATAATGTCTTTCCACCAAGTAAACACCCTTAATGTGAAGAATGAATAACGTTAATCAATATACAGTGACACCCCCAATTACACAACCCCGAATTACGCGCTGGCTTGAAATATTCGCCACAAATCCCCCAATTGCACGGTCGCATTCCATTGTCGTTACTAAGAGACGGTCGTCTGTGCCGCGCATATAGTCAAATGTTGGCTAGCGTCTGTGTATTCAACACGTGCCAGGCTATACACGTATAGCGGACGACTGTCTATTTGTGAGATTTTGGCTCCCTTTGCATTTTATCACTTAGTAACTAAATATTTCGTCAATATTATTTTTTTTGCAAAACAAAGGGAAATCTCAGTTTTGCATTTTTTGCGGAAAAAAACAAATCCCTTATTTTGTATGAGATTCACACCCCCAATTACACTTCCCCTAATTATACTGTCCCGACTTCAGTGTAAATGAGGGTTTTACTGTATTCAGTTTACAATGGAGTTGGGGTTAAATAAGATATTTTTTTTGGATTTAACAATTTAAATAATCGCCATTCTTTCGGCATTTTTAGAAAAGATACCTACAAAGATATATAAATTGTGTGCGCTTCATTTCGGTCGATGAGTGTCAATTGAATTAATTGTATCGATCCCCCAGCTTGGTTATCGCTGTTGAGCTTTCGTCTGTTCGGTCAAGGGTTCGAATCTTGGATTGAAAACCTCCGTGTGTTGATTTTGCAATCGATTTATGAACTTTAGGACGAAGGCATAGTTATATGGTGTATGCGATAATTTCACGTTTTCCCACCCACCTCCTATCAGATTCTACAAACGGGAATCGAATCGTACTCAATCAGTACAAATTCAATGACACAAAAAAAACGTGTGTTAAATAATTATGTTGAATGAAGTGTGATTTACGATGTTTTTAAGTATTCGCCGAATACTTATCGATTTTGGAAAGGAAAAAGGACGTAACCCACACATATCAAATTTTACAGGAGACGCAAAAAACGTGTTATGATGATTTTGGGTCATATGCAAATTATGAATTGTATATATCCAAGTGCACGAAGATTTCTAAACTGATGTTTAATTGACATAATCTAATATTAATTAGAGAAATTGTCTAGGAAAAATCTTTATTTCAGTCTTTTTTCTTGGTTTTAATTTTTTACAAGGTCATCTTTTTCAAACTTAAAAGCTAGATTTAAATACTAATTCGGCAATTGCAGCTTGCATCATTTTGATAGAATGTGCATCAAGTTTGGTACATTGCAATTATCGAAAAAAAGCTGTTTTGAAAAAACTGTGGGTTACGTCCTTTTTACTTTCCACAATCGATATAGTTAAAAGTGGTAGTATATTAAATGATTGTTAAAAAACAATGTACGTTATATCGTGAAAAACATGATGCTTTAAAATCACTTACAATTCCGGCAAGTCTTGCGATGGATTAACTTTCAATTTATTTGAAATAATTATGTGATTTGTACATAGTTCGGCCTCATTCAATTCTGTTTTTATTCTCAGATATAATTCTTAAGTTTTCCTTAGCTCTAAAATATGGTTGAATTCATTAAAATATAGAAATCCTAAGGTGTCGGTCTCGAGGTAAGGAATTAATGTATACTCGGCGATCGACAATACCTCCAACCTCCAACTCTTTCTCATTGAAGCGCTGAGCCATGACAAATTGCTACTTCACGGCTAAATCCATGATTATGGGCTGCATCCTTTGCTTCGTAATTCGGGCAATCTATGTTTCAGATTTGTATTTTTTTTTTATTACATATTTTTATTCAGTGTTATTCTTACCTGACTCGAAAATATTATACAGAGATTATCTAACAAACAGTAGTGAGTGCGGAGAACAGAAATCATTAAATATGTTAGGAAACGCACAAAAGAGTTTGTGAGATTTAAATATTAATCAAATAAAGATACTATTTTAACGCGATTGATTATTTTGACATTGTTCGGCTTTTGTAATATTGTGGCGTGGTTACGATACATTTTAGTAAGGTCAGTAAAATCAGTGCCGACGCGAGGTTATTTGGCGCTCTAGGCAACATTCACTATAAAATCGTGTAGAATTTCGGGATTGAGATCCAGGAATTTGCGGAATTGCCAAAATGAAAAGACGCGAGACCTTTTTTTCAGCTCTTCCCAAAATTTTCATTTTCAAAAACCCAAGAATTTGCGGAATCCCGAAAATGAAAAAAAAATGGATCTCTCTTTTTTTAGATCTCTCTCAATATTTTGTTACACTTTAAAGCGCTGTACTTGCCGTGATGGTAAACATTTTTCAACTACTGCTTGAGCTAACTGCATAGATATTTAATATTATTAAAGTATGTAAAAAAAATACTTTTACATACATGATGCGTACATTTATGGTTTGCGCCCTAGGTGGTTGCCTATTTCGTCTGTATGGTGACGCCGGCCCCGAGTATAATAACTTGGGATAAGCGATTTTTTCTAATTTCAAAATTTCATTTTTTCGAATCTTAAAATCTTTCAAATTTTTGAGGGTAAGTGTTACGGTATACAGAGACACCTATAATTGAGATAAATTATTAAATTGCTTATACAACAAAAAAATCGTTTAATTGATAGAATATAGCTTAATAGGATTTTAAAATCATCTCAGCTGCATGAAACATTTCTTATTATCATATTATAATGAAGTTTATTTGTAAAAAATGAACAGAGAGCCAGTGGTGTGCTTAACCTTTTAACTGCCAGCAGGTGTATGTATGGCGGTACCTCGCACGCCACGAGTTTAATTGCAATTATATATATTTTTTAATTTATCGTTTTTGAAAAAGTTTTAAAGTTTATTTGTTAAAACTTACCAAATAAATGAAGAGTGCGCCGATGACGATGCGATTGTGCCGCCATTTATACATAATAACAATGTTTATGACACATCAGGGTTGTCACAAATTTTGTCATAGAAAATACGCGAACTAAATATTATTTCAAAAGTAATTGTTTATTTGAGTTTAATTTTTAAAATGTACACACACTAAGTTTCAGAAAATTAATAGTCTTCTATAGATAATATGACTGCCACCCCTGAATTTTGCGCCATCTTCATACTCGGAGACAGACTTATTTCAAATTACATTTCAAGTAGTAAAAACGAAAACTGTTTCAATTGCGAGTATAGGAAGATATTCCCAATAGAAGTCGTTGTGTGTTCGACACAGTTGTATGTTTAACATAATTGATTTACGTTAGTAAAATCCCGTTCAAAGCGTGCGTCCGAAGACGTCATTTTATGTATGATTGGCGTACTCTTCACGGAAATGTTCGCGCCTTAAGACGCTTGTGGCAGCCATCCGGTTAAGAAGGGACCTCCTATTTTTTCGTTTAAAATTCGTATCTCAACCAAAACACAATATTTATTTAAAAAAAATATATCAAACGTTTGCAAAATCAAATACATCAATAATGATATTTTTCAGAAAGACACGTGTTCAATCAGGAACAAGGGATAAAAATGTTGCACCCAAATACGAATGCTCATAAAGTCTTATTCCAGGAAATTTTAGAAATAAATAGAGCGCAATTGAACAGTCTTCCAATTTTAAATGAACAGCAACATATGCCGGGTCTCTACTTTTATACCCTACATAAATATAATCATTAAGCCTTTTCCAACAATCAAAAATAAATATAATTCTTAAAACTACTCACCGTTCAAATGTGTGGGCATTCCCATGGGCTAATCCTTTTCGCCAGCAATGGCTTTAAACTCGATGATACATTTATTATATGAACACGAAAAATTCCGTGCACTTGAATGCCTGAAGATGCCGAAAGGTGGAACCCGGGTCATTAGTGACAAAATTTGTGTGAATGTACATAATTTGAACGATTCAAATTTAATGATATTAAGTTTTTATTTTTTACTTGGTCAACCAGTCGACCACTCAACGTCTTGGCCACCACCGTGTTATACGATGTATTAATATGCATTATAATTTGATTTAAGAACCCAGCGATGGAGATTTGGTGTTTCTGAGATATAATATTGTCTCAAATGATTTAAGTATAACGTTGGAATTATAGAATTGAAGCGGAAAGAATAGTAACTGTTTTGCGTCAATCTTAAACTCCTTTACGCTTGCTATCTAATGTAGAAAAGAGCATTTCTCAGTTATTGATATTAATTATTTTCAGCGCATTGCGTATTCTTATATAATATAAAGAAACATTTGATTGCTTTAATAATTGTATAGGAGTGAAAATTCACCTTTCATGGAACAGAGTGAATAGTTATATGGGATTCAGTTCGCCCCTAGAAAACTTATTGACAGCCCACCGTTGGTATAAGTTATATCTAAATATGATAAATCAAAATGTGCTTTTATTTAGGAAAATTTTTCTCTTATATTTTAGATAAATAAAATTTTAATAAAACTGACCATTGACAAATTTTTGACATATTTTAAAAACATACTGTCTGCGGCTTGATTCTTCACTTTTGTAAATTTTAAATTATTTATGTAGATAAAATGGTGAGGCAGTGGTAAAATCGAAGACCACCACAGGTGGCAAACCTCTTGCTACGGCACTGATAGTTTATAAAAAAAAAAGTGATTACAAGAATAAATATGTCAAACATTTTTAAGGTGTTTACTGTCAATACTCGGTGGAAAAACAACATTTTTTTTATGATCAGAACCAATTTCTATAATCACCATCAATATTATCAGTTGATAATCTTAGCGATGAGCGAAACGGGTCCAATCTTTATTAAAAAATGTGGATAAGTACAAAAAACTGTTTTACATTTTAAAATAAATCCTAAATTTATTTATAAATTTCTTAGGTGAAACGGCGAGATTGAGCATTTATTCTTTTTCGGGTCCACGGCAATTTAAGTCAAACCATGACTTCCCCCCATCACTTTCCTCAATTTGGCCAGGTCTTCAGCACTATCATGTTTTTTTCCCGTAGGCTTTTTAAGGACATACTTTGGTACCCATGGCTCCAGCATACACTGGACGCGGCCTGCAAAGGTCAGTCTTCGCAGTTTTGGAAATTTAAATAGTTTCGATTGTTGGTAAAATTAATTAAAAAAAGTCAACAAAATATTTTGAATCATTTTATATGGAATAAAATATATATTGCGAGTGAAATAATATCACAAGCAGGTACAACTTTACTATATTAAAATAATTATAACACCAATCCAATAACAGCCAACATGATTGGCGTAGTATTTTAATATAGATAATAAATATTATGGTAATAAAGTTCATCAAAAAAATTATCAAAAGTCATTGTTTTAATTGTGATCCATCTATGACGGCATCATGCCCTGTGTCCTTTTCCACTGAGCACCAGATCTTCTGTTGTGATTACCAGTTGTGGATTTATGAGATGCTTTCTTTTGACGATTAAGTAATACGTCTTTATCTTGTCCTTGTCCTTTCGCTTTACCAACAACGTCCCTAGAATTATAAAATAATAATATTTTAAGAATAATGGTACACTTAACCCATTGAAAGCCACAAGCTTGCGGACCTGCAAGTTGAAACTTCTCTTCTCTTCTCTTGCATATATGGAAATATTTTGCTCGCATCAATAGATTCTCATTTTGTTAAATCAAGTTAACAGATCACTAGGACTGTCAACATATTTTCGTAAATGTCGCTAGACTTATTGGGTCTGAAGTAGATTATAAGATGACGGAAGATTCAGTCGGTGCAAATAAAATTGAAATTTTATCACATTTTTTGTACTAGGTTTTTCTTTTATTTTTGTGGGATTGTTAAATACCATTTTCATATAAATTATGCATATGTTTTGAAAATGGTTTTGTCTACGCGGTTAATGAGCATCCAGCCAAATATAACCAGCATTAATGGGTCAAGCGTTTCTTTTTTGTTTATTAGTAGAGACACAAAAAGTCATTCATTTCTTTTTGTAAATTTGATTAAAAGAAATAGTTTTATTGAACTATTTCAATATTTAAGATTTGTTCCATATTTGACCTGCTCATGGTCATTTTTATTTGAAAAAGAGAACAGATATAAGTTGAATGCAAACATTATATCGTTGTTAAAATGTTAAAAACTCCAATGTAACAAAAAAGATAATTTTACTGGGGAGGGGATCATGAACATTATCAAAATATGAGGTCTTATCAGAAAACACAATAAAACCATTTTCAGAAGTCACATTGAAGATTTTAACATCTCAATGACGATATATAAAATCAAAATTAGAAAATGATACTACCTATCGGAGGCCGGTTTGCTGCCATGTTTCATATCTCTTCTAGCTTGGTATCTAGCTCTCACTTCTTCAGGATTAACACAGAACGAGTCAGTCGGCTTCGTACTACTTGAACTAGGTTGATAGTCATCATCATCAGCTTCATCCTGATAATATAAATAAGAAATTGTTTAAGTATACATGGTGACAAAACTATCTCCAATTTATAGAACTACGTCATACTAAAGCACAGATAGCGTATTATTTTGTTTCACAAGAATTATAGAACATATTTGATTACTATTTTTGCATTACGTCATGTGGACCAGGCACTTTTTCCAGCTGAAGCTACAGCTGCTAGTGATGCAATCGGGCTGATAGGAGTGATAAAAGAAACCATGATACTTGATTTACAGGTATTAATCAATTATTTATTATAAAGCCTTGGAACATGTATGCATTGACCAACAAACTGATATATTATAGGACTCTAAAAAAAATAAAAGATAAAATAACCTGACTATAAATTCTACTATTTTGGAGACACAAGCCTAATGTTCTGATTAAAGCATCAGATAGACTAATAGATTATCGAGGAAGTAAAAAGAAGCAGTGGTCAGAGGTAATTAAAAAATATATTTTTTAAATTCACTTATTTACCTCACTTTCAGCCTCTCGCTTGCCAAATGTTCTAAGTGGTTTAGTTTTAAAATTGTTCCTTTTTTCTGAATCTCCTGAGGCTTCGACAACGAGCTCCGTAGCCCCGCCGTCGTATGTATCATCATATTCATCATCGTAAATGTCCGGTTCGTCTGATATCATGCTATAATTTTAAATTAAAGTAAAAAAAATATTTAATTAATAAACATACAAAATGCACATTATGATTACAACTGTTATTCATGGACGGTGACCAGACAAAATGATATGGAAAGAATGGCATCACGAAATATTGTGAGGTACGACAAGTAGGGTTTGGAATAACGGTAATACCGAAACCTGGATCCTGGTGTTCGTGATATTTTTTCAATACTGAAATAACAGTTTTTAAAAAAGCCGGTATTACTACTTCGATATTTATTCGAATTATTTCGATATTGAAAATGAACCATAATCGAATTTTGAATGGATAACATCCATCACATATTTTTATAAAATCACTTTGTCTTCACGCCATTTTTTATCCAGTATTTCAAAGATTGTATGTATTGATTAGTGGTGACGAAATTACCTGAATTTTGAATATGTATCTTTCATCTGTTTCACGTAGCTCTTATCGTTAAGCATTTCCGAAAGATTTTTGTGTTTCGGTTTTCGTTTTCCTTTGTGAACTTTACTGGTGTCAATATTGTCCCTAGTCATAACGTCGAATTCGTCATTGTCAAACACGTTTAGTCTGTCGATTCCCGTTTCCAAAAACTGAGTGTCCAACGTGTCCGATGGAATGATAGGTAAGGACGGATCGATGTCTTGTAACTCAGGATCTAGAGTGCCTTCCAGAACGCTGTTTATAACCCTTTCAGAATTAAAGCCGTAATATTCCAAGCATTTGAGAACGTATCCATCTCCCAGGTGTGGTAAAATATCCTTTACTTCACTAATAAGCGACATAGTTTTGGCCTCTTCGGGGATTTCATTGCTCTCTAAGGTTACAGGAATGTTTTGTGAACTAGAACTATGCCCATCAGCGATTTCACTATTTTCATTAGTCAAGCTTATTTCTCCATTGACCTGCGACGGATGATAGTCTTCGTAACAATTGGCCCTCACGGCCTCGAGGATAAAATCACATTTCAAAGAATCCCTGTTTTTCACCGAGTTAAGTAAAACATGAAATTTTTGGTAGTATTAACCAAAGTATCTGGCAGGTCATAATTAAGTAGGTTTTAGTAAGTTTTTTAAAAACAATATGTGTGATGCAAATTTTTGTGACTGCATCTTATTCAGGATGGATAGAGAAAAATAATTGATTAATATTCAGCTTTGACAAAAAACTAGGAGAAAATAAAGATAAAAGAACCAATATTCTTGAAAACTATGTATATAAGAAATGTTTTCAATTGATTCAAAATATTCTAAATCTATTTCTGATCATCTCGTACCTAGAGTAGATGCTTTATTGTGAAAAAAATTTGAAACCTTCTTCATGGCCCCCCTCCACATTGAGACAAGTGCAGCGGTTATTGTAAGTTAATGATGGGCTCCGTGATGATTTGTTACGCACATCAAAGAAAAAAATTCCAGATTACCTGCCGATCCATTGCCATCGTTAAGTGAGTATATTTCTCTAACTCTTATTGTTTGTTTTTTTTTTTAATCAAAGATTTCGACTGAAGGTGCTTGGTGGAATTTAAATCATTCCCACATGTTTTGTCACTAACCGCATGGGTTTTGCCTTTCAACACATTCAGGCGTTCAAGTTCACAAAGTGGCGTAGCGTGGGGGGGCGGACCGCCCCGGGCGGCACATTTATGTGGGCGGCATTTTCGAAAATGAAAAGAAAATTTTGAAAGTAGTATGAAAATAAAGATTGATATGTATACAGAACCAATGTAAGCAATATCACTTTCACTATATTTTCTTCCGCCCACTGACAATATATACTTTTTTGGAGGCGGCATTTTTAAAATTAACAAATACAAATTGTTTTGGATATAGAATCAATGCGAGCTTTATTTCAATATTATGCCTTCTTTCGTCTAAGTTGTGCTTTGTAACTTACTGATTAAACACAACTTTTTGGGGGTCGCTTTTTTAAGAAATAGAAAAAAACTTCAGAGGTTATAAACAAAAATTGTTTCGTATAAAGAATCAATGCAAGCGATAATTAATTCACCATTTTTTCCTGGCATGATTATGCTTTGTAAAACACTAAAAACAAGATCATGGTAGCATTGCTTAGGAAGAATTAAATTTTTTGTTGCTGTTCCTGCTAAGCAAACAGAGATATGAAGAAAAATTGAAATACCTTATACTTTTGCAATTTATATAAAAAAATCTCTTTCTTATTTAATTTGTATTCATACCAGATCGACCAGTGGTGACTTTTGAAACATTCGGGGTCGTTAGTTTTTCGACTACGGTAACGACTCCAACTCTACAACCATGTTTTTAATAAAACAGATAAAATAGATGTTGATAACGTTACTTACGATTTTGTGAAGAAAATTAAATTTTAAATATGTTTTTTTCCCTAATGTTATGTTTACAAAATAAAATCTGGTACCTTTGGTTATGAATTAACGTACAACTTTATATTCGTTTACTTATTTGTAAAACGAATATGTACTTATAATAATAGCAATAATTTGTCACTTTTCCTCCAAACATAATAAAAAGACAATTGACTAATATTTTTTTGACACATTAAAAAAATTTCATGCTCTGAAAAAAAATCCAAAAGAAAAAAAAATAACAAAACACAATATTTGTAGAGAAATTGTATTTATAAATAAAAAAAATTGATTCACCTGGAGTATCAGCAAAAAAAATAAAAGTGGTTTTAAAAAAAAAGTGGACAAATTATTGAGGGGGGGGCGGCAAATTCAAGAAACGCCCTGGGCGGCGGGACACCTTCCTACGCCACTGAGTGCACAGATGAACTTGAACTGATACTTGGTAAACATGTTTATCGTGTATATATAAGAAATAAAATTATTTATCAGTATGTTTGGAGTAAATATCATTACAAAAAGACATCTACTTGAAATGAATCAATATTTAACATCATTTCAGATGTAATGTTTTGAAATTCTAATATTAAAATGTCCTTTTTTATAATAAAAAATAGTATCAATTTTATATCATTTAAAAGTAATGTTAAACTAAAAATTCTTTTAAAATGTATATTGTTTCACAAAATGAAATTAAAGTTTCATTTTTTACCCATTTTGGAACGAACCATGTTTGTAAATAATACCCTCAAATAAACAGTGGCAGCTGCCAATACTTTCACGACCCTCTTTTTTTACTGAGCGTGATAATTGAACACCTTCCAATGTGTGGGTAGTCACAATACTATGCCCAATGTTAAAAGGGGTCAACATAAGATATATACAGTAAAATAATAAACAAAAAGGTACCGACAATAGGGAGCACACTACTTATGAAATATACCCCTTTAATATGCTAATGTGAAAAGGATACATGTCTTTGTAGGTCTGACATAAGATATCTAGATCTGCATCTATTGGATAGGCAGCATTATAATCCTTTATGAAAGTTTTTTCTGATAAACTATCTACAATCATCGTAAGATATATGCTTACACTATTTTCTATGTCAGTGCTAGAACAGAGACAAGTAAAACACACACAATGTTATGTTGTGATCAAAAATAATAACTGGATAATAAAACAATAATACAGTGAAACCTCTAAATTCATCATTAAACCATTCCTGAGTTTCTGAAGCAGCTTTTACCATATAAATTTCTCTCTGTTCGCAGCACTAAAAAGTGCTCCAAAAGATTTGTTTTTTTGTTAAAATTTTATCTTTATTGAGCTGAGTAGAAGATATTATTATTAAGCAGGATAGTCACCACCAAATGGAGTATTAAGTAACTACAACAACGGAAAGTATTATAGCTTTCTATTTTGTTTCATTATCTTCAATACGCTTCATTGGTAAGGTTCCAAAAAAGTGAAAATAGTCACCTACACCTTACTGTGTTGGCAAGGTGATTTAGCGACCGATTGTAGAATCGCTGCTGAGTGGTGAAAATAGAATTATTTTTCTACCATCAAAATGTGACCAATATAAAGGTTCCACCGTATGATCATATTTGATATGACCAGGAGATAATACTGAAAAGGTTTCTTTAGAGAGCTCTTACCTATTAGAGAGGATTTCATCTATGGTTGTAGCTATTATAAATCTATACGCATCCACAAGTTCCAATCGTATCAAGTCTAATTGATTGAAGGTTTCAATGCTTTGGTCACTTTTGATGTCGACTAAGTCATAAGCTCTCTCATACATTCGTGGTAGAGTATTTTCATATAAATTGATCAAACTGGAATTAAAGCAAACAGTAATTTGATTATTTAGTGCTCCAATGTTCATAATAAATATTGGATGAAAAATTCTGTTGCGGGTTGATTCTCTTCCTTAAATTGACGTCAGTAAAGATGTACCAGCGTAACTTGACTGCCCGCGAGGGCGCCACCATCGCATCATTAACGTTGCCATAGTCAACACGTCCTAGGGCGACAATTTTAGTTCTGAGTTCTGCCACAGTCAAGTTAAAATGGTACATCTCTAGAGTGCCACATGTCTACAGATGAAAGCATCCATACGTATCCAAAAAAAAAAAGTATTTTAATTTTGTGTGTAGTACAAATAATCAAAATATACGAAAAAATCTAATTTAGTAAAAATAACTCACCATTCAAAGGGTTAGAAGACACAAAAATAATTATTTTCACGTGTCTTAACACTTTATAGACGGGAAACGTAATAATACGTTTTTTTCTACTGATGGTTGTTTGCGGAACACATAATATCACGAGTTTGTTCGTTGGCGTAAAATAAAATGCCGTAACTAATTACCGCTAGTCCAACTTCTTTGCTATATTATTAGGGTGGAAGTTTAAGCTAAGAAATAAAAAATCAACTGTATTATAGATTTAGTTCGCGATCTCTATTGCTACATTAGTTTGAGTCGTTTTAGAGGTTGGACTATTTTTCATACCGCTTGCGTTTTTCTGTTTGCGTTATTGTTTCGTATTTTATTATTTGAATATATTATTACCATTTTATAAGACGTTTTAACAATAATGTCTTTAAAAAATAATAAGTGATTATGAAGATTACGCCGACAATTCATCAGATAGTTCGTTCATGAAATAATAATAATCAATAAACGTGTTGGTAGATTGACTCATAGATTTGATGGTTTATTCAAAATAACTGCCGCGGCAAGTGACCCTTTTTGACAATAAGCAATAAAACTCATAATTTATTATGCCCGGAATGTTCACACATGGTATTTTTTTTAAAAAGGCGACACATGTTTCTCGAATATTTAGGGCATCATATTTCACAGTTCCAGTGATAGTAAATTTGTAGGAATGGGGATTTTATACTATAATTATTTATATAATTGTATGTTATGGATTAATGTTATTTTTTACACAGAATATTTTGAATATTTCATATTGATAACAAGTGGAGTGCTACATATCTACTAAATTGATAACAGGTTTTTATATTCAGCTTAGAAAAGTAGTGAAATTATGATGTATTCAAAATGTTTTCACTTTATTTTTAATGATTAAATGTCACATATGATTTCTTTGAAAATTCCAGCCAAAAATATTGTTTGATTTAGAAGTTCTGTTGATTTTAAGAATGTAATATATTATTGCGCTAATCACTAAAAAACACCCCTCTACAGGCTAGTGTATTGTTTGGACCGCCCGACTAAGAAGTGTTAATTAATTCATGCAGTATATTCTGTATATCTATATAATATGATGATTGCACAAACCTTAAATGAAAATCTTTATCTCTGAATACTCGTCTAGCAGGAGCATGCAGTTCTAGGAATATTTTCAAAGTCATTCCGCAGTCCACTAAATGCAAAGTCAGGTCTTGCAGTGATGAAAATGTAAGTGAACTTCCGGCATTTTGGACTGAATTAGAGTTTAAGCCGCCGAACGCCTGAGAAAATCCTTTGAATTCTCCTGGAAGTATAGGTGGATCGAGATGCGCACTGTTTCGATTGTCTATCTGGATACTTATGAAATTGAATAGCTGTCGGGGAGTACAATATTGACATTCAATCATATACAGTGGAAAGAAATGAATGCAGATATTTTAAAAGTTGACATCATTCAGCTGTTAATAATTACATTATTTTATCAACAAAATTGTTACTTTTTTAATATTTACCTGTTTTAAAAAAGAAATTGCTGTGGTTACATCTTCATAATATTTTGGTTGTAATTGAAATACTATTTTAATTATCTTTGTAATGACTGTGCCATTATTGTTTCCGTAGAGAAGGCAGAGATCCCAAAGTATCGGTATTGTAAATAAGAACTTTTCATAAATAAGTTTCCCCAAAAAGTTTGAATTCATCCATTCTCCCTGATGAAAAAAATGTAATAAGCGCAAACATCTTTAATACACCAAAAAATTAATTAAATTAAATTTCATTATATTTTTAAAAATAGTACATGTTTCACTTTATATTAGGAGTAGTGATTGCATTGAGTATTTGTCAAAATTATTGTATAGCACACTAGTCGCAAAATGTGATGATGAAATAATAAAAACGATGAATCTCTAATTATGTTATTGAAAAGAAGCGGGCAGGATATTGAGAGAATTTTAAGGAAAATATGTATTTCAGAGCATTAGATGTGAAAATACCTTTTTTGACATTTATTTTCTTTTAGTGTCAATATAAACACGTCTTACAGTATTGCCTCGCATGTGTAAACTTTCAAAGAGGGCCATTATATGTTTTTTTTATTTATCAAGTTATTTATTAACATAATGGTAAAGAACATTTCACACAAACACCTAAAGGTCAAATTGAACACTTAGTTATATATAGTTTTTAGCAGTTATGAGATATCACACTTTTACTGAAATCTACATCTTTATGGTCAAGGATTGTTGAAAATAAAAAATTATAAGGCTAACGGGACACGAGTCTCGGTTGTTTTGTGAACTAGAAATAGCAAACAGAGCAAACAGATTTTTCTCACACACACATTTTTGTAGTTAGGCCCCTGGGATCCTAACACCTCCATTGTAAGTAACCAAAAAAAAAAAAAACATACCGTTGATTCCTTGTTTGTTACTAATCGGCTGAAAATAGTTAAAACTTTTTTATAAGCTTGATTGTACAGATTCATGACTGACGGGTCATCATGAGTTTGAACATATGGTGGATAAGCTTCTTGCAGGAATGAGACCAACATATCCATACAGGGGGAATAATGAATTATATGAGACCAGAATCTGAAAACAATAAATAAATGTGAATTATTACAGTAATACAAACTAATATGTATTAACAGCGTAACGACCGCGGACGCGTATTTGAGTCTTTGAAAAAAAAAGTTTGCTGGCCGGCGAACTCATATATGCGTATAAGCGAAGTATCTGGAAGCTAAGAAAATTAAATTTGGTAAAGATATCTCAATTTGTTTACAAATTATAGTGAATTTAGTAAAATTACAATTTTTGCGAATTTTTCGCAAAATTGCCCGGCCACAAAATACAACCCCAACATAAGCACTCGGGACATTAGAGCGCAATATAAAATAATCTTGTATTGTGGACTGCTCATTCAAAGAAATTTACTTTACTGCTAAAATTATATCTGATTAAAAATTAATAAGATATGGACATAGATCCACTGTTAATTTTTTTTTGAATTGTTTTTTTATTGTTATTTTTCCTGTATTTGTTTAAAGTTTTTAAAATAAATACATATTGAAAAGTAAAAATGATTAGTATTGCGCCCTAATGTTGCTGCACCATATCTCGTTCCACTAGCAATCAGATGGGTTAGGGTAAAAGTCCCAGCAAGATTTTTTCAATTTGAGATCTTGGGCGTGTGTGTATAAGATGTTGTTTCTACCTGAGTTGATCTCGAGTTACTATTATTTTAATTTATTGCGTTCAATAATTGACAGACCATTTTTTTTTGGTGTGAAACATATGAAAATTCATTGGGAGGAAAATTTCACCATCAGTGTCTGCCAAACTGTGTGCCGCAAGAAGTCTCAGGCTGTGCTGCTAAGGAAGAAGCCTCAATATTGTTAATTTTATATAATGCTTATTCATTTAAATTTTCTTTAATTTTAGATAAAATTATATCTTCAAATAAATTTTTGTCACATTCATACATTGTGGTAGAGGCGATACAGGGATACAGTGACTGACAGTGGTATATACGCACTGTAGTGAGTGTTCATAAGGTATTGATAAGGTACATTTCCTTTTGTCAAGCCATTTATTTGTTGTGCCGCCAAACAAATCCAACTCAGCAGTGTGCTATGAAGTAAAAAGTTTGGAAAACACTTTCCTAGATGTATGATCATACAAAAACTTTTGTCGGAGTAAGCTAATCAGTAATCCATATACTCTAATTATAAGGATCAAACAGGCACTGAAGAAGGGAAACGAAGAAGAAAAAAAGAGAGGAAAAATAAATAAAATAGATAACGATAAAAAAAGCAACATCAAAATACAAGAGACAAAAGAGAAATAGGGCAAGAGCTGTTCTCAGGCAGTCAGTATGCTCCATATTGAGAGCGGACATTTTTACAAAAAATGATGTGTGAAGTTTGATAAAATTTAATGTAAATAATTATCGATTGAAAAAACAATTTTGTCAAATATTTCATAATTTGGTACAATTATGGTAACTTCATTTTCACATAAGTTTTTTTTAAACAGATAGTTAAGAAAAAGTTAAACAGCAGATAAATGGCCGGAAATGCAAATTCTCTGGATTGAATTTCAGGATTCTATATTATGATTAATCTGAATCAGAGTGTGAACACATACCTATGATATTTCATTGAAAGCAGCCATGTCAAATCATCTATGTACCATTGCATCGATTCTTTCCATGTTTGCAGAGATCCTAGAACTACTTTAGTACCTTTTGGTGCAGCTGTATAGAGTGAGAGTGAGCGCTTTTCCACCCAAAATGGATCCTGTAGAGATAAACAATTATTAAATGAAGATAGGACTATGAATTACTAATTAGTGTCAATTTTTGTAGGAATATAAAACACATACAAAAATCTGTAGTTAGTTGAAGAGTCAAAATGTCAATATAAAACATTCATCACCTTTAAGGTGTTCAATGTCGATTCTTGGTGAAAATGCATTAATGCATCATATTTTTTCTATCTATTTCACTAAAAACACTTTTTTAATTGACTATAGTTTTAACCCTTTACCGAAATGCTTTTGAAAATGAAAAATACAGTAGGACCTCGATTATCCGGATTTTCGATTAACCTGATTGTTTTCCGGAACAAAACTTTTACAAATTTGCTAATTTTCTCGTGGAGAATTGATTCCACCGTTGTTTACATAGTGATTGAGTGCATACCATTTTGTTCGTTGTTTTGCGTTAATGGAAATCAAAGAAGTCTTCCGGTTGAATGTCCAAATTTTGAATGATGTGAAAATAATTAAGGAAATATTTGTCTCAACAAGATCAAGAAGACGAAGAAAAGATATGCAAAGAAAGAGATATTGGTCCTGCTCATTCTAAGGATTTTCAGTGCTTAGATGTTGCCATGAAGTGGTTTGAGAGCAGGGTTGCCAGATTTCCAAAATAAAATCACAGATCGGGACATTCACTATTTCGAAGGCTTTGATACATGTACACGTCGGGATTATAGAGGAACTTGCAATGTGGGATTTGGGATGTGTCGATTGAGCTCGGGACAACCGCTCAAATAGGGACGCCTGGCAACCCTGTTTGAGAGCCAATAAGAGTGTATTTCAGGATAACTTATATGTCTTAAAAGTATTCGCAATTTGGCAGCTTCAAAAAGAGCAGCTAGCTTATTTAAGCAAAAACCAATAAATGAATTTCTTGATAGAAAATAATTTAATACTAAAGCTTTATGTTAATCTAGACAAATAAAAATTATTTACACTGATTGTACATGTCTTTCCGTGTAAATTATGTTTTTTTTCGATTATCCGGACTACCTTCATTCCCAATTAGTCCGGATAATTGAGGTTATACTTTAATAGCCAATAGCTCGCAACTCAAAAGTGCTGAAAACTGCTCTTGAAATCGACAGATGGTTCCTTTTGCCACCTGAATACCCAATTAAGCTTTAACGTGTTACCAGGGTTGACAAATCCCTACTTATAATAGCATAATTTATGCTATTATAAGTAGGAATTGGAACACTGGACAAATATACAGATACCAGTATTCATTGGCGGATCCAGAAATTGTCCAAGGAGGGGGCCATTCAATTCGAAAATAAACATCATAAAAAGATAATACATTAAAAAATAGATGATTTAAAAATAATATATCTATATAAAAGTAGTCAATACATAATCAAGTATGTATTCTATAAAACATCGTAAACTAAACAATTAATGATCCCATTTCACAATAAAGTTTTAAATAAAGTAGAAAAATGAGGGAAAAAAAACTCCTCAGGGGGGGGCCATGGCCCCCCCCTTGGATCCGCCAATGCCAGTATTTCATGGTAGATACTGGTATCGTAAAAATCACAGTAAGTCCTCGACTTACGCGAATATGAGTTAGGTGAATTCGTACTTACGCAATTTTTTTAAAATAAAAAGTTTTTTTTATTAAGCTGCGTTTATTTTGTGTGGCATGTTAAAATAAATATTATATTCATGTGTGAGAGATGTGGCCATTCTTCGACCAATGGATCTACGTATTATACATACATGTAAAAAGTATTTCCTACAAAATGCATTTAAGCATAATTCTGGAAAGAGTAGGACATTTATAAATCTCGGTGACGCAGAAACGAAATTTTAATATTTTTCATGAGTAACATATGGAATAAGTTGACTATGTGACTAGTCAAAATGACCAAAGAGTTTGACAGATATCTAGAAGAATAGGTATTCGTTAGTTTAATCGACAATAGTTATTCAACGGAAATTAAGAATGTAGTTTTGATGAAACTTGACGACCAGAAAAATGAAGACTCTTTTTTAAGAAAAACAGCGAGACAGCAGAAGCAATTTGAAACCAAGAAGTAGGTTGCAAAAATTATATGATCAAGATTAATTTGGGTGACTTAGAGACTCAATCAAGACCACGATTTCAAACAATTTGCAAAAGTATCAAAAGCAGTGAATGATTGTATTTATACATTATATAGTATTCAGAAAATAAAAAAAGGTAGGACACTACTAGATCTAATAAAACAATAGCAATTTTTGAAATAACATATGTTTTTTTCAGTGGATAGTTGAAAATAAAGCGAACATTCAAACATAAAAGAATTTTTTGTTAATTCAAATACGCACATTTAAATACATACTATATTTTTTATTAAATTACAGGTCGAACCTGTAGACCAAAATTCATATACCAATGGATAGGATAGTCACAGAAAGAACATTTTCAATACATTAATAACAAGTAAACCAGACTTACCAGAGCGGGGACAGACTTGATCACACCATCATTTGTAATGGACAATTTTAGGTTTTCAACAGCTACATTATTGGGGTTCTGAAAATAAAATTAATAATATTGTATTCATCAGTCAGTATTCTGAAACGATTATATTTCAATTCCTTATTGTATGCTATCGATGATTTCCGGCATGAAGTATTTAATAATTGCGTACACTGAATATGGCTCTGTCACTCATTATAACTTTTGTCATTTTGCGTACAAATATGAAAATGGAAAATAATTGGACGAAAAAGTTGACAGATGACTGGTCACCGAAAACCGTATAATATCGGTATATTATCTATGGAAAGACCCTCAGCTGTCGCAAAAATTAAATGTGCTGCCAGTAAAGATGCAAAAAAACCCTAAAAATGAAAAAAAAAACAGTTCACAGAAAGTGTTTGACCTGTTTTTTATTGT
Source organism: Himalopsyche anomala (assembly GCA_031772345.1). Taxonomy (NCBI): domain Eukaryota; kingdom Metazoa; phylum Arthropoda; class Insecta; order Trichoptera; family Rhyacophilidae; genus Himalopsyche; species Himalopsyche anomala. The sequence continues at coordinate 27,821,169 of CM062822.1, read as the reverse complement.
AAAAACTCGTTAGGCAAATTATTAGTCAAGAAAGAATACATTAACTCTCGCGGCTCGGAGACTAGAAAAATACTTCTCTGTCGATGGGGATCGTTTAGGGACCCCAGTGGTTTCCTCATTATTGGCCTTATTCTTATGAATTTCAAAAAAAAATAGTCTAAGGACTTTAAAATATCTCTCTGCACCATTCCTCATACATTTTTTTAAATAAAATCCGTGGTTTTTTTAAATAAATAATCATATTTTTAGTTGCGCGTAATACTGGTTTTCTCAGAAGCGTTGTTAGTACCATAGATAATATAGTTAGTGCGCGTAAATTGTTTTTTGTCCATGCTTGTAAACTAACTTTTATTTCCGCGCATAGACAACATACGCGTCCCATGCTGTCCACGAAAAATCAATATTCAAATATATAATGTATCTAAGCGTGTTTTGTGTGAGCTATGTCTGAGCTGTGGTGTATTTCTCTTTGAAATTCTGGAATGTCTTAATTTCTATGCGGGTTTTTTTACGCTACAACAATAAATTGGGGAACCGAATTGAAATTAAGTATGCGATATTAGATTTAAGTTGCATTGCATCAGATTATAATAATAGTCTGAATTAAGAATATGTCGTCGAATTCATCGAAAACGAAATTGACGAAAACGCTGGTTCGTAATACGGAAAGAAATGTCTGTGGATTCAGCCGGGCTCGCGCGTCCAAACTGTCCGTTATAAACATGGACGGAGTCGGTGGAGTCCCTCCTAAATCTGCCATAACTAAAACTAGCCGAAAATTATCGCCTTCAACGAAATATTCGGATCCTGAATTGCTTACGTCTAATGCTTTTATAAAATATATGAAGTCTGTGGAAGACATGCCCACCAGAAAGTACGATTACAAGGACATTGAAGGAGAAGACCGAATCTCAGCTGACTCAGAGGTAGATACATACTTTATGCTAGTATTTACTAGGTATTGAGAATTATTTTATTTTTGTAATGATTTTAGATAAGATTCTCCCTGAGAAAATGTGAGGCACCCAGTTATTTTTGAAACTACATTTTTTTTAAATTGTGAATCGCTAACTCTTAGTGAAAATTAAATTTATAATTTACGATATATTTAAATTAGAAATATAAAATAATGTAAGATTCGTATATCGTTCATGATAAAACGAAACCTCGCATCCCACAGCATTGAAAAAATATTTTTTTGGGTAAAATTGTTATTTCGGCGAAAAACCTCACAAACTAAACTAAAAACCACTCCACAATTTAAAATTATTATTTGAGAACTTGGCAATCGCCTTAAAACCACACATTATTATGAAGAACACTGATAAATTATGCGAAATACGAAATACACCCATCCCTCGCTTAACGCGGAAGATAGGTTCTGCTAGACCACCGTGTTAAGCGAGACTAACAAATGTATGAAAAAGAGAGGATAGGTTCTTTGTTTAGAAATATTAAGAAAAACATAGGTATGTAGAACTTATCAAAATTTATTGAAATATTATGAACACAGATTAAATATATTATTCAATGTCACTATCACTAGAAGATATAAATATAGGAATTTTCTTTCTTTTTATTGGCTGAATGTCATCATCACTACTACTTTCAATTACATTTTCTGTTATGTTCCGTGTCGTCATTTAAAAAAATCGGTAATTCGTGATTGTTCATCTTTTTTGATATTCTTGTAAATCTCTTCATATCTGGCAACGCATTGTTTAATTTCTCGTTGAAATTTCAAAGCTCGATCCATATCTGAATTATTATTTAGGAAATGCATTTCTATATTTCTAACCATTTGCAACCCATCTTTTATTGTTTTAGCAGTAATCGTTGAAATTGGACCAGAACTTTCAGTATCTTTCCTGATTTCAGGAGGAACACTTGTAGTCATATCAATTAATTCTTCTTCATTTAACTCTTGTTTTTCAACAATTCATTGATTTCGTTGATCACTAAATCCTCCAATCCCTCACCTCCTATTGAACGTGCGATATTAATAATTTCCATGTTTATAGATTCTCTTGATTCAATATCATTATTACTCGAAACGGGCAGATTGCTTTCCAACATGCATTCAATGTAGTATAAATAATAAAATAAATAAAATATTTTTTTAAACGCACGTTTAATATAATTTGCCTTAAATGTATAAATGATCCCCTGATTGAATCAGAGATGTCGTATTTGGTGGTAAAAATTCAACTCGAATATTTGTGTACACGTCTACAAAACGTCGAAAAATCTTCTTTTTCCACTGAAACCGAATCCGTGTTAAAGCGAAACCGTGTTAAGCGAGTATCGTGTTAAGCGAGGGATGGGTGTATTTTAGAGCATTTCACTTCAGCTTTCGTGAACGGCCGCGCGGCGGTAATTTATCAGTGTTCTTCGTAATAATGTGTGGTTTTAAGGCAATTGCCAAGCTCTCAAATAATAATTTTAAATTGTGGAGTGGTTTTTAGCTTAGTTTGTGAAGTTTTTCGCCTTAATAGTCCGTGTGATGAAGTATGACAAATTTACCTTATTTTTTGAGGGCTTGATAATCGCGTTAAAATCACACATTAATACAAAGAACACTGATAAATTATGCGAAATACGAAATATTTTTCAGTACTTCGCCTCCATTATTCATTATGGCCGCTCGGCCAGTTTGACCAGAAACCAGAATGTATAACCTAGTTTGGCTTACTGTATCGTGTAGCTGTGTCTTGTGAAGTATTTTTTTAAAAATCTTATTTTTGGTTTTAACACAACTATACCCTGGATAAGTAAATGAGGGTACTTATTTTCTTCTTAAATGTTTCAATATTTTTTGATGAATCTCTTAAATTGATACATAAAAATGTAATATGAGTTTTTTTTAATTTTAGAAAGCGAAGCGCCTTAATTTCCATTTCAATGAGAAGGTCTACAAAGACCTTGTGGCGCTCAATATAAACGAAGAGGATATGAAACGCCACATGAAAACTAGACCTTCCAGTATCAAATTAATTCCAACATCCCGGCGAGACATAGAACCGAATCTGCAGGATTTCTTCTCTCAAGAGGAGCAAGTGGATATACCTATAGCTGTTTCATCGTTCAAGGTCAAATGTTTTCCGTCAGTAAAATATAATGGTCTAGATTTTTATCAAAAATTCAATGCCTGGGATAGGTGAAAGGTTATAGTTGTGTTGACTAATATCATTGGCTAACCAAGAGAGCCCTGTTAAAATATTTGATATAAAAAAATATTGTTTTTATCTCATGAGCAACATTGGTCGTACTCGTCCTTTTTATGTGTGCTTATGCTTAAATTTAAGCTTTGAAACATATTTTAAAAATGTACATTTTGACATTGTCACAAGGCCGTAGCGAGATCCTTTCTCGTCTAGGGCAAAGGGTAATCGTTGCATTCTTCCAACACCATCAAAATATAAGAAACGTAATTTATGAAAATAACAATAAAATTGACCAAAAGATCTTGGACTTGCCACGGCCCTGAGACAACACAGTCAAGATAGGGGTATCAAATCCTGAGTCAAAATGTTGACCCCGGGATTTCAAGATTACAATTTTATGGTCCCGATGTTGGGATTTTTTAAAAATGATTCAAATTATTTATATACATTGTTAAAATTATCGTAATTGATAATATTGACCAAAAATTAATAATGCAATAATTTTATACACCCAATCCATTTTTTTACGCGATACATTGGTTCCAGAAAGTGACGCGTAAAAAAAATCGTGTAAAAATACTCAATTTTCATATATTTTAATTAATCGGTTCCGAAAATCCAAATATCGGGTAAAAAGTACCAAAAACGTATGAAAAAACAAAATCTGTTCTTCAAATTCGCGCAAAAAAAAATCTTTTAATTTTCATTTCTTTATTGATTAATCAAAATACAACGAGAAACTAATTATAATAGTAACATAATTATATTCAGTTATTTTATTCGAACTATTCGCTGCTGTCACTCGATTGTAAGAAATAATCGTTTGCGATTTTTGGACCAAACGATCTGAATTTTCGCTTGAATCTGAATTTTCTATTGACTCATCTAATATTGTAATATTTCTTGGAGATTCTTGATCTGATTCGATGATTATCGTATCGGATTTATTTTGTTGATCCGATGGTAACTTATTTTTCTTTACAATAAATTCCGTTATAAGTTTTTAGTTTGTTTGTTGCATGTCTCGTGGCTGTAATTCTTTATGAAGTTCGGCGTAGTTGATCATGCAGAGTCTTATATCATTTTCAAATTTTCTAGCACGCCTAGTATCGGGATCGTTCGTCAAAAAAAAATTTACCATCTGTTTTGACATTTTCAAACCTTCTTGAATAATTTCAGCTTTGAAAGTTGGTTCCTCTGCTTCTTCGTCACTGCTATTATCTGAATCGTTATTAGCTGTAGCAATTTCCATCAATTCCTCGTCGCCTAGCATTTGATCGCGTAAGATCTCGTCAATATCTTCACATGTAGTATTTTCGAAGCCTTCATTGTGTACGGTGTGTAGCAAATTTATAATTTCCGAATAAATAGTGTCATTTTCTGTAGGAGATATTTCACTTTTAATACATTCTGGCCAAAGTGATTTCCAGCATGCATTCAATGTAGATGGTCTTAAATCCGAAATCGCTGAAGCCGCGTAAGTGATGCAATTCATAATAGAAAAACTTTTCCAAGCATCGCTGAATTCCAATTAATTATTTTTATCAAGTTTTTTTAAAATGCACTGAAAAGCTTTCTTGAGATAGTACATTTTAAACGTAGAGATTATACCTTGATCCAACGGTTGAATAATTGATGCAGTATTTGGTGGGATGAACACTACCATTACGTTTGGATGTTCCAGTATTGGATGACCTGGTGCGTTATCAATAACTAAAAGAACTTTAAATGGTTGTTTCTTCATCTTTAAATACCTTTTCACTTCTGGTACAAACTATTTATTGAACCAGTGTGTAAAAATGGCTGCAGTGACCCAAGCTTTCTTATTGGCTAACCAGTGGACTGGTAGATCGCTTAAATTCTTTCCCTTTAGTGCACGGGGCCTGAGACTTTTGTTTACCATCAACGGCTTGATCATTCTTTCTCCAGAAGCATTGCTACAAAGTAAGAACGTCACACGATCCTTAGCAACTTTAAAGCCTCCTACCGATTTTTGGGTTTTTGATACATTTTTGATACATGGTAGTCTTTTCCAAAACAGGCCAGTCTCATCTGCATTAAAAACCTGATCCGGGGTATATCCACCATCTTTAATAATTCTTGCGAGAGTTGAAGGATATTCTTGAGCAGCTTTCATATCAGCAGATGCAATTTCGCCTTTAGTTTTTAAATTATGGAAACCATGCCTTTGAAGAAAATTGGAAAACCATCCTCCACTGGCTGAAAATGCGTGTTTTTTCATTTGTTCAGATGATGTTGATTGTTCTTTGGGCAGTAATTGGTTATATAAACAAATAGCTTTTGCCTTTATCGTAGCTGTGTCAACCGGAATTCTCTTCTGGTTAAGATCTTCAATCCAGATGGCCAAAATTTTCTCCATATTTTCTAAGTTGACATCTCTACAATATGATGATGTTGTTTCCGTTATTTTTTTCCCAGAGAGTATTGATTGTCTTTTGGCATTTTCATTTTTCTTGATTGTTCTCACAGTGGATTCACGAAGACCAAGTAGATTCCCCACTTTAGTGGGACCCAATCCCTCTTTTAGATAGTTCAAAACTTTCCGCTTAGATTCCTTTCCGCTTAGAGACTTTCACTAATTTGCTGCTCATTTTGATCAACTGTAAAAAAATGTATAAATATATTTTAACCCCCTGTAATATATTTTTTACCCTTTCTAAAATCTTTACATACGTATATGTGAGTCACACGAAGAGGTGAGTAATGCTGGATAAAGTTGTAATTGAAACACAGCGTCCGTTCGTCAGGATAAATCAGGAGCCACGAGCTGTATGTATGAAGGCCAAGTTGAAACTGATTGAAATACGCATGCAAGTGTAAAAAACTTTATTTTTAAATGCAGGTGTTCATTTTGTACGTGCCTAAAACATCAACATGAATGTTTTTACTGCAAGAATAATATTTCCATCTTCGGTTCGTATTTTATATTTTGCATTCAAAATATTTGGACGTCTGGAGGTCATTTACGTAAAATTTATGACCGGGAGACGTGCCATTCAACGAATTTAATAAATGCATTTATTTAAAAACGTTTTAAAACATATTTACATCATATGATTTTGCGCAGAGTCATCATTTTTTTGAAAGAATTTCTTCTGTAAAAGAAATTTCGAAAAAATCGCGTAACATCGAGTAAATCGCGTAAAAAAAAGTACCGGTGCCGTTCAAAAAAATCGCGTATAATCAAAATCGCGCAAAAAAAAGTCGCGTAAAAAAGGATTGGTGTATTATAGTGCTTTTGGATATCTTTTGTTTTTCCGTCTGGTGTGTATACTAATAGATCTGAAGGTTTTCCAACGGGTGAGCAGGCCACATACAGCTGTACATGTGTAAAGCATAGATTTTCAAAATTTAGTTCACACACTTGTAGCGATTGTCTCTATGCTTTGTTGATGGTCATTGCAAATGCGAGTCGCACCGGAAACTGCAAACATTTAAATTCGAATGGCATATCTGTTGGAATCATTGGGATGCTTGGCAACAGTACATTGTCCCCTTAAATTTTTTTTAGCTTCAATGATGTTGTGCATTATCTTTTTCACTGAAAGTCTAGTACCGTTGCAAAGCGGTTGGTTTATATTTCGGAGAAGAATGATATGTACGCCAATTTTCAATGTTAAAACGTGTGACAGCATGGCTGCCAAATCAAGTGAATTTAAGAATTCTGTTGGATAATTGACAAATACAGTATAGATGGACTTATACTTTGTCTCTCTTTCTTGGTATTTCGTTTTGAATCCTGAAGTTGATGGCATTAACATTGTTGTTTTTGGCTGCTAATATAACACGTTCACTGAGCCACTAATGATTTTTGTAATTCTGTGCGAAATTTTTCGGAAAACTTTGTGAATCAATTTGCCTTGCCTATGATTCTTGTAATTTTACTAAGGTTGGAGAGTCCCTTGTTAATTTAAGAGAAAACAATATTCTTAGATCAAATAAGTACATAACTGAATTTTCTGACTTATTTAATATCTATGACATCATCAGTGCACATATTTTCGGAAATTTACATTGATAAGTATACAGTAAATTGCATATTGTAAATGTATTCAGTAACAATCGATTGCTTATTTAAGTACTCCATCAGATTGATAACAAAACTCACTGCTTCCTAGAACACCGAGAAGTGCTTTTATATAAAGCGAGCCCTTTGTAAGCGCATTGGCAGCCCACTGCTGGCTATGCCAATTTAGAAAACTTTGCGGGCTTCCACACAACAACTCACCAAAATTTTATCGCAAATGGATGAACGGTATAGGAACGCATACCAAACAAACAAACAAATTAACGCATTGACAGCCTACCGCTGATTCATAAACCTATTCTGGCGTCCGCACAACACGTCACCAAAATTGAGCGAGCGGATGAGCGGTATAGGAGCGCATAGGTAACAAACAAACAAACATTCATTTTTATATATATAGATTTGTCAGTTGGAGCTTTTTTTTTTAAACTATTTGCAGTGGTAAGAAGCATTGTAATCAGGGCCGGCCTGTGGATTCTTGTGCCTGTGTGAGAGGCGCCTTCGGCCAAAGTTCGGCGCCTCAAAAAACCAAAAGCGATCCACCAATCTGCGCCCCTCTGATTATTATAGAGCCCAGAATAGAATTCACCCAGCGTGTAAAATTCTCCGTGTCCATATCGTCATGGTAGTCCCCTGTTTTACCTTTCAACTTATAATAGAATGTTGTTTATGAAACCGGATTCTCACCCAACATGAACAATGATATATCTCTGACCAATAGAATCCGATGTCATACCGCCTTTCGCTTCTTCATTATCTTGCCAACATTTTTTCATGACATACATATGATGGACATACAAATGTTTTATGTATGTAAATTACAGGACATTTATCATTTTCCAGATTGGTTTTTAAAAATTCTAGAAATTTATGACTCATGTTTGGAACATGATTTTTTTAAATTCAAATCCAATGCTATGTAGTTCTTTACGTAGATGCTCTCGTTCGCCTTGATAATTCATATTGGTTTTTAAAACCTGTAGAAGACTTCTGAGTGTTGGAGTTTCTTTTCTCACTTCATAAAAAGATTGAACTTTTTGCGTGATGGCACACAAATCGTCTAACATGATACTTTTTGTTCTTATCCTGGGCTTTGTTGGGGATTATCTAAGCTTGTCTCCTGTATTGACAATCTTTTTTACGTTGTGAACTGTTCTTACGCTCCTAAACAAACAAAAACGAAATAACATAAAGAGATTATTAGGATTCGTTCATGTTTTAAAATAAATCATTATTTTCGAAACTCATTTCAATCATTTGCTTTTTCTAGACGAATTAAGGGTGATCCGTGTAGCTTTTCTTCTTCACAAAACTTGGTAACATGGAGATAATATTTTTAGCAAAAAATACTAAGTAACAATCAATTTTTAATCATTTTTAATTTTGAGAAACTTTTCTTACAAGTTACTGACAGCAATAGTGGGAAAAGTTCGTAAGATTATCTCAATATTTGGCCGAATGGCAGGATTTGACATTAGTTTAAAACGCGGAACAGTGAAATATTCAAATTTAAGACGAAAACAGGAAAGAATGCAAAGAAAAATCTGTTTTCCAGCTCTTCGCGGTGATACGTCTTCTGTGGTCACTTTCTGGGGCCCAACTCCCAGGAGCACTTTTACTTCTGCCCTGCAGCTTTACAAAACAAATCTTTATAAAAGGCGTGGGCACCAATTCCCGGCACGGTATCGCAAAAACTTAAAACGTCACTGTTAGGCGTCGAGTTGACAAGAGTTGTCAGGTTGCATAACTGTGGTCGGTTTTTTTGGTAGAGATGGAGAATTTGGGCAGGAGCTGCAAGCTGAATAGAGGTGTTATTGGTTCGGCTACTAGAGTGCTAATGCGTGATAAGTCTGCGTGTCATTAATTTCCATAAACAACTGTAACGCATCAAGCAGCACGCCAGCATGTCTGACCTTTTCTTTTAACAACATTTGTAGCTTCTTTGATCATAATGTAATTGGCTTGTTTGATTCCTGTTGTAAGTAAGGAGTACTGCCAAATATCATCGAAAAGTACTTGGCTTTTTTTTTTAACTTCCTCGATTATTTCAATAAATTCATTTTGAATAGTGGGGTGACATCTAAATTTTGACAATCTTTTTTCCTAATTTGATCTGAGAATATGCTCACGGGGTACATGATCATATTTCGCCAATAAATTAATTAATTCTAAGAAGTTTCCTGCATTAGTTCAGTATCATTTATATCTTCTCGATGACCCTGTAAAGTTAAATTTTGAATTCAAGTGATATCAACACTCCAGCACTCCACGATTCGGGCTCATGGGCGGCATTCCTGTTCTCAATGGCGATATTCCTCGTATATTAATAGGCTGCGGTACATTGTTTCGAATAGGCACAGCTGTCCACTGTGTCCTCTTATAGTTGTGGGAATATAGCACCTGCTATAAATGCGGTTCTGTCAGGAATTTTGAGAAGTACAAAATTTTTATGTTAATTAAAAGTGTATCATAAAATGCATTATATCTCGGATTATGAATTTATTACCTGTGTTATCAGTTGTCAATTTTCTTTCGATGCATTGTGAACAAACGTCTGGCTAGGTTGCCGAAATTGATGTAAACTTTTTTAACAAACTCATTTCTGAAGTATTCATGTTGCATTCAACGATGGTTTTTCAGTGTGGTTGGCATTATAACCTTTCTGCAATTTCTTTATTGTCAGACCATGTAAAATATGCCGGTGTCTGTCTGTCTCATATGGTAAAATTGAATAAATGTAGCTGGTATCAGAATCCGCTAAAACGTAAATTCTTATTCCCCATTTGGTCGGTTTAAATGGATTATACGTTATAAAGCATATTCTTTCTTTAAATTTTACAACCGATTCATCAACGCATCTTGCCTGGGAACAAAATTTTTCGAAAACCTGGCATCTATGAATTTTATAAAGTCACTGACCTTTTTAATACAGTTGCTAAGACTATTTATTATCATTGGGTGCAGTTTTTTTTAGATGGAGCATCCAAAATATCTGTAAAAATCTATCCCTTGTGAATGTCTCTGAATAAAATGGGATTTTGCTATTATATCTTGTCGACCAATATTCTTGCAAATTTGCCAGTGGCATTGTCCCCATATTGAATATTACACCGATGAAAGCTAAAAATTCTTCACGATTTACATCGATCCACGAGGGCCAAATTGATCTCTTAGATAATTTTTTTCCTTGTATTTTTGTATTTGCGTATTTGCGTATTTGCGTATTCATTAGTTTCTGTTATTATGTTATGTATCAATTCATCGGTGAAATATAATTTAAAAAATTCTATTGGTTCTTTTATATCGTCCGAAATTTGTGGTCCTGTAGTAATCGGACTAGTTTTAAAATCTATTTTAAATGGGACATATTCTTGTTCTGTAACATCTTCCCACTCGCCATCTGAGTTAATTGTTTCTTTGTAGGTTCTTCTATGACATCTATCCATTCGTCGTCGTCATTTACGTCATTGGTCATTTCTGTAGATTCTTCTGTGTCACTCACAATTCTTAATGAAACCCTTTTAACTGGAATTATATCACTACCACTATCACTTTCGCCTTCAGAACTAATGTCTCTGTTTATATTTTCATCATAAATGCGAAAATCTAAATCTTCTTTTCTTTTCTTCTTCTTCTTTGGCCATGTTCGCTCCCTATGTGGAGCATATGGCCGCCACGCTTCACCTCCATGTTTCCCTGTCTCCTACCAATTGCTTTGCTTCCTCCCATGACATGCCAGCATCCCTCAGTTCCGCCAAGTACATCCTATGGATAGTACCCGACGGACGTCCGGGACGCCGGAATCCCACCGGTCGAAAGAAAAGGCAGGCAGGATTGAGGCTTTCCGGAGGCATCCGCAGCACGTGACCCAGCCAGTTCCAACGTCTCTCCATAACCACTGTCGTGACGGGACGCTGTCTTGTACGCTCCCTTATCTCTGAATTCCTCACAAAATCAAACCACCTCACCCCCATTATCCGACGCAAGCATCTGTTCTTGAAGCTCAGTATACGATTTTTCTGAGTCTTCGTCAGGTGCCATGATTCGCAACCGTAAAGCAGTACCTGCAGAATGCAAGCGTTGAATAAGTGGCATTTGGTTTTAATCGAGTACAGCTGTGTGTCCCAGACAGTCCGCATTGAGTTGAATGTTGCTCCAGCCATTCCTAAACGAATGGCGAGCTCCTTTTTTGTACTACCGTCTTCAGGGATAAGTACGCCGAGGTATCTGAAGCTGTCAACCCTCTCGATGATCCTTCCCGCGCTAGTAAGGGTCCTATCAGAGTCATGACAGGTTTGGTTACACATCACATTGGTCTTACTAGTGTTAATTTTCAGACCAATGCGACCTGAGTTAGTTCCTAACCCATCTATTGTCTCCTGGATGCCCTTTATTGATTTATCGAATATGACAGCATCATCGGCATATTCAAGGTCACACAGCTTCAGACCGGGACCAACAGCTATACCTCGATCAGGCGGAATTGACCTGCGAAGTATGAAGTCAAAAATAATGATAAATAGGAACGGTGCAAAAACGCATCCCTGTCTCACTCCTGTTGTGACCCCGAACCATTCGGTATTTGAGTCACCGATTCTCACACAACATGCACTATTCTCATGTAGGGATTTTATAATGGCCACAATCTTTGGCGGGATCCCGTAGGCGTCCAGTATCCTCCACAAAGAGGGTCCGTGCGGACTATCAAATGCCTTCTCATAGTCGACGAAACAACAAGCAAGAGCACTGTTAAATTCATTGCTCTGCTGGAGGAGACATCGAAGATTGTGTATTTGGTCCGCACACGACCTTCCAGGGAGGAAGCCCGCTTGATTTTTCCTTAATAATTTCATAATGGAACCTCTTATTCTCGCCAATAGAATGTGTGCCATTACCTTCCCAGGTATACTGAGAAGAGTTATGCCTCGATAATTGTTATAGCTGAGGGGATCACCTTTTTTTTTTTGTGGAGTGCCAACACCTCACCATCCACCCAGTCCCTAGGACAACGCTCACCGTCCCACACCCTGGCCATCAGGTGATAGAGAGGATGTAGGACGGCGTTGAGACCACATTTCAGAAATACCGAATGTATACCGTCTCCACCCGGTGCTTTGCCGTTTTTAAGCCTCTTCACTGCCAAAATAATTTCGGCATGTGGGCGTACGGTCTGAAATACCGGACACTCGGGGAGGTCCATAAATGTAGCCTCTTCGGTTACGTCAAATGGGTTCAGGGGGGGCGGTCGGTTCAGCACCTCGCAGAAATGATCCTTCCAAATCTTTTTAACGCTTTCTGCGTTTGACTCTATCGCTCCATCAGGGCTGCGAATGGGCCCGGGAGTCGGTAGTCGCTTTCCGCAGACCTCACACGTGATCCTAAATAACTTCTTGGTATCATTTCTACGGGCCGCCACCTCAGCTGTCTCAATTTGCCGATCCAAGAATCGGCGCTTGTCAAGTCGTGCAGACTTCTTGACAACCTTGTCCTGATAATCAGCGCGACGTTCTTCAAATTTTTCAGGGTCAGCTTCACTGTCCTTCAGTGCTTTTAGCCTGGCCCGCTCTTCTATTCCCCTCCACGTATTTTCGGACATCCATTTTGGTTGCCCCTCCCCCCGGAATCCGAGAACATCTTCGGCGGATGATGCAATAGCACGTTTGATACAGCACCAGTCCTCCTCGATGCGATCGGACCCGGATATAGGCCGCACAGAGACAATCTATTTCCCTCCTTACAGCAATCTCGAATTTCAATCTCGTATTCACATCTTCAAGTTTCTCGATGTCGATCTTTTTCCGCGCTGGATTTTGAGCCCCTGAAGTTTACGAAACTTCAAAATACGATATTCACGAAATATTAAATGCGATGATTAATCTGAAAATATATTTTTCTTATTTATCAATCATTTATATTATACATTCGAATATTTTACCAAATTTTTGTAAAGATAGCTATAATCATTCATGTTCGATATCGCTATGTAAATTTTAGACAAAAATAATAGCGTTGTATTGGATTAAATGCGGTGTTGCCGGGTTGCCCACTGTAGTGCCGCTACGGAGCTAGTCGAGTACAAAGAGTTAATTTACAAAGAACCAGATTTTTTTGCATATTTGCAAGCAAGTGAAAAAACGACTTTATTTATTATGTCACGTTACGTTGTTTTACATTGCGAAAAGATGGATAAGCTAAATTTTCTTGAATTTATTGACTCTTGTATAAGATCTTAGACACATTTATGATCATTGAAACAAATGGCATGGATACCCTTTTGGCATTTTGAGGATATTGTACGAGCTCTTCGTCGCTTTGCTACACCCCTTTTGTTAGCTCTAGTACTACACATGCAGCAATCCTTTTCCTTTTTGTTTGGGATTTTCAACAATTTACACACATTATCTGAATTTTCCGCAACTGGGTTATTTTTAAAGTTAAGCCACTCCTCACTAAGATTTTCAATTATTGAAATCATAAATTTCAATCTTGTCATGGGATTCATTGTTGCAGGCAGATTGTTTTTGTATATAATATAACTATTTAAAATCATTCTGGAAAAAATGTTGAAGCAAATTTTTTTTCCAATATTTTACAGTCCTTCTTTCGTCTAAATAGGTATATAACATCATATCTGATCAATATGTATCAATACCTCCCATGAAATCATCATATGATTGTATAATCTTGGGCTTCACTCTTTCAAGTGTACGACTTCTGCGGGTAATTATACGGGATGTACTCACGATTTCACACTTGGTGGAAATAAGTAAAACTGGAAACCGTTGAGACCGTTTTTCCCTCACCCCTGCAGCAAGTATGGGACCTTTGCGGAAAAATCGCATTTCTCCAATATTGAATATCTTGGAAAAAGCTTTTGGTAATTATTTCCTATTTCTTCTAATTGTTCCTGTTATGTATGTGCCCAGATTATGCAAATATTTTGCCAGAGGTATTGATGTAAAAAAATTGTCGATAAATACATGGTAACCCTTCGAAAAATAATTGCCAATTCTAAGCAATCTGCCTACCACTGTATGACCCAATCCATTTTCGCGTATTTCTGTATTATCAACTGTACTCTTGGCTCCTCTGTAAATGTAAAAAGCCAACCAATAGTTCGTTATCGAATCACACATCATCCAAAACTTTATACCCCATCTATGATGACGCTTGTTTGGTAGGTACTGCATGAGTTTAGTTTGGTTTTTCGTTCCGACTGAGCTTTCGTCGATGGTTAATTGTTCATGAGGAATGTAATGATGACGAAATAAATTGTTCGCGTGATCAATCAATGGTTGAATGTTTGAACATGGCTCATATCCAGGGGTTCCAGGATGAGGAAGATTTTTTGTGTTCGCAATATGAAAAAGTCTCGCAGCAATTAGTTTTTAAGGAATGAAGTTTTTGAAATAATGTCAGGCTCGTATACTAGTTGTCAATGTATAACGTAGGTCCTCGATTCAGGTATTTTTCCATAAGAGTCATTACAACACTTCCCGACATTCCTAGTGATTGATGCCTGATATATTCTGTGGTTTCACCCGTGTAAATAATAAAATTTATTCCAAATCGGCTTGGCTTAGATGGTGGAAAATAAGTCGTCCTTTAAACAGCAATAAACTTTCGTCAATGTATAAGTTTCCGTATGGGTAAGTAGGCTTCTTTGAAAATCTTTTTTAAATGATCAACAACAAACCTTATTTTGAATAACCGATCACCAGAAACTTGTTCTCTGTTATCGCAAAAATGAAGCATTCTGAGTATAAGCTGAAACCTATTTCCTATCGGAAAAAATTGGACTGTAAAAAAGGATCAGTCGACCAATCGTCTTCTATTTTATTTCTGGAATTTACAGCCATGAGCACACAAACTCCGATGAATAAATAAATTTCGTCAACTGTTGTATCTTTCCACTGCAATAGTCTCCTTGACAAATCTTCACACGCGTTTTTCACATACTGAAATTGTTTATTAGTTTCTGACACTCTAAAACTGACCAAGGTAGAACGTTCATAAAAAATTTTAAAAAGTCGATCTTCATTTCACTTTCACCAAATTGTGATCCTGATTGTGAAGAATCAAATTGGTGTATAATAGGATTAAAATCACCGTTACACCATTGAAAATCTGGGGTTTGCTCTTGTGGCATATTTACATATTTATTAATATCTTCCATTTCAACATCACTTTCATCTGACTCGATTGTGATTCCAGGAACCTTTTACCTGCGGCTATTTATAGTATAAATTACATACGTCTGCAGTGACATTTTTCGAAATATTTGTTTTCAATGTACTTTAATAAATACAGCAGTTAAAAATATATAGTTTAGGTTTTATTGAGGCCAAATGTATAAAGAATCTGTCAAAATACTAAAAAAGGAAAGAATCAACGTTAGGAGGCACAATCTCCATAATATATAAATTCCTATGAAAAGAAACTCACTGAGAGAGCACCATCTTGGTGTGACCTAATTGGCCACTGCACTGAATTTATCACCTCCATAAGGATATTATTTATTGTTTCTTCGAGTTTTGAAACATTAATCATTCACTTATTTGCAGTTAAGAAACACAAATTATTTGATATTTAGACATTTTTTATCACCGTCTAGCAAACTTCACACCAATATGTAAAAAAAAAAAAAATTAAGCAGGCAGAGTTTTTTAAAATATGACTGCAAAATTTAGAAACAAAAAAAAACATAAATGTATTTGAACATGATTGCAGACAAAATTTCACATACACCACTCAAGAAATAATAACAATGAGTCTTAAAAATCTTTTGAGGAGTGGTACATTTTATAACATGGACTTAAGCAAAGAGCGACATTACAAATTTTGCACATGAATCGAGTTACTATTAATTTTTTAATCTTTTTTTTTTACTATTCTCACACACCTGGCATCGCCTTCTGGCATTTGTGTTATTTGGTGTAGTTGGAATATACTCTGGCATATGTTTTGTTACATATTTCGGTAATAATCGCGAAGGGCTCTCCGTGGTTGAAGGTTTTGGTTGTTGTGTATGTGAAATTTATTTATTACAAAAAAAATATCAAACTTCTAATTAAAGTACCCACAATATTAAATGAAAAATGAAAACACTTCACTAGGACGCTTCACTCAGTATTTCGAATACAGTGGAATGAATTAAATGTTTGTTGTATTATACGAACAACTAGAAAACTACAATGTCTATACAAAACAACACAAAAAGTACAAATATAGTTTCAAATAAAACACGAGAAAAATAACTGTTGCATAAATAGGTCAAAGACCGCAGACTCTTGACAAATCACTAAAAATTAAAGAAATCTTTGAAATAAACTCAAGGGAAAAAACTGTCGCTTAAAAAGGTCAATGACTGCGAACTATAAACAAATTTCAAAAATAATCAAGGGAATCCCCATATCGTGAACTTATAATTTGGCATAGCCCTGCACTATCGACATCTCTCAAGTTCAATCATTTCAAAAAATCACGAAAAATCGATGTAGGAATCCTTTAAAATAATGGTAAAATGTTTTTAAACGTTTCTGGTAGATGTCAGGGTGTGTCCTATTGAAAAACATTTCGAACAGAAGACATATCTCGTCTGTGGCAGCCATCCAGTTAACTGTTGGTCTCGTTTGTAATTCTTGCTGGGCTTGAATTTTGTATTTCTCAATCGATACTCGGAACATCGTGTAATGTTTCATCCTTTTCGGCAATAGAAAGCATTTTTAGCTGCCGAAACTTCGGCCACGTGAGCCTTCCTTTCCTCCTCCCGCCGTTCTACCAGTATATTTTCTATGAATTCATAGTTAGAATCCACCGATGAAAACATATTCAGCCTGCTGTACCAACGAGTTTCACACTCTTGATGAACCGTGGTTTTTAAATGATGGGCAAGACCTGTATTCTTGAGATATTTTACAATATCTTTAACTTCCGTTGTTAATATATATACATGAGGGATGTTTTCTTCCATAAATTCTTTTTTAAATATATTTCTTAAAACAGTGTTTATCATATGGGAACAGCAATTCAGTCTGGTGTATCGCTGAAGTGCACTCACAATATTGATTCCTTGATCAGTGACGAAAAGCTTTGATAGAATATCTGCCTTGAAGCCCAATTCTATTAATCTCTGAGTTAACTCTAATCTTATATTAATTCCAGTTTTGCGATCATCTGTGAATTCGTAAGTGAATAATACTTTACTCCAATGTTTTCCGCGGTCAGACGGTTTTTGAGCGTTCTTGCTATGGGAATTCCTTAGCCGCTCGATTTTTTTCCCGAATCAGGTTTTTAATTCTAATTGGGATATCGGGTCTGTGGTCTTCCACGGGGACTTCGGTCGTGGCGGATTCTTTCGCGGCCCGTATGGAATCCGTCAGACCAGCAATCGCTCTGTCTATGTCTGCCGAATTGGCGAGACTGACAGGGCTGTGAAAGTTATCTGAAATGTGAATGCTGAAATCTTCCCAGGAAACTTTGTCTCTGGTTTTTTTCGGCACAATGGCGAGAGGACCTAGGGGGTCAGCTAAGAATAGGAGGACTGGCCGGTGGTCTGAATTTAGTTCGTGTACGACTCTTATTTGCGGTGTATGCGACATCGCTATTAATAATGCAAAGTCGAGCACATCCTGTGTGTTCGTTGCAGGGTGATATATGGTAGGCTCTGATGGAGCGGCAATGACGCCATTAGAATCGAGTGCAAATTTATAGACTGCGCGGCCACTAAAGGTGGTCAGGCGGGGATATCATTCAACAGCAGATCGTTTAAGTCTGATGCTGCCAATGTTGATCGTTGTGACGGAGGGCAGTATACAGATATTATCTTTATTTTGCTTGCATTTTTCGTGTTAATGCATATCGCGGTTGATTCTAAATTGAATGAGTTTATGGCTTCTGGATAATAGCACAATGGTCGTTGTGTGATTTTACTAAGATGGTGGTTCCGCCGCCCTTCGCGTGCAGCCGGTCGGTCCAGTGCGTGCTGTAATTCGGAAAGTTAATCGGTGTCGCGGGTTTTAAATACGTTTCATTGACGAGTAGGGCGTCAATGTCATGTGTTCTAAGGAAATTTTGCACTTCGATTTTATCGTGACGTAGGGTACCGTTTGCGTTCCAGAACGCTATTTGTAGTGATGTAGGTCTAGTTTTGGTGTGGGCCATTGTTGGTTCGGGTGGTGGTCTGATAGTAATACTCGCATACGCGAGAAATAGTCGCTTGGCTACGCGTGATTGAGTCCTGGAGTTCTCTTACGAGTTCATCCAGGGACCTATCTCGCGCGACTTCGCGGGGAACGGAGGGAGTGTAATGTTTTGTACTCACTTGTTTAATCGTTGGTCTTAGCTGCGTGGAATCCGCAACTCGCGCTGCCCATGTCGTGTTCTGGCGGCGGTGTCGCGTCTCTCGTCTCTCGTTCGGGTTGTTTGGCGTACGTCTTGCCCGTGTTCGTCGGGATTGCGGGCCAGTTTTCCGCCCTCTGGATGGGTTTGCCTGCCCATGGATGTTGGGGGCAGCCCCTGTAGTTCACTGGGTGTTATCCTGCGCAGTTTGCGCACATTGCAGGACCGTCTTCTCTCTTTTTTTGGCAGGTCTCGGTGCGGTGGTCTGAGCCGCACTTCACGCACTTGGGCGGGGCGTGGCAGCCTGTCTGGGAGTGCCCATATTTCTGGCAATTGTGGCACTGCCCCAGCTCAGTCTTGCGTTTCAGCGATTCTGCTGAAACGTTATACACCTGTCCCTCGATTTACACGGTAGATAGGTTCCTGAGAAAACCGTGTAAATCGAAATTGTATATTTTTGTATGAAAAACCGTGTAAATCGAAAAGTACCAAAAAAACGCATAATTATGTTGTTTTCTAGAATACATTAAAAAACGAAATTATTAAAAAGTATAAATATACTTATTCTTTTATTATTTAACTACATATAAAGTATATATAGAGGGACAAAAAATTAAATCCAAAAGATTCATTAAAAAAATATTAAAACGGTTGGTGGGTTTTTTATCAATCGTCACTATCACAAATCACTGCCAATCTCTTCTTCCTGACTGGTTCAAAGTCACTTTCATCACTCGAAATTATTTGTGCCGATTCGATGTTTGACGTAGAAACATTTACTTCTCGAGGAGATTTGTTAATAAAATCCGTTATTAACATTTGCTTCGAATTTCTTGTTAGATCTTTATGGACTTCATCATATTGAGCCAAGCACTGATTAATATCACGTTGGAATCGAAGGGCCCGTTCCACATTTGAATCATATTGTACAAAATGATTACCTAATTTTCTTCCCAATGCGAGTCCTTCGTGGATGATTTTAGCTGTTAATGTAACTGGTTCAAGTTCTTCTTCATCAGAATCATTGCCACAATCACCAGTTTCATCTATTAAGTTAATTAGATCATCTTCACTTAGTTCTTTATCAGCCACCAGTTCTAAAATATCTCCTTCAGTGAAATCGTCAAAACCTTCTCCACCCAATGAATTTGCCAATTGTACTATCTGAGAATATTCATCATTTAATACTGAAGTAGAAGCTTCAACATTTACTATATTTGGCCACAATTTCTTCCAACAGCCATTGAGGGTTGATTTCTTAATCGCGGTATATGATAAAGCAATATGCTTAACACAGTCTAGGATTGTAAATTTTTTCCAAGCATTAATAACTGTTAACGATTCGTTATTTTCCATTTGTTCTAAAATGTGTGTAAAAGCTCGTTTTATGTAAAGAGCTTTAAAAGTCGAAATTATTCCTTGATCTAATGGCTGTAATAATGAAGTCGTATTTTTTGGTAAAAATGTAACCTGGATATTCTCATGCTGAAGATCTTGTGGATGACCCGGAGCATTGTCAATTAATAAAAGCACTTTGAAAGGCAGTCCCTTTTCTTTTAAATATTTTTTGGCATCTGGGATAAAACAATCATAAAACCATTCATTAAACATTACGGCAGTAACCCACGCTTTCTTATTAGCCCTCCAATAAACTGGAAGATGGTTGATATTTATTCCTTTAAATACTCGGGGATTTTTTGATTTGTTGATAACCAATGGTTTCATAATGTGATCTCCTGAAGCGTTGCTACAGAAAAGAATTGTTATGCGATCTTTTGCTGCCTTATGACCGCTAGCTGATTTATGAACTTTAGACACATAGGTTCTCTCTGGCATTTTTTTCCAAAATAACCCTGATTCATCAGCATTGAAAACCTGATCAGGAGTATATGAATTGATGGAAACAAGTTCAGCAAATTTTGTTGGATATTCTTGTGCTGCATCTACATCGCCAGATGCCAGTTCACCTTTTAATTTTAAATTATGTAGAGAGTTTCTTGATTTAAATCTTTCGAACCAACCATGACTTGCTGTGAAAGTATGCTTCTTTTCAGATGAAGAAGAAGGTGGTATCTTCTCTTTAATTTTTTCATAAATCCGCAATGCTTTATTTGTAATAGCATTGGTATCAATTGGCATTCGTTTTTGTGTTTGGTCCTCTATCCAAATCATTAATGCCTTCTCCATTTTTTCCATTGCAATATCTCTGATATATGAAGTTGTGCTCGTATTCGTAGTGCCAGCTGCTACACTCTTTCTAATTGAGTTTTCATTTTTTCTAATGGTTCTTATTGTAGCTTCATTCATACTATATAATCCAGCAACATCTATTACTCTTTCTCCGTTTTGTAAACGATCCAAAATTTTTATTTTGGTTGCTAACGAAATAACTTTTCTTTTTACTTCTTTCGGCATAATAAGGCTACAAATATTATTCAAGATATAAAGCACGCAATTGAAAATTATGTATGTACTCGATTTTACTTACGAATATGAAGAATTATAATTTTCAAGCTAAAGACTCTGTTCGGGCGAGAGTTCCGCTCTCGCCGATGTTTGTGTGTGTGCAGTAAATTCGTCCCCAATGAGTGGTGATAAATAAAACGGCAGAGGTATGATCCGTTAGATTATATCGGTAGGTTCAGCGCAGGGTGATTAGCAGCGGCTATCGGCCTGCGCGTGCACACAAAGGCGAAAACGCGTGACGTCTTCTCCTTCCAGGAGTTTGAACCTCACTGCCACCCAGGAGCAGCCGGGGCAAGCGCCAGGCGCCAACACGTCCCGGCTACCCCACGTGACCATTCCTTTGCCGTAGTGGGATACGGCCGTGTCCAATGACGGACAGGTATATCTCACGCCATTCTTCCAGTGCAGACGATTGGTGGTCTCGGACAAGGACTCACACCGGCACATCTAGACGGGTCGGCGCCGGCGTCTGCGTGCATTATCAGTTAAAGCGGCCGATACCGTACAGACTCAAAACAATTTGCTCCGCTGCACGTGACGTTAATTTCAAGTCGGCGAGAACAGTTATTTTTAAAAAAAAGTTTTTAATTTTCTCAACCGTGTAAAAGCGAAAACGTGTAAAAAAAGTACCGTGTAAATCGAGGGATAGGTGTAATTGCCTAATCTGCTGATGTCAAAGGTCTTCTTTCCCAATGCTGTATGCTCTATGTCGAGCAGCATGAGGGCTATGGGCGTTCTGTTCAGCCACTTTTTCATGCGCTGAGCGTGGATTATGGGGTGGCCCTCTTCACGCAGCATATCCTCCACCTCCGAGTCTTCGAACTCCTCAGGGATGCCTTTCAGAACTATTCTGTAGGTCTTATCTTCCCTAAGTGTTTAGCAGTGGAAGGATATGCTTCGGCGATCTAGAAAATCAATCACTTTTCTATATATGGTCGAGTTGTCTGTGCTGATTCTGAGCGAGTCCTTTTGGTCGGTTGCCGAGAATCCCGATAGTCCAGCCAGTTTTAGATCTTTCTCCAAGATGGCGAAGTCTTTTTTTCAGTGGATTATGATGGGCGGCGTTTTTTCCGCTTTTGTTGCGTAGTCTATGGCTGGTGGATTGGCTGAGACCTTGGTCGGGAATGGTGCACACGCTGTATTGCTGGGGTCGGTGATGCTGGTGCTTGGTTGAGGAGTGGGCGAGGATGGAGCAGCATCAGCCGCTTTCTTCGTCGTGTTCCTGGTCCTCCTTGTGGTGATGGTCTTGAAGGTGTTGGAGTTTTCTGGTGTTGTGTTTTTTCTTTTTTTGGGGGCGGCTGGCTTGGTGGTCGGTATTGTGGCTGGCATCACATCTGAGTCATATCCTGTCTCGTTGGTGGCGGGTCGGGCGGCTTTTCCCTCTAGCAGAATGCTATTGAGATTGGCGGCTTTTTCTTTGTCGTCCGATTCGGGCGTGAAGGCTGTGACCAGGATCTGGAGCAGCGTCATCAGGGTCTGGATGCTGATGATGCCCTTTCCGTCCGATCTGACGTCCAGCAGGTCCTTGATCTTGAACAGCATGGCTCCTGGCTTGGTGTCCTTACTAGGGACTATAGGTTCGTTGATTCGCCTGGAGAACTCGGGCGAAAAATCGGTGATGGAGTCGGCGGCGAGTTCGGGAGATGCGGTGCGGCTGGATATTTGCTGAGTGGTCGTCATGGTTGGAGATAGTGTGGCGAAATAATATTATGTAGAGATAAACGTCGGGTTGTCAATCGGAGAGCAAGGTCGGTGAGTAGAAAGCGGCGGTCAGTGAAGTATGTGATCAAAAAAGGATATGCGATGTCGGTAGAGAGCGAGGCATAAGGCGGTCTGCACTGTACGGCTGTCTGAGATCGAATGAAAGGGTTAAACGATCTTTGAATGCTTTAAATCCGGGCATGCATTTAGCTTCTTGATGAATATAGTTCGTTCTGGCATTCTCTTCCAAAAAAGGGCTGTCTCATAGACGTTGAAAATTTGCTCCTGCGAATACTTTTCTTTTTCAAAATTATCTTTAAATGCTTCGGCAGCTTTTACATCTACACTTGCTGCCTCTCCACAAATCTTTAAATTATGGCAGCTTTCACGTCTTTTGAATCTTTCAAACCAACCGGAGCTTGCATTAAAACTTTGGTTGCAATTATCACCGTTCATGTTCTTTAAATCTTCTAAAAGAGTATGTGCTTTAGCTTGGATGGTTATGAAATTAAGTGGAACATTCTTTTGTAATAAATCCTTCATCCAAATCTTCAAACATTTTTCCATTTCATGTATAAGTCCATTTTGTTGAATAGTGATGATTGTCGATTTTACTGATATCGATTTTTTTACTGCTTCGAGAATTCGTTTTTTGTCGTTTGTTATAGTTGACACTGTTGAATGGCACAATTTAAGTTCACGTGATAAATTCGACACTGTTTTGCCGCACTCAAACTGGTTTATTATTCTAATTTTTTTCTCTAAATCAATTGTTTTTCTTTTTTTTTTATTTTTATCTGACATTTTGGTGTTAAAAAAAATCATAATATAATTTTTTTGTTTGAATATGTACTTGCATACAATTCTTCTCAATTCAGCAATCTCACGACCCTAGTATGGTGACTTGGCTTCGGAGAAAGAATAACACAAAGTCGCGCCCGGCGGCAGAATCGGATATATTTAGTTGCGCACGTCGCAAAGACCAAACTTTGACTAACTAAGTAAATCGTTACAACACCACTCGGCAAATATTTTTTCTTACATTTTTGTGGGAGATGCTCGAGACAATATGATCCAGTTGAGATAATAGATTCCTAAATCTATTGTATTTATTTCCATTTGGAAATTATGAAGATCAATATTTGTACCTTACCTCCTCTTCTGTGGCCCCCTTGACAAACGCTGTACTATAGAATATGCATTGTTTTTGAAATATCATTTTTTAGAAAAAAAAAACTTGTGAAATAAATAATTTGATTTTGATTTAAACTCTTATGGTCAATATGTATGTAATATTATAATGTATGTAAATCAATGTATGTATTATTTATAAATATATAATTTTATTGTTTTCTATACCTATCTGCATCATTATTCATTGTTTATTTGAAGGATGTACATGAATATTTCGATTAAATAAAATATTAACAGTTATACATCTGGTCTAATTTTTTATTCAAACATTTTTGTATTAATCATTAATTTAATTACTTTTAATTAAATGCTATTGAGTAATCAAATAATTTAGTGTATACGAGCTGACATGAGTCAAGTGTTATTTGGGAAATAAATATAGGTATGTATATACACTTTCCAGCGACAGCTAATTTGTGCTCAGTTTTGTTCACTATTCCACTATGAATAGACATACACCAGAGCAAGGCTTGCAAATTGTGCAGTTGTTTGGAAAATCATGGTTCTAATTCTCTTTCTAATATTAAAATTTAAAAGTTTTAAATTGTGCCCAGCGATGAGGCTTATTTTTGGTTGAATGGCTACGTCAATAAGCAAAATTGCCGCATTTGGAGCGAAGAAAATTTTCAAGCCATTATTGGGATCCTCTGAAATTCTCCAAAAGTCACTATGAGCTTGTGTAAATCATTGTTGACATTTTCGTTCCCCAATTGATTGGCAGTAATAGGAAAAATCTGTAAGTAAGTATGTATTTGATTGTTTATGCCAGTAAATTTCTGGTTTTTGAATGCAAAAAAAAAATTCACCCGTCGGGGGCAACTGGCTTACGACATAAATGTATTGTGTTTTTGTACATATTTGTTTTGGGATGGATGGATGTTGTATTTTTCAATTATGAATAAAATATATTTTAAATTTAAACATTTATTGATTTTCATTTGTATTTTATTACATTGTAAACAGACATGCCAGATATTATTTACTAATCTAGTTATCAATGTTGGACGAGTCTCGCCTCGATCTACAATACATCTAGATGTTCTCGCTATTACCGCATGCAATAAATATATTGACACATAAATCTAAATGACATTTTTCAATTTATAATGCCCATTTTACATTTCAATCATAGTACAACATAAAGACTTTATAATCATTTCTAAGATTAAGGTGAATGGAATGGAACTTATCTTTAAAAAAATCCATAGCGGATTTGTTTTAAAGGGTTAAAACATACAAAAATCACTGTTCACAGTTACAGTGAGGAATAATTTTTATCAAATTTGGCTAACACATTATTTATTTATATTATATGTATTAATTAAGTGGATATGGAAAAAGGTATCCACTTCATGAATTGTATGAAAATGACAAATAAAATACTTTTATCACTTCTTCGCCGAAACAAACGTTGATGTTTATTTAATAAATGCATTTGGAATTCATTTTGATTTCAAATGAAGCATATATACTGGAAGGTTTCTTTCTTTTTGCGGGATGGAACGCTCAGCGAGATAGTCGAGTTTTACAGTGATAACATACTCGCAATCGTCATCGACGGCCAAGAGTGAATAAATTGAGCTTCAGCATTCAAAGAAAATTCTTAAACACGCTTCATCATCAAGAATACCTTTTCGAAAAAAAATAATCATTCCGAAAGGCGCAATCGTTGATGTCTCTAGAAATTGCAGTCTTGCGAACGCGGCAGATGCACGTTAAGAGTTTCGGAGGTTCATTACAGGTAACGCTGCAATATTTTCAAACAGACATCGACAGGTTGCCCTTTAAAGCAATTTTCATGAAATTTTGTTTCGCCACCTGGAAAACAAAACTAGCGGCGAAAAGCTGATAACGCTCTGAAGATACAGGAAAATGATCACGGCTGTCAAAGCCGTCGCCGCATCGCGAGCGAGTGTAATATTCAACGATTCTATGATGGTTTTTAGATTGTTCTCTGTTATATCTTTGCTCGGTGACAGCCGAACGTTACATTTACGGTTGGAAATTACAAACCGGTTAAAACAATCGTGACTTAATCCCCTGAAATCTCGCAGACTGAGGGAACCTTTGTCAGAAAGAAAATCAGAGAAAATGGAATCATTTTGCATGTCGGCTTGCAAACTAAATCTAAACAATGAAAAACAATTAAAAGTGGTAGCAGTGCCAACTCGGTATTTTTTCATCGTCCTCTGGTGGTGCTCGGAATGATTTCTTTCCCGGCTATGATGTTTCATCTCTGCAGTGATTAGTCTCGGGAGAGAATCGAAAGCGTACAGATCTGATGAATCATAAGATGGTGAGACGTTCTGAGGATGTGACGTAAGAGTGACGAGGGAGTGCCGCGAGTTGGATGCTCCGCTAGCCCACCACCCTCAGCTGGGGAATTTGCAGTAGAGGGCGTAGTGAAGGTCGTATCCCGAGAAACGACAGTACTGCGCATCCTTCTGTTGATAGCAGCCGAAAGATGAGAATTCCTTCAATTCTCGAGGAGCGTCAGAAGCAGGAGACTCCTAAAATAAAGACAAATCGTCATTCAGTTGAGAAAAACTTAGTCATTGCATATTCTATATTTAATTTACTTGATTTCATATTGATTAAGAGACGTTAAATGTGGAATTATTTCTATACTAATTTTTAATGATTTGACATAAATATGAATGTTAATAAAAAAAAAATCGCTTTTTAATTATCGGCTAAGTTTAATGTAACGTCTGTGTAAGTGAAAAATTAAGAAAATTCACAACGATTCAAAAAAAATAATAATACCTGATTAGCAAAGACCGTGAGGACAAACTTCCCCGGACGGAAGGTGTCAATGACACGCGTGATCACTTCTTCGTAACTTTCAATCGGGACGTTGCTCTCGAACGAGACGTAGGAGTATTCCGGCTCGGGAGTGATGTGGATAGTCATGTAGTATCCCTGGATAAAATTCAATTAGTCCTATTTATGAAGTTTTCAACTTTTTTTGTTAAATATCAATCACAACTGACAAGCTATATTTTAATATAAATTTCAAATTCAAAAAGAAAGAATTTAAGTATGATTAATAAAATGATTTTTCCACTGGATGTGTAAAGTAGGAAATCTTAAGAATTATCCAAATGCCATCAAATTATTTAGCTGTCAAAATTCTCATTTGATAACATAATTAAAATATTGTCAGATGTTATTCCTCCTGTCCTTTTACAGTTTATTATATTCTAATAAAATATTTAATGAGGGAACCATCTCAGTTATTCTCGGTTAGGACAATACCACATTTTTCTTCGATAGGGGATGGAGGCGGATGCTGGAAGAAGTTGAAACTCTCACGAGGTTTCGGAGCCAACGATTAACAGAATACTGAAGAGATATTTTTCTAATATAAGTCACTCACATTTGGCAAGTCGGGCTCTCCCTGAGGCATTTAAGATTCAGAAGAAAAAATTGAATTAGTCATTGTAAGAAATTTATGTATAAATGATTTGAGTTGAGGTGCAATGAATTTTAAGATGCCTTAAAAGGGCCATATTGCAGTTTACTGAATATCATTTTTTTATGATACACTCGACTGTGTTACATTTAGAAAATAAAAGGGATAAAGGTTATCTTTAAGCAGCTGCATAAAACATAGTAATGATTTGTACTTTTTTTATAAAACTCATTCAAAATTTGGAATACTGCTTAACACATATACTGACCACTGTCATTATCGAGAACAAAGAATCCTTAATATCTATTTTTAGAAAGAGCAACTATGCTACAAAGCACGAGGTTATTTTTTTTTTTACTAGGAATTGAAATCCTGGTTCAATCGTGCTATACAGCAGCGGTGGCCATGACATCGACCGCGGAACCATTCCTAGTCACCAGCCTGATGCTTTGAAACAAGAATTGAATGTCTTTCATCATCTATCCATTTTGTTTCCCTTTCATGCAAATAATTTTGCGCTTTGAATTCTCAAAAAAGGCTGTTAGTGAGATTTTATTTAAACACAAAATAGAGGGTTAAGAATAAGTTTTCTAATAATATTAGAAATATGCTTTTATTTAAAATAATTTTTAGAAACACATATCAGAAGTTTTTAAACAATTGTGAATAAAATGTGTGAATTAAGTTTTTCATTTGCAGGCGGAGTAAGAAACTCTTTAAATATTTTCATCATCTCCGTTGCGTAAAATTTTGAGTGTTTCGGTAAATGAACATCGGGCAGCATCCTGAGACGGCAATACCTATTCTTGATTGATACACAAGAGATGGTCACTGATCTATTTGGGTAAAATCATGATTATAATTAATTAGAAGCGCAGTGGTAACTTACTTCCTTGGTCACTCCGTTCATAGAATATCCGCATGGATCAAAGAGAAAGTCATCAATCACCATTCCAGGAATGATCTTTTCAATACCGGATTTCTGAAGAGCAAAGTATAAACAATATTGATCGTTGAATTGTAATATTCCGTATGTGACCTTATAAATTTTACAGGAAGCTGAAAACTCTGAATAGTTTAGAATAGAATAGACATTTTTTTTCCGAGAACGATATTTTTGTTTCTTGGTGTGTAGAACATTAAAATTTTTCAATAGTTTGTATAGTTTTATTTATATATAGTATTTGCACAATTTTTCATAATTGTTTGCCTGAGAAATAAATGGGGATGCTCCTTTCACTGGGGAATTAAATTATTACCTTTTTATTAAAAGACATTGTTTTTTTAGTCTGAAGATATTTCATTGAGAAGAAGAAATCTGAATAAAAAACAAATGCATTGATTGAATGTATTCAGCCTACCTTGGTGGCTTCTTTGGCATCCTTAGACTGATCCTTGGTGAATATGGCCATTATATTCGGGTCGAGGTCAGACATGAGCATCTCGACAGTTTGATCGGGTTCGGGAGGCGCGCCGCCGCAGAGCGCTCGGCGAGCTCGAGCCGTCTGATCTTCTTTCTCCAGAGCACCCACAGTGCCTGGAAGTTTTACAATTTTTATCAGCCTACATATTTTAGAATTCACATTAAATATTTGATTAGAGGAATACTTTTAAAAATATGTTTTGAATCCCGTAATATGGTAGTTTAAATACGGAGTAGAGTTATGGAAAAAATGCGAGGAATACCAATAAACATGCGACATCAGCGCCGTATCTTAAAAATACTACAGCCAGTATCAATTACAAGCCTTGATTAATTAATTAAAAAGCTTTCCTTACAAGCAAATAACGAAAATGTAATTATCTAAACATTTTTTTGGATTACTGTCTTGAAAATAGCAACAATAAAAAAAAGCAATATACACTAGAGTTAAAAACTGCCGACATTAAAAAAAACAATTAAAGGTAAAAGGTATATTTTGAGAAATGAAACATACTGTAATTTCAATTTTATTGTTTAACAAAATTAGCTTCCCTTTAGATACTTTGCCTTGCGAATAATTTGAACAATTCATTTTCCATCACTGAGAATATAGGTACTTGTATTTTTTACCTATGAAGGCAGTTTAGTGTAGATTATGGCATATAATAATATTTTTATTTCTAACAAATTCTACAAAAGAGGTATGTTCAAAGATACTTAATTCATCTAATTGACAATATTGGAGTGACACAAAATTCAGTAAGTATTTAATATTACAAGACTGTAATGCAATATATTTATTTAACAATAAACTTTTATGGAGACCATATTTTAGGGGTACAAACTGGGATATTACTAATATTTTGAGACTTATTCCTTCCTCCTTATTGAGGTTGAGTCAAATATAATTATTGTTTCTAGTCTCTCTTCATCGGCGGTTAAAAATTCAAAATCGGATATGCCTATTTTGAGTTAATTTTAATTACACTTCTATGTAGGTAATCTGCCAGAGAATGGTAATCGAATAAAACATAAGACGGGGGTGTTGGACGTTTGACTTACCGTCTACAGGCAAAAGGGTATACAAATACCAGCAGTCTTTATCTTCTGGCCCCAAAACATAAGCCGATCCGTCTTCAAAGAACGTGTCCAGCAATTCAACCTAGAAAATAATCCCATTCAAAAATTTATTCTTTCACCCGGCCAGAGGTCCAACAGGCGCGATGAGAATGTAACGTTACCGAAGATTCCATTTGATATTCACGTTTCTGCTTACTTGTATTCCGATTCAAAATGTCACTGTAAACCCTAAGGCATACTCTGGCAGAAAATACCATTCCCTCCAAATATGACAAGGGTTTCTTATGCGATTTCAAATTACAAAAGCATACGTCGAATGTTATATCATAAGCCAATGAAAAATCAATTTAACAGAACACGTGTTAGTACACTGAAAGAATTTGTAATGATGCACAAATTCAATGCAAGGTTAGAATCCATCATGTGATTATAAAAAGACTTGACACCTTATCGGTTGTGTCTTGAAAAAAGGTTCAATATTAGAATAAAACAACAATTCTTTTATAACACGTTCCACGTATTTTTCACTGAAAAGGCTATACTGGTTTTTCTTGAAAGTGGGTAGTGTTAATTGAAATTGATTAATCCAGTGTTCTTCAACCTTTTTACATCCGCGGACTGGTAAAAACTGTAAAAATATCTTGCGGACTGGGTGCAACCAACATCACTCAATAAGTTCGTAGGATGACATATAGATCGTGCCACTATTGACAAATTCATATGATTTTAAGAAAGTACCAACCTTCAAATGATACTTGTCAAAATTTCATAACAATTGAGGTTTAGTTCACAAGTTACAGTACAGTGGTTTTAGTGACGCTACTTTTGTAATTTTCAAAACAATGTAAAAATTATCATTTCGTTGGTTGATAAAGCATTGCTTTTTAATGGGAAAAAATACCGTTCAAGCAAAGCAATAGTTGAAAAGTGTTATTTGAACTCTGTTCTATCGAGATAAATGGTAGAGAAGTGGTTTGCTGATTTCTGAACGCTCATTTCATGATTTCTAAGCTGAACGATCTGGTCGCCCAAATTCGGCAATTGTTCCAGAAAACAAAAAAAGTCCACAATATAGTTTTGACCAATCTTAAATTTGAAATACGTGAGATAACTGACACATTAGAGATATCAGAAGGCAGTTCATTCACCATTTTGCATCAACAAGTCGAAAAATTTTTGAAACATAAAAGTCTTCGCAGACCATAAGAACACTGGATTAATCCGTTGATACTGATGAATTTGCATTTGACTTTATAGAGGAAATGTACAGGTTTCATCAAAGATTTACAGTTACTTTAGGTATGTTAAGATTTTCACGCAGGAATAGGAATTATTCCATACCAATTTTGGATTCATTGTATTAGTGAGGCTAAAATAATGCAATGATGAAGAACCTCTCTTTCAAAGTTCCTGTGCATGTCGGCCTGAAGGTGCGGCCTCTTGAAGTTCTTGCGTGAATAGAAGACATTCTCGACAGTTCCGTGACCGGCCAGCTCGGCTGCCAGCTCCAGCATCCCTCTCAGGCAGTTGAGCGGAGTGGTCGTGCCGCACGTCTTCAAAATCCATCGCCGAGAAGACACGAACATGCTGCTCTCACTGCAAAAAGGTAAACAACGCATGTTAAGTACTAACACAAGTTACCTGGTTATATCGTTTACCAACCCGTATTGGAAAGTTGTTTCTTTGATGGCCGCCTCCATTAATAAGTATAAAATACACTCATTCCTCGCTTAACACGGTACTCGCTTAACATGATTTCGGTTTTACACGGTTTTCATTGTTGAGATTTTTAGGCATTCCTGGAGACGACGCGACACAGCATTTGACTTCTGGAGATATATTATGACTCCCAAAAAAATTCATGCTTTATTTAATCTAATACAAAAACGTTAGCAAAAATATATTTGGGAAAATAATATGGCCGTGTGCTATGTTTTCAGTATGAATGAGAGAGTGGGATCAATGAAAACATCTTTGCTTCCTTCCTTATTAACTTCTTCAAAGATATTGAGGACCAAGCCATTTCAGTGGTGTTTTATAGCAATAGTGTAAATATATGTATATTAACAATTGTGTCTCCTGAAAACTTATACTTTTTGTATATGAGGTTGTAGAAAATTACAGGTATATTTTTTCCACTATTTAAATTAAACTTTTCTTTTTGTAAAACTTTAAAAACCGGGTTAAATCGAGTTATAGCAAATATTGGAAACTTGAAAAAACCAAATTTTGTAAAAGTCCAAGTGAATATGTCATATTTTTCAAATGAATATATTTCATTTTATTCAACTTATATGCGAATTAACCCAAGATTCATTAGCAATAATTATTCCCCTAGCAGTTAAAATGTGGAAAGTCAGACTGACAAAATCAACGTTTCAATCAAAAGAGGAGCGTTTCCCCAACGAATTAAAAAAAAACCACAGTATTAATGGCATTGAAGGTGGCTATCTATGTTGAGGAGGAAGTTGTCAGTGACAATTAATATTACATTAAAATATTAAATGACATATTTCGTGATACTAATAAATTAATTTGAGCATGTAAAAAATGGTTATCTTTATTATGTTTGTTCATTTTGCTGGATTATGAAAGATAGCTCGAATTGATTTATTGCACTGCGACAGAAATTTTCTACAACATTGTATAATAAGGAAAATTCTTAGTCACATCACATGACGTATAATAATTAATTATATTAAACGATGAAATATTTTACATAAAATCAAAGGAAACATTCTCTCCTTTCCAAAGACAACGAATTTTATTATATACATAACATGAAGAAATATATCAAGTATTATTATGCAGACATTTATATTTCTTGTGTAATTTAAGCAACAAGGAGAATGATTCAATCCTTTGCGATTGTGACTGGTAGATACAAAAGAAATTCATTTCAATGGTATGACTAGGATAGCAATACCGGTGTTACCGAAACCAAGATCTTGGTATTAATGGTGTTTTTTTCAATACTGAGAAACTGGATTTTGTGTACGGGGGTTTCAAAACTGCTGCGCGCATGTTAGGGGGAACGTTGGTACTCTCCAGTGTAAAAAAAATAATTGTTGGGACCGGGACTCAAACCCACGACTTTCGCGACATATATATTCTTTCGAAAAAAATGTTGAGACCGCGATTCACACCCGTGACTTTTGCGAATGTAATGCGACATATCATGTATTCTTTCGAATCCAAATTATGTAAATAATCACAATTTTCTTAAATGTCTAATATGTAATAAAAAATAGCTCGCTACTGAAAGGGTTAAAATAATCGACTCAAAACAGGGTTGCCAGGCGTCCCTATTTGAGCGGGACTGTCCCGAGCTCAATCGACAAATCCCGAGTCCCGCATTGCATGTCTCTCTATAATCCCGACCTGTGCATGTATAAAAGTTTTCGAAAAAGTGAATTTCCCGATCTGTGATTTTGAAGATCTGGCAACCCTGACTCAAAACCAAAATTGACGAAAAATCAACATTTAATTAAAAATAACTCACTACTTAAAGGGTTAAAAATATTTTCTCCATAATATATATTAATTCGAAAAGATATTCGATGAACATAATAATATTTAGAAATTTTGTTTACAAAAAATAAAAATAATATTGGAACCGGGATTCGAGCCCGCGACTTCTTCGAATGTAACGTTGGATATACTTAGTACTCAAATAGTATTTAAATATGTTAAAAAGTGTGACATATGACTCGGAAAATTCTGAAATATGTTGAAAAATGCTTCGAATTTTTTCGCTAACACCCACAGCAGGTTTCCGATATGGAAAACCACGCACACATTATGTGACAATAAGCCGTTAAGACAGCAGTGATATGTCGAGTCCCGAAATGTTGAGAAACTATGAAACGAAAGTAATATAGATCATATAAACAGCAGGGGTGACAACAACAAGAAGCCTTTTCCTTTCCACAGTCGATATTGTAAGTACATACAAACATGTTAGGCTATTTATATGACGATGCAATTGAAAAAAGGCAAAACACAGCCAAAATAACAAAGTTTTCAAAACAAAACCTTTTCTTTAATAATTATGATTTCCAATAGAATATTCGAATATAAGGGTTCAACTATTTGAAAAGTACAGTTGGACCTCGTATAACACGGTTTTATACAACACTGTTTTGATGTAACACGGTTGATGAATTGTGGCATATTTTTGTACAACACGTTTTACATAACACGGTTTCAAAAAAGAAGGATGAAGTTTGAGAGGTAATTACAAAATATTTTGGCGCCTTATCACGAAATACGTAAAGATGTATACGATAAAAGCAGACAATCGCTTATTAAAGATTTTTTATAGGCTAAATCCAAAAATACTCAACTATCATACTACAAAGTCCTCCGATAAACCGAAAACTCACAACCGATCTCGAAAAAGAGTCGACCATATAGAATTGTAAGTGATGATGATAATGAATGATCTTTTATATGTATGTATGCTATTAAAGTTGTTTCAATAAATACGTAAATGTATATTTTGTCGATTGTTCAATAAAAAAAATAGAGGAGATTTTAACAAACTTTGATATTTTTTGAAACGCAAAGTCTATTTTTGTATAAGCTTCAAACCTTGTATAACACGGATTTGTATTACACGACGTTTTTTTGGAACCACATGACCGCGTTATACGGGACCCAATTGTATTCGTAATATTTTTAAATGACGACTTGACTAAATATTTAATCACAATTTCACAAGTTCAAGAATAATACTCCAGGTCCCCAGGTTTTTTTTTGCCTCAGTCATTGCGGGCGTATACAATATTTTGTTACGTTACTTGAGTGAGCTCGACCAAATAGTTCTTAGAAAATAATGTAAAATAAATGGTGACGTCGGCTTAATCAAACAAGAGATTATGTTTTCTTGTAATTCGCAAAATAAATCATTATGATAAAAGTCTTTTAACGGATTTAATTTATAGGTTGCTATAGAATAGATACAAATATTCGTTTGTCATTTGACATTGAATTCGTTTAGTACGTTTTATATTTGTGTGCGAATTGTATACGATTTTTAATACGTTTAATATTTTTGTAAAAAAAAATAGCCATACCAACACGGTCGGAAGCTTGGACTTTTTTTAGAAAGGATAACAATTCGCCGACAGCGGTGTCTAATAAATGTGGAAAACTATTGCAAAGGATCTACAATTCTACAACTGGAATGAGTTTTATTATAAATAATCACGTTTTCATACAATTTTTACAAGGTATTTTTAAAATATATAATGCAATGTATATTGATAATTATTTAAATCGCCTTTTTATTAATAATATTTTCATACTTCAGAAACTATTTCAATAGCTTTTTTACTATTAAATATTCGAATAGTTGGGATCCCTCATAACAATGCATGTCTAATAAGGTACAAACTCTAAAAATAATATTTTTTATATTGAAAACAAAAGAAAGGCGATGACTTTATTTATGAAATATCTAAATATTGATTTTGATTTACTTGCCCGATATTGCGATCCCAATTGGCCGTCTTTTTTGCTACAACTTTTTTAAATTTGAAATATGTTAAGTAATGTATAAGTATTGCTTTTATTTGTATGTAAAGAATACGAGAAAAACCCTTGATTTTAAATACACTTGTGCCTCGTATAACACGGTTTTACACAACACGGTTGTATAAATTGTGGCATATTTTTCATACAACACGCTTTATATAACACGGTTTCAATTTAAAAAAAATAAAAATTAACATGTTTGATTTGTACGTCCGTGTAATGTGTCATGACAAATCTTACTGAGCATGTCAAGACTTGTCAATTTCGTTTGTTTCGATACACTTCAGTTGCGCTTTGGCATTCAATGGTGCAATGCATATTTCTTCGTAATCCGAAGATTTTTCTGGCTCATTGTTTGTATTTTATAACAATTTTTTTAACCTTATAAAGAAATACGCATAGATTTATACGCTAAAAGCAGACAATCGCTTATTACCGAATTTTTGAAAGCTAAAACCACAAGAAATCTAGAACCCTCCGATGATGATGAAAACTAACAACCGATCTCGAAAAAGAGTAAAACATGTAGAATTCTAAGTGATAGCGATAATGAATGAATGCTATATTATGTTATTAAAATTTCTTTCAATAGATATGTAAATGTATATTTGTTTATTTAAAAAAATTAAGTACAAATTTATATAAACCATCTTCGATATTGTTTTTTGGAACGCAATTCCTAATTTTGTATGAACTTCAAACCTTGTATAACACGGATTTGTATTACACGACGTTTTTGTGGAACCATATAACCGTGTTATACGAGGCCCAAGTGTATATACATATATGTCATGTTTTTATCCAATCAAGGATTCAGCTCGTTATATAATTATAAGGAACAGTCTGAGAAAATACGGACGAGTTATATATATATATATAATCTGATAATTATATTATAGTCAATGTCCCCGCTAAGGTGTGCGCGCGCACACCTCTCAAAATGTGCCTGCACACATTTTTCCATCCCCGCACAAGGTCGAACACAGAAATATTGTTAAAATAAGTTTTATATTTGCGCACACTTTTTATTTTGCTGAAAATTTACTGCTCACAGAAGTTGAAGGTCCGCACACACAATAAAAAATTTAAAGGCAACGTTGATTATAGTGTGCCTAAATGTAAAATAGGAGGAAAAACCTTCGTACTAAGAAAGTAATCTTATTTTTTAACCGCATTGTACCTATGCCTTAGATAAATAATGATTTTTTTCTCACATGGGTTAATAAAGTAAATCTCCACGACCTCCAAAATAAATATTTAGTGCATAATAATGTTTTCGTAGAGAAAACACATTAAACGTAAGTAACCATTTTGGCGTCAAATGTTCCCTGCCCCAATGAAAAAATACGAGCGTGAAAATCTTTCATGGTTTTCAGAGAAAAGTTTCTAAGTAAACATTAATAAAATAATGCTATTTCAACGGAAAATAGGAACGGCTTTCGAGTAGTTGTCGTGATTTACAACGTCCATACGAAAAGTTGCTGGCATGTTTAGCGCTCTTATCGTATTTTTTTTACTGTCATGTAACCACTGCGTGCCATGTCGTATTAGACAAAGGACAACATTTATATCGTCAGATTTTAAAATGATGAGTTTGCAAAAAAAAAACCCTGAAGACTTTATGGAAAGCGTGGGTTTGTTTAGTTAACGTTATCACAGGAAAAACGAGATGTTGAAACGAAATAAAAAAAAAACCAGCAATACGATCGATGATTTGGCGCTCGAAGTGGAAACAAACGATGGCGGCAATTACAATAGTATACACTGTATAAATCGCTTAGCTAAGTCTTGCCACAAGCTCATTATAGAAGATTCTACAAACGAATAATCATCCAAAATAAATGGGTAATAGTGCAATTTTCCATTCGGTTTTGTATTTCTGCTAGACGTCGCAGTTTAACATCGTGATCGTGAAAAGTGGGCAGTCCATCGATTATGTGCGTGTGGAAAGCGACGCATGCGCGGAGTTTCGTTCAAAGCTAGCGAATCTCAATTTCCACCCCGTTCACCGATGACCTTGACCTTTTGTTAGCGTACAGAGCTCGCATCGGATACTATTTTATCCTGAGATACACTGCATGGCAGAAGAACGCATTTTTCAGCCAGACGAAAAAAAGATACCATGTATTTTTTGTATACACTTTGACTTTAAGGTAATAAAAAAATACGTTTCATACAATTTTAAGTGTACGAAGTTATTCAGATTGTAATTATTAAATATTTAACATATATCACTATATTTTAGTTGTAAATGTATTTATAGAAAATTATAGCGTTGACCATCAAAATATATTTTTCCCAATGCGTTATTTTAATCGCGCAGCCTTCTTTGTTCAACTCAACCAATTGTTTCGCACGTCTGCCTCGATAGGCAGCAATAATTTTCTCCTCTAGAGAGTAATTTCAAAAACGCTAAGGATTTCGTAGGCGGGCAAAATTTCGTTCGAGTCTTATTGGAAAGGGAAAAATCCAGACATTGCGTCTCCATAACTTTACTGTCTGACGCGACAACGGGCGAGCACAAATTATTTTATGATTCCATTGCGGATATTTGGATACAGTCGTGTCAAAATAATTGATCTTGTTTACTCATCCACTGTTAAAACACATTGGATGAGAACGATATGTCACCCAATCGATAATGATAGTAAAATTTAAACATTTTTAGAAAGGGTGACTTTAAATCCGCGCGCACGTCTACGAAATTTCGATATAGACATCTGAACTATATGTTCGTCTATTGAAGCTGCGTAGGTGAAAAAACGCGACGGCGCCTTGAAAATTGACTTTGATAGTATGTACATATTTATGTATATAAATCTTTTGTAGAGTAAAATTTAGGCAGTGTACGTTTTTACTTACGCCTCGGTTGCAAAAACGTTTTCTTTGATTACAAAATATCTGCTAGAAGTACCGAGCAACGCAACAAAGCGATCTAAAAATACCTCGCGAAATAATTTTGCGACACACATTTATTTGAATTTGGCATTCTGGCAAGAATATTTTCGATATCCGTAATAGATAATTTACGAACATTTTATGTTAGAATATTAGTAGATACTTGTAGTAACATATAATTTTCTTTTTTTGGGGGGTATAAATCAGGGGTGGGGAACCTTTTCTTATGTAAAGGCCGCAGTAAATTTACGGTCAAAATATGTCAGGAATTTACGTAAATTTACAGAATTACTGAATTGGCCAGAAGGCCGCAGGTTCCCCATGCCTGATATAGATCATTTGATAAGCGAGTCATCAATGATTCACAGCGATTTTTTATTTATCAGATAAACAATACATATAAAATTATTTACTCATCTAATGGATGATACGGAGACAATAAAGCATAAACTCTATATGCATTTTTTTCTCCGTACGGAAAGATAATTAGTACTTATTGCAATCCTTCGACTTAAATTGATAATGAGTAAGGAGTGACACATTATTACAGAATAATAAGGCAAATTGATTGTAAATAGGGTAATTATTACAACTTTATTAATTATCAACATTAACTATTATAATGTACATATTGAACGTAGAAATATGATAACACATTATTTCATTTGATAGCCGAGTGTACTGATAATAAATGCTGCAACCTGCAACAAATCAAATGAAACCTTTTGATGCTCAAGTATACATATTATGTTTGTTTAATGGTTTATTTTTTAAAAAATAAACACAGTCAGTGTGTTATCTAATAGGTTGAATAACATTATGTACCTAGTAGCATCGTTTGATTCCTGATTTTTTGGCATGGTATATTTAAGAATTTTTGGAAAAAAGTGGGAATAAAAATAAATTCGATGCTATTCGAAGGCTGTAGATCAGGGTTTCCCAAACTTTTTCTGGAATGGAACACTTCGCAAATCTGTAAATTTTAACGGAACACTAAGCTTACGTTTTATGTTGGGTAATTCATAATAGAAAATTATGAAACAAAAAATATTGACACTTGTTACTTATTACGTAATTATAAAACAAATTACATGAAGATGTGAGTAAATAAAAATCTTAACACCGTCTGTACCTAGATACTTGACGTCATAAACATCAGTGAAGATTGATCATCACACGCCTTTCAATATGGAATAGAAGATGCCTAAATGTGTTTTCCAAATTTTCGCGGAACACCTTCACAGGTTCCATGGAACACCAGTGTTCCGCGGAACATAGTTTGGGAAACCCTGCTGTAGATAATGATAAGAAAAAATAATATTTCGAACGTGCACTGATAACATGCATTAAGTAATGCGTCACACTGAAAATGCATTTTTTAACTATACATACATATACTTATCGATACCAAATTTTGAGATTACCATCAGACCGCGCCTGGGGGTTTGTCCACCTGCATGCAAAGTGGTCGGCCCCATTGATAAGTAAAAAAAAAAATGTACGCAGGGCCAGCTCAAGGATATCTGCGTGTGTGCGAGGAGCCTTCGGCGCCTCGAAAAACTGTGCTAAAATCTTAACGCGGTCAGTCACGAGACCCAGAGATCGGATGGATCTGGGCTCAACTCCCAGCAATGTGAACACCAAATTAAGATTTTTCGGAAACATAAGAACGTCAGAAAATTCCTTGAAAAATATTATAAATCTGAAAAAAAGTATACTATAGAGCAGGGATGGCAAACAAGTGACCCGCGTGAGAAATTATCTAACCCGCTTGAACTTATAGAAATGATTGTTTTTATTTAAAGCCGTAATTATTCAATCTATGTGACCCGTGACATGATTTTTTTTTATTTTTTAAATCAAATTTGACCCACTTTCGAAAAAAGTTCGCCATCCCTGTTATAGGGTTATATCATGTAAACCATTTTTGAGGCCCCAAGCCAGGGGTGGGCTGGAGGGGGCTCGGAGGGGCTCGCGCGAGCCCCTTGTTAGATTTTACCACGGCCGGCGAGCCCCTTGTTAAATTAAGGGAAACACTATTCTCAGATCAAATTGGTACATAACTGCAATTTCTGACTTACATATATTATCTACGACAGCTTCCAGTATACACAGTAGTACATTTTTAGCCATTTACATTGATTAGTTTATGGTAAACTGCGTATTGTTGCATATTATAAGTGTATTAAGTAACAATCGTTTGCGTATTTAAGTATTGCATATGAGTGATAAATTGCTTTGATATTAAGCGAGCCCCTTGTTAACGTATTGGCAGCACACCGCTGCCCCAAGCGCGCGCCTCATTTGCTTATAGGGTAACCCGCCACTGGAATGAGGTGACACTGACGAGATTGGAAACAACAACACGAATTGTAAGGTAAAGTCGCACAAAAACATACTCACTATTTATAATTAGAAGATTCAGACGTTTAAGTGATAATAGTAATTGACAAGGAGCTTCCGGTACAGTTCAAATAAAATTAATCATAACACTGATGACATTGAACACACACGATTATTTAGATGTTTGTTTATGGATAATACTTCTAGGACGTTTAATTAAACGAGCAACAACTTTGCGGTAATGTCCGTTCTAACCGTTCAAATTTAGATACACTAGGAAAAGCATAGTTAATTAATATATTGTTTATAAGAGATTTCTTAGCTTCCGGGACGAAAACACTGAGGTACCTACAGGGACGTCCCGTGGGCATAGGCGAGTAGGCAGTTGCCTCGGGGCGGCAAGTCCTAGGGAGCGTAAATTATCACAGTTTTTTTTTTAAATGAACAATTCTTGACACATGAATTTAGTTTTGAATAAAGATGCCTCAATGTATTTGATAAAAAAAAAAATGTCTAAAAATACATTTTCACTGATAATAATATCTAGTAATGACATTTACCGATGGCGGCAGTTTTGGCGTAAATATTAATAGGCGAGCAAAAATGGCGTCATGAAAGCGTTTTTTTGAGTACGTTGATGAATAGAGTATTCGAATTTCTATATTTGTTTATATATTCCAAGAATAATGGGAAATAATGACAAAATGTATCTTATACTTATATGGCTTTATTCGTTTCACATATAAAAAATAGTAATGGCGCTATTTTAAACTCTGCCTAGGGGCGGCACATAGCCCAGGAACGTCACTGGGTAACTAAAGCTCTAGACCTTCTCGATGGTCTATCCCGCGCTGGTCAGGGTCCCACCAGAGTTATGTCAGGTTAATGGACATATCACATCGGTCTTACTTGTATTTATTTTCAGATCGATGCGACTTGAATTAGTCCCACTACTAGTTTAACGAAAATTCTAGTGACCTGGGCGACCGTCGGGTGTGCACGGCGGAACTAAAGGATGCTGGTGTCTCATAAGAGGAAGCAACACGATTGGCGTGCGATAAGTAATCTTGGAGGCGCAACGTGGTGGCCATATTGTCCACACAACGAGTGAACGTGGTCGAAGATAA
The DNA here is from genome assembly GCA_031772345.1 of Himalopsyche anomala. NCBI lineage: Eukaryota > Metazoa > Arthropoda > Insecta > Trichoptera > Rhyacophilidae > Himalopsyche > Himalopsyche anomala. The sequence goes on along the minus strand of CM062822.1, from coordinate 27,779,432 downwards.
AGGAGCCTGTTTGTCTTATACATCCGTTTTTCAGATTCTTATCAAATTAAACCCGCATTCACCGCGATGGCAGTGTGGGGGTGACCGCCCCCAGATTGTTTGAAATAAAACATGCCACCGATGTTTTTTTTTAAATTTGATTTTGTGTATACATTGTTGTTTATTATAGTGCTTCTTCACGCAACACCTCCTCTGAACAAAAAACATGTTCTGCAGCGGCCCCTGGAGAAAACCTGCGCCCCCCAGTTCGGGGAAGCACTGGTTTAGTACACCGAGTATATTTATTTTTTTTGTAACAAAAATCATCATACAAAGTTTATAATATTATTGTATTATCATATTTTTGTACAACACGGTTTCAAAAAAGAAGGATGAAGTTCGAGAGGTAATTACAAAATATTTTGGCGCGTTATCACGATATACGTAAAGATGTATACGCTAAAAGCAGACAATCGCTTATTAAAGATTTTTTATAGGCTAAATCGAAAAATACTCAACTATCATACTACAAAATCCTCCGATGAAGAAAACTCACAACTGATCTCGAAAAAGAGTCGACCATATAGAATTGTAAATGATAATGAATGATCTTTTATATGTATGTATGTTATTAAAGTATTTTCAAGAAATACGTAAATGTATATTTTGTCGATTGTTCAATAAATTTTTTAACAAACTTCGATATTTTTTTGAAACGCAGTCTATTTTTTTATGAGCTTCAAACCTCGTATAACACGGATTTATATTACACGACGTTTTTTTGGAACCATATGACCGCGTTACACGGGACCCAAGTGTATTCGTAATATTTTTAAATGACGACTTGACTAAATATTTAATCACAATTTCACAAGTTCAAGAATAATACTCCAGGTCCCCGGGTTTTTTTTTGCCTCAGTCATTGCGGGCGGATACAATATTTTGTTACATTACTTGAGTGAGCTTGACGAAATAGTTCTTAGAAAATAATGTAAAATAAATGGTGTCGTCGGCTTAATCAAACAAGAGATTATGTTTTCTTGTAATTCGCAAAATAAATCATTATGATAAAAGTCTTTTGTAAAATATAATTTCAAATAAAATAATATTTGCGGAAGATAAATTATTAGTTACCCAAATTAATTAGGGGATAAGTTAGCCTCATTTTATTTATACAAATATGTTATAATATTAACAAATTTCATTCGTTATTGAGCATTAGTCTTTTTTAAGCTTTGTTATGAATTCCTTGTTTACTTTAAGGAAAACACATTTCGATTACTCGTTAAAATAATATTGTAAATAGTGTAAATACTTATCGTGTCATCATTTTGTGTCTTTTGTAGAATGGAATAAAGCCAAGTGGCCGAATAGTCAGATGACGACGTTATATCAAACTTATTTAAAAACCCCCGCAGTAAAAAAAAAAATAACAAACATGAAGTTGTTATACGTAGTAACACTAGTAACAAATGTTACAAAGGCTCAAAAATAGATCTGGCCATGAACCGACGTAAGATCTTTGAAGGCAGTGATTGTAAACAGCAAGTGTTGATAAGTAATCAGAATTATTAGTTTATAACAAAAATATAAACACAACCGTGAATCTGTGAATGTGCCTGAAAGAAATGTTAGCAATTGATCATTTTCCGGTTAATTATCGAAAAAATAAAAAAAAGCAATGAACCTAATTTTCTTTTGCTCTGGGGTTTTCCCGAAAATGGGTCAGTTTTGAGTTTTTTGATGTTATTCTTTTAACTCGTATCCAAAAAAAAAAAGATTTATTTTACCTAATACAAAAATGCAAATAATATGGTCATGTGCTATGTTTAGCAAGGAGAGGATGGCATCGATGGAAACGTCTTTGCTTCCTTCCGTTTTAATTTCCTCAAAGATATTAAAGACACGACCATTCCATTGGTGTTTTATAGCGGTAGAAAGCGATAGTACAAAAAAGGAGCTCGTCATTCGTTTAGGAATGGCTGGAGCCACATTCAACTCAATGCGGACTGTCTGGAACACACAGCTGTACTCGATTAAAACCAAATGCCACTTATTCAACGCTTGCATTCTGCCGGTACTGCTTTACGGTTGCGAATCATGGCACCTGACGAAGACTCAGAAAAACCGTATACTGAACTTCGAGAACAGATGCTTGCGTCGGATAATGGGGGTGAGGTGGTTTGATTTTTTGAGGAATTCAGAGATAAGGGAGCGTACGACAGCGTCCCGTCACGACAGTGGTTATGGAGAGACATTGGAACTGGCTGGGTCACGTGCTGCGGATGCTTCCGGAAAGCCTCAACCCTGCCTGCTTCTTCTTTCGACCGGTGGGATTCCGGCGTCCCTGACGTCGGTCGGGTACTATCCATAGGATGTACCGGGCGGAACTGAGGGATGCTGACATGTCATGGGAGGAAGCAAAGCAATTGGCGGGAGACAGGGAAACATGGAGGTGCCGCGTGGCGGCCATATGCTCTACATAGGGAGTGAACATGGCCAAAGAAGAAAGCGATAGCGGTAAAATAAAGTACATTTATGGGTCTCCTGTAAACTTGTACGTTTTGAGATACGAGCTTGTAGAAAATGACAAACATGATATTTCAAATCATGATCTTGCATCGTTTCATCGGGTAAATAAAAATAAAACTTGAATTATTGTACCCTAAGCTAGGGATCACCGAACTTTTTGAAAAACGGGCCGGATATTTTTTTTCAAAAACGTTGGGGGGCCGGTCGAAAAACATCATTGTTAGAATTCTATAAGAAATTTCAAAAAATAATTGTTCGTATGTGTAAAATATTTGTACATTAAAAATCAGGGGCCAGATTAAAATATTTTGAGAGTCGGATACGGCCCGCGGGCCGTAGTTCGGTGGCTGCTGCTGTAAACGCATTGTGATAATATATTACACATATGTGCATAGTGCTGATATGTACAATGAATACGATATTAAATGTTTTTAGAAGAATCGGCATTCATAAAAAATCATCAAAATTATGGTTAGTTATTTTATTTAAATTGACGGATTATAACTTTCAATTGACAATCGTGTTGTTTACAATGTTTGCTTACGTCTGACAATGCGACCTTTTGTCTCAAGAATTATTTAGCACTAGTGTTATTATATCACTGCTATTTGCACTGGATGCTGAAAAAACATAGCTACAGACACGTCGCACGAAATCAATACCTGAGTAAGCAGCTTAAAGAAGAGTTATTACAATAATGTTGAGCCACATCAACATCAGGGAAGATAATATATAGTTACAATCAGAGATGACCTGTCGAAAGAAAATTTTATGCAGCATTATCACGGCCGGTCAATGTGGCATTGAATCAATGCACCCGTTGTATATGCAGGGGCGGTTATATTTCATGAAATAATATTCAAACATAACATTTATACCCATCCCTCATTTCAAATTCTTCATGTATTTCCTAAAATAAAATAAAATGTTATAAAATATTTATTATAGACAATAATAAAATACACGAAGAATTTAAAATGAGTGAATGGTATAAATGTTATCTTTGAATATTATTTCATAAAATATAGCCGCCTCTGCATGTACAAGAGGTGCATTGATCCAATGCCACATTGACCAGCCGTCACGGAGTCTAAGGATGTTGAAAGCAGGGCTGTACAGGCAGAGTCGGGAGTCGTGAAGTCGGGGGGTTTTGTCCGGATTCAGTCGTAAAAATCTTACGTCTCACTCTTAAAAAAAATGTATTCAAATTATAATAGTTCAGTGTTGCGACTGCATGCTAGGCTGACTAAAAATGATCTGATGGTATACATATTATATAGAAGTTAAAATAAAATGATTGAAAAAATTCGAGTCGTAGTCGCCTTTTTTTACCTGACTCCACAGCCCTGGTTGAAAGGTGTTAACTATACAAACACTGTGCTATGTTATAGTTTAATTAATGGTAGTAGTAATCAGCGCCTTTTTTTAATAAAAAAATGTACCGAAATTCTAACTTTAGTTTTTTCCCAATGTAGAACATATGGTTTTCCAATGGAGGCATCATAACAAGGTTCGAAGAGAGGAATAATATTTGGATAGTTAAGTAATCACTCTCGCTTTTCCCCGTCAATTTTAGGATTGGAAGGATGAGAGGATTTTTTTGAGATATCACAAACACCCATGCCTTCGAACCCTAATGGATAAACCGATTGAATAAAATGCTGTTCGTTCTGGGACTCTTAAATCTGTGAAATTGGAAGCCTTTTCCCCTTATAAGTAAACACCGATCAAGTTATTTTAAAAGACAAAAGTGTCAAAGTTACTCTGACAAGTTTGATGATCAGATTTGACAAAACTGTTGCGGGTGGAATCCACGTGATATAAAAAGTGAACAAAGCATTCGACAGCTGGCTATGGTCACAGAGTAACTCTAAAGACCTGGTATTGTTTTGTATTATGAACTACATTTATTTCCTAGGGCCGTTCGATTGATCAACTCATTGCCTAGAGAAGTGGATATTTTTAGTGATAGTATTTGTGAACTGTTTGTTAAATTTTACTATTTTATTTCTTGGTTTTGTGTGTTGATTTTGATGTATTATGTAGTTTTATTTTATATTTTGTGTCTTTATATTAGTCAAGTACATGGCGAATTGGCGTCAGCTGTTATGTCATGTAATTTCATAATTTTAATTTTTAACAATAAATAAATAAATGATTGTTGTGATACCCAGAACATTACATTCAAAATGGACCTAAGATAGGGACAAGCAGAAAATGGTTCGAATGAAAAACACTCAAAAGTTTTCGCAGCAAAATAAAAATATTTTTTTGCGAATATTGATTTGAAACATTCAAATTTATAAAAAAAGTTGCTGAGAGGACGTTCCGCCGCGTAACATGGGAAAAAAATCACTTGTAGTTAGCGGTGTGTTGCCAAAATGTTAACAAGGGGCTCGGTTAACCTGAGATATATTCGCGGTGTTTTATTTCTTTATCACTCTTATAGGATGATTCGCAATAATAATGAAATCAATCGAATCTTACTTAATAGGCTTTTATTATGTAAAAATAAGCTGCTACATAAATTAAAAGAACTTTTAGTATGCACCCGCAATAAATGTATTTTACCAGAAATTTCCAAATGTAACTAAGTCTCTTGTTTCATATTACATATAAAATGAGTTTTTCGGGCTCGGACCGGGTAATTTTGTAAAATATCTGCCCGTGCAGACCTCTACTGACAACCTATCATGTTTTTATAAAAAAAATACTTAACTTCATTCTGTTAGGGGATTTATGCAGCTTTGCATTTTGCATCCATCGTTGCAATATTTTAGATGCAAGCATAATCGTGTATTTATTATCACCTTATTGGAATCTTACTGGATTATTGCAAGTATTAATAAATGTAAACAACGTTTATTGATTTAGTTCACACGATAACAATTTCGTGGAAATCGCAAATATTTTAATTGCATGTCTTAACTAAATACGTGTTTCAGCGATTCCTCTGAGATAACATCCACCGTCTTAAAGATATCATTGTTTCCAAGAGTAATATATTTTAATGTGACTAATCAATATTCTGAAACGTCCTCAAAATTAATTTAATAACAAGTTGATTATAAATTATTCTGACTAATAGCGCGATTAGCGATAAATTGAAAGAATATGTTTGTGGTATGCATAAATTATCTTTAATTTAATAATCAATAATAATTGAATACATTAGGGTTTAAATTAATGATAAGTGTTAAAAATGTAATAAACATTTATTGATCTTTGAGCACAGTGAATCAGATCCAAAGCAAACATGATTATATTATTTCGATTGTTTATATTACGCCTTGCAGACCACTTAAGTATTTCATTACTTAAGTATTTAAGAGAACTAAAGTTATTCTGATTAATTCCCATTGCGTATATGTTGCCGGGTCCTATGCACTGTTCCCTCTAAGGTGTATGCGCGCGCACACCTCCCAAAATGTGCCCACGCACATTTTTCCATCCCCGCACAAGGCCGCACATAGAAATATTGTAAAAATTAGTTTGTTTCACCAAATTTTTATATTTGCGCACATTTTTTATTTTGCTGAAAATTAACTGCTCACAGAAGTTGATGGCCCGCACACAATATAAAAATTAGAGGGAACGTTGCCTATGGCGTAGCGATTAGCGCGGTTGGCTTCCATGCCGGATCTCACTGGTTCGAGTCCCAGTACGAACAGTATTTTTTCGATCGATTTCTGTTCGAATTCATGGGTGTTTGAGATGTCTTTCATCGTTTTGAGAACACCCTCCCACCCTTTAATAACTGGGAGTAGCGAGAGCGATTAGCTAACCACTAGTCATGTCCAAGCTTTATCATTCTATCCCTTCGAAAAAGAGAGGTTGAGCGACTGATTAACAAACAGTTCTCGTAGAAAAACTTCTGCTGAGATACCTCAATTAAGAGGCCATATGCTCCACATTGGGAGCGGACGTGGATTAAAATATATAGATAAACGTTGGAACAGTGGCGGCCGGTCAATGTGGAATTGGATCAATGCACCCCTTGTATATGCAGGGGCGGTTATATTTCATGAAATAGTTTTCAAACATAACATTTATACCATTGACTTATTTTAAATTCTTCATGTATTTATAATAATGAAATACGTTATGTTTGAAAATTATTTCATGAAATATAACCGCCCCTGCATATACAAGGGGTGCATTGATCCAATGCCATATTGACTGGACCTCACTGCGTTGGAGTCATCATGTCTGCATCAAAATTCTGACTGCCTTATTGGATTCACAAGAACCCTGCAGAATGAACCATATTCCAAAGAAAATATAAGACAACGGCTTTGATATACATATATCAAAATCAAATTATATAAATTGAAAAATAAAGTAAGTATTAATAATATGTACTTGCGATTCATTTTTGACCATCATAAATTTTGGCAAGGTTAATCCGATCGCGCGATAATAATTATAATTTGACATGAAAAATAATCTTACAAAGTCAAGTTTGAAAAAACATTTCATTTAAGATTTCGATTTGAATCTTGCACACGCCGAACGTAGAAACCAAAATTAATTTGGTCAAATAGTTTTCAGACACTTTGGAACCGCACGCAAGTTTCATAACACAGCGAGATAAAAACACATCGAGATATTACTCACGCCATCCTAGAATGATAGATAAAGGAAATAATTAATTGAACGTCCGAATCCATCGAACCATAACTATCTATATGTGTGAAAAATTAAGCGGACACTTTCACTGAATTCAATCTTCATTAGAAAATGTGACGATCATTATTATTTTGAATAAATTACGGATGTTTTGATTCGTGGGGATCAAACCAATCAAAGCACAGCGTCTTCTCCAAATAAAACCGTTGTGAATAAAAACAACAAAGCCTTATCTCATTTATGAAATGTTGTCAAGCTGCAAAACCCGCTCTGGTCGGTTTTTGTCGAAAATGAGTTCATTTTTTTAAATTTAGAGTTGCGAACAGCTAAGTATTCAAACGATATGTTTTGTTTTTCGAATTAGCAACACTTCATCCAGCGATAGCTAATTTGTCAGCTGACAGTTGATTTGTGCTCAGTTTGGTTTGCCATAATTTTCAAGTTATATATCTCTAAAAAACCATATTTACGTGTAACGTATAGGAAATTAACTATTTGCATTCTTCACTGTAAGTCAGCAATTTCCAACCTGGGAGGCGTGGACTATTGCAAAGGGAGGCGCGAACAGCTTAAAATGTTTATTTACTCGTTAAAACGTGCCTTTATCCTTTATGGAGAGGCGCCAGGGCCGGCGCTACCATACAGGCGAAATAGGCAATCGCCTAGGGCGCAAATCATTAAGGGGCGCATAAATTGAGTAATCAAATTATTTTTATATTCTAATAACAAATAATAGTTTAACTGTTCGTTATAATTATGTATCGTATTATATATACTTCGAAAAGGGTACGTTGAGCGCCTGACTAACAAATAGTTCTCGTAAAAAACTTATTTTGAGATACCTCCATTAGGAGGCCATGTGATTCACATTGAAAGTGGTTTTGCATATAAAAAAAAATATTCCACAGTTTGTTAAAAAGGGGGCGCGCCAATAACCGTTGCCTAGGGCGCCAAATAACCTCGCGACGGTACTGGGAGGCGCGAAGATATTTTTTATTCAAAGGGAGGCGTAGCAACATAAAGTTTGGAAATCACTGTTGTAAATAGTGAAATACATGTAGATTAATCTTGCAGTTTATTCCTCATAATCTTAATTATAGCATACACTTGAAAATGGGATGGCAACCGAAGTCAGAAAAAGGCCAGAAAAGGTATTGACATGGTTTTATTTTCGATCATATTTTATGAATGCATTATCATTTCATTCACACATTGATGATAAAAAAAACAACAATTTTTAGTGAGCGCCGAGATTCTTTTACTCAAAATAGTGAGTAGTGTGGCCAAGAATAATTTTTGAGTTATCTGTTACCGGACAGCAGTTGACCATGACGAGTTTATCAGATTAGCTAACCTCCATACGATAAACTCTCGTCTGTGACGAAGTGAAATTGCTCTATTCTTGCAGTTCGTTGACATTCTTCGCAGAATTAGCACATCTTCCAAAATAATATAATTAATTCCCATTTGTATTTTCCAATTCAACAGTTTACAATATGATCGAGAAAAACGAACGTACTTTGCTCTGTTTTTAATAAATATTCCCATTTTTTACAATATAATCTCATGCAGACAGACGGTCAAGACATTTAGTGACAAATGTCAATGTTCAGAAGCAAACTTCAGAGTGTTCGTATTTAAAAAAAATGTGTTTGAATTTGGATGCTATCGAAATCGGATTTCAGCTGATAGCATTAGTGACGAGTGTTACTTGGCAATAATGAAAAGAGGATTCACAAAATTCTACAAAGGGCAACGGGCCGACTGTCTACTTTAATGCCGCATTAACTGTGTAGGGAGCGATTAAACTAAATATGTACACGGAGACGTCATTTAACCTTCCTAATGTTTAAAGTAGGGCTTGCCGGTTTTTTGGCTAAATTTGTAACATTCTTAAACCGGTTTTTCAACCTTGCAACCGGTTGTGCCGAATTTTCCATAAACGAGTCTATAAACAAAAAGACAGAAAACTCGAATCCTTTATTTGATGGCTTAAATAACATATGCTCCAAATCATTACCCAGCGAAAGGATATTTTCGATATCAAGAAATTGTGTTACAAAATGATCGGTAGACGCTTTGTGTTTTCTTGTATCATATTTTCTGAAGAGTAACACCAAATAATTTCTTGCTGTGTATTATTATGTATATAAATAAACAACATGAAAAAATTGGACTTTTTCTCGCTATTTCGATTGAATTATTTATTTTTTGTAAAACTTCGAAAACCGGATAAAACCGGTTTTCGAACAATATCGACATTAGAAAACAGGTTTTCTCAAAAGTTGGTTTTTGTATTAGCCCTAGTTTAAATTCTCCGAAAGTGGGTGATAAGAGACTCTTGTCTGGTCAAAACATTTTTATTCTTTTTAATTTAATAGTTTTACAGAATGCGTTTTGTTTACAGAAAATAAGTTTCAATGTGTCATTTATTATCGGTGTAAGAAGCTGTGCACTCTAGCCTAAGATTATAATATTTATATAGGTATTTTTCTCCACATCTATTAGAAGGTGACAAATGATTTGTTTTCCTAGCCGCTTGGTACATAACAACTATTTTTCCACTATCTCCGAACGTCTGAGTCTTATCTCAGTTTCGTGTGTCGTGTTTGTATACATAGCAAAAAGCTTTATTCTCGGTTATTTAGATACGTGTCGCGTAGATGAGTTTTCTATTTCCGTCATGTCGATGACCGTGCACTTCTAAAGAGCCTAAGCGCGCGCAAATCTCGGAAACGAATCAGTATCGAAAAAATCTCGAAACAAACAATTGACCGATAAGAATTCATGCAGTTTTTGTGTGTATGTTTTTTATTAAATTTTCTATAGCGCATTGCAATCACCCTTTCGCAATATGTGAAAACAATCATACGTATGTACATTCAAAGATTTATTAGAGAACTAGGTATGTTATTGTGATCAATAAATAAAAACAATGGAAACTATATATTTCAAACTACGAACACTTACATTATCTGTAGATAAATTAGGTAGGTTATAATCAGGGGTGGGCTGGAGGGGGCTCAAAGAGGTTCGAGCGAGCCCATTGTTAATTTTTATTAAAGCCGATGAACCCTTGTTAATTTAAGAGAAAACAATATTCTCAGATCAAATTAGAATATAACTACAATTTCTGACGTACCACAGCCTCAGTATACACAATAGTACATTTTTAGCCATTGAGATAGATAAGTTTACGGTGAATTGAATATTGTTACATATTATAAGTGTATTAAGTAACAATCAATTGTTTATTTAATAAGTGATAAAAAAATCATTCCTTTCCCAGAACACCGAGAATTGCTTTGAGATTACGCGAGCCACTTGTTAATGTATTGGCAGCTCACCGCTGGTTAAAATTATTGCTGTATAAAATTTACATCAATGGCAAGTGTGTAAAAAATCATCTTTCATAATAATGTTACCATTCTTATACCGTATTAGGAATCCTTTTCTGAACGATTCAGACAGTAGTATGAAGAATCTGAGTTTTTTATTGCCAGTCGTGTAAATATTTATCATACGTGACCTGGTTTTTTTTTTAACAAAGAATCACTAATTTTATTTGAATCTGTACCTATCACAATAATTATTTAGTGAGTAATAATTATGTACACAATATGTAAGTAACATGACGATACTATAAAACACGTCGTGTCCCGGAACCGTATTTTCACGTGATGTTTTCAAATAGAGCCATAATTGTGAATAGTGTTATTAAGCATCATTTTTTTTAGAATAGACACGGTTGCCGTCATTATGGCAGAAACTCAAATCATTCATCTATTATTTTCATCAAAAATAGTAACTGATTTTGTCTAACAAAATTTGATTTTATTATAACGCATTTTATACGCCCATTCATTTTTCTGAAGACGACATTGTGGTGCAATCGCCGAGTACATTTAGAAACGTAAATTTGCACTATCTACAACACAGGATATTAGGAAACATCACTAAAAATATTTTGATAGTAATTGAAGCAGAAAAAATAATATAATTCCCGAAAATCCTGTAAGGTGTGCGCTAGGGCTTGTCGGTTTTCAAAAACCGGTTTTAAAAACCATTTTTTTTTGCTAAATTTGTGACATTCGAAAACCGGTTTTTCAACTTCGTAACCGGTTGTGCCGAATTTTCCATAAACGAGTCTATAAAAAAATGACAGATAATTTGTATCTTTTATTTAATGGCTTAAAGACCATATGCCCCACATCATTACCCAGATAAAGGGTATTTTCGATATCAGGAAATTTTGTTACAAAACGATCAGTGGACACTTTGTGTTTTCTTAAATTATATTTACTGAAGAGTAACACCGAATAATTTCTTGTTGTGCATTATTATGTATATAAATAAACGAACGGTTTTCGAACTGTATTGACTTTCGACAACCGGTTTTTTCAAAAGTCGGTTTTTGTATAAGCCCTGGTGTGCGCCAAGCAAAAAATGTATAAAGAATCTGTGCATGTGCATTTTTTTCCTATCATACATAACAGAATACTATAACTGTAATGTCATACGAAATTTAAAAATAATTATAGTTATTTAAATAAAACAAAAGGTTTTATTTGATTTTACTAGTTGGCTATAGCACTTTTAGAAAGCCCCTAAGAAGTAACGCACTGCTTCACCTGATTTGAGCCGAAGCTGAAAGAGTGAAAGTGCCATCACTATAGTATGTCACAATTAATGTCATTCGGTTTGTTAATTATAAATCTCAGGTCCATATTCACAATAGTACAAGTGAAAAATATTAATCGCGAGGTGTACAAAAAGTCTTATTTTGTATCGTGCATCTTGGCATTGCATCGTACATATATAGACTGTGGAAAGGAAAAGGGATGTAACCCACACATATCAAATTTTACAGTAGGCGCAAAAAACGTGTTTTGAAGATTTTGGGCCATATGCAAATTATGAATTATACACAACCTTGAAGTGCACGGAGACTTCGAAAGTGGTGTTTAATTGACATAATCTAATATTTATTAAATAAATTGTCTAGGAAAAACCTTTATTTCAGTCTTTTTTCTTGGTTTTATTTTTTTACAAGGTCATCTTTTTGAAACTTAAAAGCTAAATTTAGATAATAATTCGGCATTTGAAGCTTGCATCCTTTTGATATAACGTGCATCAAGTTTGATACATTGTGATTATCGAAAAAACTGTGGGTTACGTCCTTTTTCCTTTCCAAAGTCGATATGTTTTATTGAAACCAACATGTGCTCAAAGCTGACAACATTAATTATTGTTTTCAATTAAGATAAGTATGGAAAATTATTTACCTGAGCACGTAAGCATCCACTTGTTCGCTGTGTGTAAAAGAAATAATTTCACAACGAACAATCTTCAGTAGACTGTCCCATTTTTGTCTGAAACAAAAGAAAAGTCGAAATAAATTTTACATTCATACAATTGTACACACACGGTGGCGAATGAAAGAATTCAAACGAAGCAATCTTCGTAAAAAGCGAGTCATTCGTTCGGCTCTATAGAAATATTAGAATCGCCGCGAATCACTTGCTTTCTACTCTAATACTGCTTACATCTAATAAGAATTGAAACGCGAGTAACTTGTTTTCATTACGCAGTGATGCGACTCGAATTAACGAAACAGAAAAAGAAATAGTTTAGTAATAGAAAAAAGTTTTTTTCTGGACAACTTACGCTAAGGGGCTTATCAATTAACCTAAAACAATATTTGACAAGTGCTATTATTGTATTGCAACATTCTTCACTGGTGTCAACTGTCACCACTTGGTGACAAGGCGTTATATTAAAAAATAAAACATATTTTTTATTTAGAGTTTAATTCGTTCCAGAATCTTACTCGTTATGTGAAACACTCGTTAAGCAAAACAATTTTTCCCGTATAAAACAATGTAAAATACAATAATGCGTTCCATGACGGAAAAAAATCATCAAAAAATCAGACCGTGCTCTTCCACAAGCTCATCAATATCGTTGTTTTCCACCTCCAGTCCCATGGTATTGGCCAAAGATACAATCTCGTTGACTGTAGACTCCACACGTACTGATTCAAACTCCTCAAAATCACATTCGACAACGCTCTCTGGCCAAAGATTCTTACAAGCAGAAGTGAGGGTCCTCTTGGTAACCCCTTCCCACGCTTTGTCATTCATCTTGAGGCAAGCAACGATGTTATGCGAAATATCGCTCGTTAAGAGAGCATTTTTTCACAATCTGTTTTGCTCGTTATGGGAATTACTCTTTATAAGAGGTGCTCGTTATGAGAGGTTCCACTGTATACATATTAATACAGGGTTATTTATAGAAATCCAAGTAAGACTAATAAAGGTGTAAGAAATAAAATAAAATCCAAGACGTGAAACAAAAGTGTTTTATTTTTAAAATTTAATTTAGCATTCTCTTATCGCAAGAATTGAGCTTATTTTTTTCCTAATGAATAAAGAAATTCTTCGAACTCTTATTGAAATAAATAGCGCGTGCTGCACAACTTGCCTATTCTCATAATCGTATTATTGTGGTTCATGGCGGAAAACTATGGTATTCGACGTTATTTTCAAAATAAGATGGCGCAATGAGTAAAAATAACTAATTTTTAACATAAACATTAACTCGGCATTCATTCCATTAATTAATATTCAGTAAATATTTTAGTTAACACATTAATGTGCTAAGTACAGAAAGCAGCAGCAGTGGGGTGCCAATAAGCCAACAAAGGGTTCGCATAATCTCAGAGGGTACATTTATCACAACACTATACACAATAATCTGTACTTAATCTCTAACAAATACCTTACACTGGCTAGAGTGAGCAGTTCCAAAATTGACGCAGCATTATGTATTATTATTTTCGCTCTAATTTTATATTTAAAACGGGATACTTAAACCATAGAATATGTATGTAAGAAAATTGACAGTCAATTAAATACGTTCTTCTTAGTAAATTATGGTACAAAGTAATCAATATTATGAACTGAACTAAATACTGTGCACAATCACGGTAAAAGGTAAACAATGTGCAAGTGTAAATTTGAAAGATAATCTTTCAAACATTCGTCACTCATCATTTTGTACCAGACACTCGTTAATCTATATTAATTAACGTTAATTGTCCAATATTAACATTGCAATAAGCTTGAAAAATGTAATTAGATAAAACAAAAATACAATCAAAAAGTAAACGAGAGTAGGGTCGATTGAAGTAAGCGGTCGAAAGAGTCAATTGAAGAAATGCTCATAATTTTAATAATCATAATTGAGAAAGGAGCGAACGGATAAACCAAGGCAGCGGTGGGCTGTCAAAATGTTAACAAGAGCTCGGTTAATCTGAGGCTATTCGCGGTGTTTCGTAGAAGGGGTGGATTTTTATCACTCATATAGGTGATTCGCAATAATTATGAAAACATGTTAATTAATATGCTTTAATTGTGTAAACATATGCTGCTATATATATTTAAAACACTAAAGATATATTTTAGTATTTACCCGAAATATATGCATTTAACGAAAACTTTCCAAATTTCGTTTTATAATACGTATACACCAACTACATCAATTACTGTTGATCTGAGAACATTTTTTTACTTTAACAAGTAAAATTTAGCAAGAGGCTCGCTCGATCCCTTCCGAGCCCCCTCCAGTCCACCCCTGAACCGAGGCCTTCATCGTGCGTATAAAAAAAACAGCTGAAGATGAATGAGACGTATCAGATGTCCAAAACGTGTCCAATATTATTGCAATACATGTGTAAATTAATTATTAAACGTTCAAACAATCGTACGCAAATCGGTTTGACGAATTTCGTCGAATTGGAAGTTCCAATAGATAGTTTATTGTTTGAGAAATATTTTTCGTTTTCTGCACATTTTACGGGAAGCCAAAGCTTATGTCAGTTACTTCTCGACAGTCATCTGCGCAATGCCAAGATATTAAATAATACGACTCTGCGTCACACCAAAGCCGAAATAAACAGGTGCACTGAATGTCTACTGTATTGAGAGTGTTAGACAATCATTCCACAGAATTTAATAGACCACGGTTTCTCAACCGGGGCCACAGAGAAAAAATAACTTTAGAGGAACCACGGGTAACTCCTGGGAAGGGGTGAAAAATAATATTTTTTGCATTTTGGGAATTCCGTAAATTCCTGCGTAAAATTTTGAAATCTGCCAGCGAGAAAAATGTTCAAAGAATCCCCGAGTCTCAAATAATTTATTTTTACACCGGTATGGGAGGCACGGAAAAATATGGAGACACAAAAAGGGCCACGGGGCCAAAAAGATTGAGAAACTATACTATAAACCGTTTTTATAATAAAAAAAAATGAATGAAAAGTTAATGCTTATGAAAGGCTAACTACTGATTTTTGGTGGCTGAGTACTGGATTTGTTGCCATTTTTTTGGAAAAGTGTTATTTTATGTGTGGAATAATATTATCCGTTTTTATTTTCACTTGATAACATTATTTGGTACCTGTTTTATAAAATACCAGTGGAAAAAACATATATTCATTAATTCAATATATCTTCCGAAAAAACACCCATCCCTTAACTGGGTGATTACTGGAACAATCGCCCTATATTATTCAAACATGAGAGAGTAGAACAAATCTTTGATGCTTCATTGTATGAATAGAAAATATCAAGTAATTCATATTAATTAGGCACGGTATTTGAAATTGAGATTGTTCTATTGTATGTGATATAATATCGTCCTTTCAGCGGATACATCCAAATATGTGAGTCTTTGAGTTCAAGATAAGGTTTTTGGATGTCATCTGACTTCAAGCTCTTCTCTTATTAAGGCTGCATAGATATCTTCTAAAGATGAATAAATCAGTTGAAAGAACTTTTTATAGCTAAGCGAATCTGGTCCTGTTATAATATAAATTTGTGAAATACGTGATATTATAGTGTATTTTACCGTCGTTCCTCCGTGTACTGACAGTGGTAAGTAAATTAACGTTCAAACGTTTTTTTAGAAATAAAATAATTAACAAGACAAATGAAACCGACGGTCAAAAACGTTGACAATTCGTGCGTGGACTTATATCATACGAGTTAGTAAAAATGTTGGTAAATATATCGGCCTGTGAAGTTTGAAATGGGTCACCGAATAGATAAAAACGATAAAAAAAATAAACAAAAAATATTACTTCGTATCTATGCCTATATAAAATCTTCGTCATTTACTTGGCAGTATGGAGGACGCGCCGTAGATTGCTCGAGACATTTATTTAAACTGTCATTTGGGAGTATTTTATTATCTGAACTGGCAGATATTGAACTCGAGTGTCTGTATTCACTGTATTATCGTCAAGTCAGAGTTCAATCAAACAATGTGTAAGAAATAACAAACTTCCCAAAATATTGTAATAATTAATGGATACAGATATGCTTGACAGAACACTTTGCAAATTCGAGTGGCCAATTTCATTGCCCCACTGGCCTTCATCAAATCGATGACGACAGGCTTTTTGTAGTAGTATTCAGCGATGTGATTTTTTTTCATTTCATAAATGATTTCTGCCTACCACATTGTTATTATAAATCATATTTACCCGTTTAGACGTAGTTTATCGAAAAGCTTAAAAGAATTGAATGTTGTAATTAATATTTAAGTATATAACTTCCTAATAGGGCCCATATTTTCAACCAATTCTTCGGTTTTCCACAATATGGACGGATGGTGGATGGACCATCCAGTATTTGTTGTATTGAAAAATTAATTAACATACGCATCTCGGTTTTTTCTGTTCATTGCTTTTTGTCTTGGTCATAAACTTCAAACAGTGTTCATTTTTTAAATGCAAACTATAGTAAGTGTGTAATGGAAGTGTGGCGATGATAACAGTGGAAACGAATTGGATGTCAATTGGGATCGTTGCAAATACGTCATTGTTCAAGTATTGATTTTATGAATTCGCCTGTATTGGATAATTTGTTGTAATTACAAAGATGGTACAATTTCGATATACCAATTAGAAACCTCCAAGAACGAGTTTAGATTTTAATTTTAGTAAAATTTACTAGAAAGAGGCATTGAAAAGGTGCGGATAGAAATGGATAGATTAAAAACTACATACATACTCCTAAATGTATTAACTTATCTTGCTAATACATGCACAATATAACTTGTACGTCACTTTTTTAGAGATTCCTTTAGGAGATTTTTATCAAATATCAACAGAGATAAAAATGAACTAGGATACATGTTTTGAAGAGATTTTTATCATTATTCAGAACCATTGAATTTTATAAAAAAGGGAATAGTTTTGTGTCGCCATATATTTATTCGATTAAGAATCGAATAAAATCTACTTCTGTAGTAGACTTCAATTTGATCTTGTATTAAGATGTTGTCCAGTAAACTGTTTATAACGACGCTACATTGTTGTCATATTATGTAAACATACAAAAAATAATCAGGTGCCAAAATGTTGTAATTTTTGCAAAATTACTCCCTCACACCACTGATTAATAATATGACGTAATGTCAGCAAGCTGATCGTTCGGTAAAGATTTACGATGCTCGCGCATCCCGCATTTTACCTGGTGGGAAGTGGAATTTTCCAGTTGTCAAAATCCCGGCAACAAAATAATATTGACAATTATGACACTTAAGACAGTTGATACAAAACTTCTAAATTGAATTTCGTGAGGCAAAAATGATTACATACCTTGGTATTTTCCTCAAATCGGCATTGTTGGAGGGAGCGAACCAAATCTCTAGTAGTTTTTCTACACCCTCAAAGAATGGCACGTCTTTATCACTACTATTATTTAACATTTCCGTTTCGGCCATCGTACCGCAATCTTCAAGTGATAATTTTTAATTTCAGTGACTTTTAAGGTGCTATTATATAGCGTGTGTACAAAATATTTTATTTGACGTGCTTCGCGCAGCAACCTGACCCAGAGCACAGTTGAAAACTGACAGCCGCAAAACGTTAGTTTCGATTCCGGTATAGTCGAGTTGATTAGGACACGTGGTTTGCGCATGAATTTCTCCCACTCCAATGTGCAATATTCGCAAACTTAGCAATATAAAGCGCAACAATATTGTATATTTTATTATGAACTACTTAGGTACTATGAAAAAAAAATTGAAGTATAAATAATTTGTATGTATTATTTGAAATTTTTGAAGGCGGCACCTGAGCCCAATTATCGAACGAAATGATTTTGTTTTTTTTTGTATAGATATAGTTTCTTAGATAAAATGCCACGTATTTAAATACTGCGGCTAAATAAATAGTAAAAGGGTTTTCCAGATATATTTTACGCGCAACATAGAGAACTATTCTAAATACTGCACTATGTATACTAAGATTATATCTAGAAGACAGAAGTGCGATGTTTGATTTTTAATACCGGCGCCTCAAATTTTGTGCTCGTAAACGTTGCAACGTTGAAACGTTGCAACAACTTGAACTTTTTTATGTGCGTTTGAGAATTTTGTAAAAAAGTAGAACAAACAATATTTGGTGTAATAATATCTCGGGAACGAATCTCACAAAAATTTGAATATTTATTTACTTGTATTATATGTAAATTTTAAATTATGTTTTTTAAGTCATGAGGCATTTCGAGGTAAATTATCATGAGCACTACTGAAGATTAAAAAAATACAAGGCTCAAGTTAGATACACGAATAACGTTTTAGTTTAGACTATAAATCCTGCCATTAAATATATGTAATGCAAACTGTAAAAAGATATGATGATCAATCCATTCAAATAAAAGTATTGGAAAAGCGGTGTGCTTTTAATAAAGGTTTCTCATTTCCCGGTATTTTGTGGTTTCTGGAATAGCGAGAAATAAGAAAACTGTTTCCGGAATTTTGCCGGTAACTTGGACATTCAGGAATGGACAAGACTACAAATCAATAAGTCTAAAAATAAAACATTAAATTAATTTAGTAAAAAGATACGTATACGTATTTATTTATTAAATTTAAACAATATGATAGATAGATATTTATAAAAACTTGTTATGCATATGTTACAATGACGTGTTTAGCAAACACTTCTTAAATATCGTAAAGGGACTTATTGTAGAAAATCTTTTACATTTAATAAAAGTATACATTTTAGACATTTTGCAGTATCTTGGCTCTTTTTATGTTCATTGTATTTTTACACAGATTTAGTATTTTTTTTTCCTTTTGACATGATGGTTTTTTTTTAATAAAAATTGTTGAAGAAAGTATAGCAGTGAGAGTATTGAGCTCAGGAATATGTTAAATCAATCTCCTGACAGTTGTTATCGGCGGGGATAACTTGTCATCGAATTAATACTGAACTATAAAACACTCTTATTGTACAATCGTTTTTCTACTAGAGAAATAACCTCGTAAAAGCATCGATATAGAACAATTAGGCTCGCAATAACGTCAGAAAGTTAAAAAGAAGTATTTTAAAAAAAAAAAAGCCTACTGCCAATACGTTCACAAGTGGCTCGCTCAATCTCGTAGTTATTCACAATGTGGATTTTTAAAATCACTCTAAAATTTTACTTGAAAATTATTAAATAAAATTATGTCAGAAACAAGTGTATATTACTAATTTAGTAATACATATTAGGAATGGTCCCTTTGCAATTGAACAAATTGAACAATTACGGTAAAGGTAGTAGATGGAAAAAAATACCTATCTATAGTGGATTAAATAGGAGAAGGTAAATCATGGTTTAGTTTTACATATTTATAAGAATTTTTATTTTTAAAAACAAATATAATAAATATGTACAACAAAAAATGATTTTTCAAGAATATTAATATTAAGATGTATTGGTAACTTTTGAAATTGATTAAAGTTTGAAGAGACTATCAAACACCGCTCATTATTATTTTAATCATTATTTTTATAAAAAATATTACTGTTTTTGCATCTTTTTAATGGTTGGCAGTTTCATCGTGAATATTAATACTCTTAAATATCATTAGACATCATATTTACTTACTTCCACAATATGTATACTAATCAGTATATTATAAATGTTATTATCTATGAGTGTTTTATTGTTTGAAGATCATCGTCTATGTTTTATTGTAAAAAATGTGCTCCTGATCGAGTTGTTGACAACTGCTATAGTTCAGGGGATTTACTTTTCTTATTGAATATTTAACTCCGCATGTACTTATCTTCCCCGTTACTATTATTTCTAACAGTAACTAACTTTCAGCAGTTCTAATATTAGTATCAGTAGGGGGTATATAGACTAGTCGGGAGACTCAAACTTTGATCGTTGACTCTTAAAAGTAATTTGTTTTCGGTTCTTACAACCTAATTGTAATCCGTTCAGAATTGTAGTATTACAAGTTGCATTTCTTAAATTTTCCCCTTCCACAGGCTCGCGCGGCATCCGATTTTCGGGGCAGCCATAAAAAACGAAAAAAGTTTTTTTTTTTTAATATAATGCAACTATCGGTGCGAATTTTATAAAATTAATTTTGCATATAAGTTTGTATCACAAAAAAGAGACAGATATAAACTATTTGCAAAGTAAAATGTAACGATTTCAGTCTTCTTTACATATAATCAGTGTGCTGCTATGGGTTCGCACCGGCTCTGGCGGGCCGGTTCTTAAACCCGCCACACTTATTAGTATATCCGTAAATTCCTGTGATTTTTGGGCAAATCGGTAAATTCTTGAGATTTTGAGGCTGAAAGAGAAGAGAGCTGGAAATTTCTGGGTTTTTGAAATTGTATGATAATCCCAAAATCGCCGACCAAGGTGCGAGCCGGTTAATACAATTTTAGCAACACACCACTGCATATAACTACCATTAAGGACTAGGTATCGCTATTTTTTAAAATGGCGAATTTATTGGTTAGTGAAGGAAGGATGTTTCAAATTATTGGGGATCATTGATTATTAGTAGTTATAAACTAATTAAATTGCCTAGTATTCGGTCTGCTACAGAGTTTATAATTATTAAAAATGGATTGGTTGTTATTACTTTTGCTATGGATTTATTGAATATTATTTTCGTTTGTGCATTCTAATTTTTAAACAGTGCGATTTTTCACACTCCTATTACTCTGTAACACCTTTACTTCCGTTTTATGAAATATTATTTTAATCTTGATTTACACACGTTGGAGTTTCTTGATGATATGACGTAGCATGCCTACCCTAGAAATAGAATGACGAGTATAATTTTGATACTTATTAATGGGCGGGAGGGCAACCAGTTTTGCAAGCAAGCAGCCAAACCCCAGGCATTATTCATTTCATGTAGCCATAAAACATTGTAAATTGAAATAATTAGTGGAAGACACTTGGAATTGTTGGAGGTTTCGGAGTGCATCCCCTAGTGGTTGACAATCTTTTTACTTAAAGCTTGGCATTTTAAATGCCTTCCTGATGAAAAAGGCCACTACATTTTCGTTTTGCTAGATGACGAAGTTATAAAATATCAAAAAAACTAATTAGCGAGTCTCAGAAAGCTATTATAAATATTATAAAATAAAAAAACTTGCTTGTACTACATTTTTTATAAAGATTAGCACCGGTTTTGCTTATCTCGAGTATTATTAACTGATAATGACAGTGCTTGTGATGAGCAAAATTGGTCTCCAATCTTTAATAAATAATGTGAAATTAGTACAAAAGATGTTAATTTTTTTAATATAATGCCTTTCCACTAAGTATTGACAGTGAACACATTAAAAGTGAAGAATACTACAATTAAATAATTGCACTCTCAAATGTTTGTATAAATAATACATGTTGAAATACAAATTTTTACATAGGATGAATGCTATTGACGCATAAAATATAATTCATGGTTGGTAAATATTTTTGTCTGAAAAATGAAATATGCCATATGGTACATATAATACAAGATAACATAATTCTGATTTTTTCTAACGGCATAGATACCTGGTTTGACACGTTCAGTGCTGTAAGCGAGCCTAGTAAGTTATTAACTACATTGTGTGCCTACTGGGTAGTGGCGGCCGGTCAATGTGGCATTGGATCAATGGACCTCCTGTATATGCAGGAGCGGTTATATTTCATGAAATAATATTCAAAGATAACATTTATACCAGTGGCGTCTGGTGAGTGTTAGCTTTGGGTGTATTGTGTATGAAAATAAAATAAAAACTAAACAAAACAATTAGGTATATGAAAAAAAGGTTGACTAATTGAATCACAAGCAGTTCTCGTTGAAAAACTTGTAACAAATTACCTCTATTCGGAGGACATATACTCCACACTGCGCACACGTCTATTGAAAATATATATATCAAAATGTTTTGAAAATTTTTTAAGTATAAATATAAGTAATAAATTATATCACGCCAAAATATAAATGAAAAATTACCTGTTAGAATAATCTAATACAAAAGTAGAGACGTGAAATTTTCGCAAGAACGTCCGAGAAACCTCATACATGACGTGTGAGCTGTCAAGAAAGAGGACGACTTCGGACCTTAAAGTTGCGTACAAAAATATTCGCTCCACGCTACGCGTACCTAGACTGCGCGTTTGTATGCAGTCATATGGGAAGGCAGGTCGTGCGGTTGGGACAACGCTCGCCTTTTCAAATACGGTATACTACCGCGCAACCAATACACTTTAAATATATTACTTTATGTTCTAGATTTTGCTGGCGTATGTTCCGGGTGTGCGGCGCACTCCTTGCACACCCTGAATGTACGCCCCTGATTTATACCATTCACTCATTTTAAATTCTTCTTGTATTTTTTTGTCAACAATAAATATTTTATTTTATTTTATTTTAGACAGTAAATACATGAAGAATTTAAAATGAGTGAATGGTACAAATGTTATTTTTGAATATTATTTCATGAAATATAACCGCCCCTGCATATACAAGGGGTGCATTGATCCAATGCCACATTGACCGGCCGCCACTGCTACTGGGTACTGTATACTATTTGAAGTATCTCGTCTGATAGAATTACGACTTCATGAAACAGGTAAACATTGTGTCCTTTAAGCCTCTAGCACAAAGCACGCTGAGTCAACATCAATATACTCTTAGAGTTACGGAAAGAGTCGAGATCAGTTATTAAAAAAAATACATAATGAAAGCATAGTCAATTATAAAACTATATTCAATCAATGAATAGTGAAAATATAGTATGATCTTTCAATTATTTTCAATATGACAACTGTAAAATAGTTTATGATTAATAAAATTTAAATGATCATTAATTTTTCCATAGAATAAAATTATTGATTTTGTACATCAATTTTTGGGGACGATACAATAGTATTCAGTCTCAGATGGTCACAGTATAATTGAGGCTATTATTTGCAAACACGGCTCGTTCCAATATGGTTGAAAAATTTAATTTGAATTGAAATTGTAAAACAATCTACATTTTAAAAATATTTTTAGTGTAACGTTCTTTTAAGTCAGGCTTGAGACTGCCATCTAAAAATACTTTTTAAAGAATTTTTTATTCACTAAATTACATTCATGGCTCATATTTTAACCATTTGGAACGAACTGATCTTGCTTATTTGCAAGATTGGTTCTTGTAAATGAGCCTCAATTTATAATTATGAATATCTGTGTAGAGAAATATCATCAGTTTCAGTACATGGTTGTTTTGCCGATACATATTTCAATGAAGATATTTAATCTATTTCCAGCACCAAAAATTATAGAAAAACGTTCAATTTTGATAGGTTTGTTGTTACTTTATTCAAAGCTTGGTAAAGTAAAGTAGCCAAACATATCAGTTGATAACATTAATTTATCTTTAACAATAACAATTCCTATAGCTTCAGCCACGGTTTCTCAACCGGGGTCCACAGCATGTTCCAAAGACCATAGAGAAAAAATAATTTTAGGGGAGCCACAGCAGTTTTGTGGCAACGAGAAAATCCTCCCGATTTATCTCCCAGATTTTTTAAATCGGGCAGCAACAAAAAATTGTTTGAACTCCGTGAGAGAGGTAAAAAAAAAGGTCCAACAATTTGGCAATTCCGTGTTTTTGAAATTAGAATTTCTCAAAGAGCTAAAAAAAAGCTCTCGTGTCTTCATTTTGGGAATTCCGTAAATTCTGTTAAATTTTTTTGATAATAAGACATTTGTTTGTTGATGGTTTGATGGAAATAGACAACAAAATTAACCAAATAAAACACAGAAAGCCTTCAAATCAATTAATTACACTTTTAATCATTTTTGCATTGTAATAATCAGTTTGAGGATATAATTAAACACGTAATTTTTATTTTAAAAATATGTATTTTGCTATTCATTAGATTCGAATAATAGAATGAGCCGCTATTCAAAATCTATTTCAGGTATAATGAGCTTAGTGTGTAATAATTATTGCAAATCTAATTGTGTATCTCAAGTGTTTTTTTTCCAACACGTGAGAAATTTTACAAGAAGCAACACGATAATGCAGTGTTTTGATTCTTTTCCACCCGTTTTTTTAATGTTTATTACAGTGGAACTCCAATCTCTTATTCTTGCAGTCCCAGCAAAAAAAGTGTTATTCAATCCCACATTCATCATTTAAAAAAACAACAAAATCGATGTTCTACTGTGTATAATAAATATGATTCGCTACCGCAAAGCAGGACTGGTAGAATGCAAGCGTTGCACAAATGGCATTTGGTTTTAATTGTGTACAGCTGTGTGTCTCAGACAGTCCGCATTGAGTTAAATGTTACTCCAGCCATTCCTAGACGAATGGCGAGCTCCTTTTTTGTACTACCATCTTCCGGGATATGTACGCCGAGGTATCTGAAACTGTCGACTCTCTCGACGATTTGATCTGTCCCCTTACTTTTATTAAAAGAGAAGTATGTATCGAATTCATGCACAGATAATCCGAACCATAATCGAGAGTTAACTGTAGCATTAAAAAATTCAATGACGAATATCTGAATACATGAAATAATATATAAGCAACTACACTATTCAAAACATAATAAAAACTGAAACAAATTGTGTAAAACTTAATATTTATTGAATATATAAAACAGTTATATTTTTCTTTTTTTATACATTTGTGTATATATATATATATATATATGTGTCATCATTTCTTAAATAAACTATTTGTCATTTCTACTAATATGGTACCTGAAAATCCTTTTATATATATATATATTTAACAGGTCTAAAAATACAGGAATGATTCGTAGCAGAAACATGGAGTATTTTAAATATAGCTGCAAAAAGTTTCAAAAAATATGTTAATACAATAAATTAATATTGTACATATTAATTTAATACCATCAGTATCACCGTAAAATTAAAGAATTATAATATCAATAATGGAGAACAGCCGTCACGTAATGCAGAGAATATTTTACTGAGACGATATTGTGTTGCAGGGAGGAACAAATCCACCGAATGACTTTTCAAGATGTTTAGCAACGGCGATACAAAGTCGATCATTGTTTGGACCGGCTACAACTTGAATTCCGAGTGGCAATCCATCGCTGTTTAATCCGAGTGGAACCTGCAATAACATATAAGGAAATGTTAAAAGTGTTATACATTGTAATTACAATATTATAAAGCAGCGGTATCTATAGTACTATATAGTTTGTTATTTGCTTCATTTTTATGGCGGGTATAATTTTGAGATAAACTATTTTGTAACTCTGTGAAAAAGATTCATCAGTTAGCCATCTACTAGTGATAAAAAAGCGGATGAAATGTGTTTATAAAAAATATATTGGCTTTTTTAAGCCCCCCTCATTCAAATACAGTGACCATATTTATCAGAATGCTTTATTATTTTTTTATTGCTTTAAAAGATTATATGTTTAAGGTTTTATTAAAAAAACGTCACCCGTACGTGGTTTTTGGTAGAATAATAACAAAAAGTTTTTTATTTTGTTGTGTCATGTAAATAATATTGGAAAATTGTTAATACTGGGGAATCTGTACTCATAATTGTTGTTACACTTTTATACACAAACTGTTTATTTAGATTAAATAATTAATTAATTTTTGATGACAGCTTAGAATTAAAGACAAATTTGCTCGTAAAACAGGGTACTGCCGTTTTGTATTGATGTAGCAGGTTACATAAAAGAGTGTTATAATATATTTGATATATCATACTTGTGTTGAGGGTAGTCTCAATGCATTGAAAATAGCCCAATGACCAAAATTGTAAGGCCTCAGGAAACAGGTGTAGTGATAAGGGGCTGGCTGAGTATAACTATGAAATAAAAGAACACCATCTGATCCCAAAGTATCCTGAAAGAAAAAATATATTAGTCAGATTAACAAAGAATATTTGATGTCAATTGATAATGGGAGTGTAAAGTAATAGGTTTCGGTAATTCATTTTCAATATAAAATTACTAATTGGTAAATTTTGTAAACAAGTGTCTGATAATGTTATTTTAATTATGAAGGTTTTAGTCAGTGCAGGCTTAAAAGCCAGAAAAGAATAAGTACTTGTTAGATACTGTAAGATCAAAGTTTGTCAATTGTAAAATAAAAGCTATTTGAAATAATTATGTCATCAATGATTTAAAAATTATATCTACACTTTTGAGTTCTAAAACTGAGGTTAGAATAGACTTAAGACAGTTACCATTAATTCTTTCTTCAGTTTTTCAGTAGTGGCTATTGCCCAGTCTTCTCTTTCTTGAGGAAAGACTTGTAGATCAATCAAAGCGAAAATAGCTGCCATACTGAACTCACTATAGCCGATAAGCTGAAATAAATAAAGGGTTAAATATAATTGCACTTGTGGATTGGATGGCTTTTTAAATTTTATTCTTAGTTTTTCCAAAAATGACATTGTTTTAGTTCATAAAGAGTGAGAGTGACCAAGGCTATTTATTGATACAAGGGATCGTTTTTGTCATTAAACTAATAAATTTTTAATATTATCTCACATTCAGTATAACATAATGTGTCTTTTAATTTTGTCTACAATAATAATACATTCTTCCAAAGTCGATAAAAAATAATGACAATATGTAGATTTAAAAACTATTTTATGTATAAAATACAAGAAAAATGGTAACATTATCTATCTTCTTGGAAATATTAGAAGTATTTTATATGAGCACATTTATTTTTCTATGTACGGTTTTTTGCGAGTCCGCTTTTATACCTGTACGGGTATTTCCATGTCCGCTTTTAAAATTGGTAAATATTTATTTGTCCAAGTTATTGCAGTTTTATTTAATACCATACATTTTTTTTTATCTAATAACACAAAATACCTGTAGCAATTTATATACATACTTGTAAAATAAATACAGCACTAAAACGGCTAACCAAGATAAAAAATATATTATAAAAACTATTGCTTCTTTGCTAAAAAATATTTGGATTTGTTGGATACACTATGCTAAATTAAGTATGACTAATGTGCACAAAATTGACAAAATTGACAAAATTTACTAAATTTATCATCAATAATTATGTTTGAATCATCTTTTTGCGTTGTCAATTTATATAGTGAAAGGTACTTAAACTAGGAAAAAATACAAAATTTCAATATATAATAAAAATAACTTTTGGTGAATTTTAGGTTAAATATAGACATACCTTTAAAAGTAATTGCTGAATTCCATTCGCTTGGCAAACTTTATTTCCCAACAAATAAGCAAAATCGACTGGTTCTTTAGTCATCCAATATCTCCACAGTCTGTACATGTAACGGAATCCATTAAACTTCATCATAACTGGAGGGTTTCCGCTTGCTACAGTTTCTTTCAAGTTGTTCACAACCCTAAAAATTTGAGCTAAATTGAAAATATTTGAAATAGTGAATATGAAGGTAGAAAGTTAAGTTGATTTGCTCAAGTATATGGATTATGGGGAAGTGTCTAAAAGAGGAAGACAGACTCAACTTATCACTTTGATACAGAACTGGCAATTTATCTACAGTAGTTAATAAATTTGGTTTGTAGTCAGGGCCGGTGGCACCATACAGGTGAAATAGGCAACCGCCTAGGGCTTAGTATTTTTTTTTATACTTTAATAATATTAAATATCTATGCAGCGAGCTTCAAGCAGTAGTTAAAAAATGTTTGCTATCACAAAAAAGTACAGCTCTTTATAGTGCAACAAAATATTGAGCGAGAGCTTAAAAAAAAGGTCCCAATTTTATTAATTTTGGGGATTTCGCAAATTCCTGGGACTCAATCCCGAATCAAAAAATTCTACACAATTTTGTAGTGAATGTTGCCTAGGGCGCCAAATAGCCTCGCGCTGGCATTGGTTGTAGTACACTTTTATACAGCTTTCGTATACCATATGGCAGCAAAAAAACTAAATCGTATAGATTTGGTGAAAATCAGATTTAATAATTTGCTTATGTTTTCTTGACTGGTGTAGTAAGTATTTAATACTGAAAGGAAATATGTCATTTAGAAACATTGATATACAATATATATATAATGTTTACTTGGTCATAGTGCTTTTGATGTCAGGATGGAGAGAGCTGCATCTCATGTCTCCGGTCTGCTCCACATAATAATATTTCAATTTTTTGAGGTCAACGGGAGCATCGAGATTTAAAGCTTTTCCTTTCTCTGCCGTGAGTAATTTAAGAATAGGAATTATATCATCGCAGTGCTTGACCATGGGACCACTGTTCACCATTGTGTTTGTTTCAAGTCCAGTTCGGAAAGTAGCACCTTAAAATATAAACAATATTTAAGATAAATAAGACTTCATTCATCAATCTTCATCTATATTCAATGTACTTCTATATAGATCTAGAATAGCTAAAACTGTTTTGTAAATCTATTAGAACCAGCGCACACACAACCATCGAAACACACGACCACTATTGGCCGCAGTCACATTTTTCAATGTGCTTTAATGAGTGCTCCACAAACGAGGCGTTCGAGTGGTTGTGTTTATTTCAGAAGCTGTGACAAACGTTCCCACTTTCTGCTAGGGGTCACGTTTTTTATTGTATGTAACTGATAAAACCGCGGCCACTAATAGTCGCGTTCAGCTGCTGTGCCTTCGCTGGCTGTTAAGGCCTCTTAACATTGTTTTACGGTAGATTTATTTTCATGTAATAACTCTGTAAACATTCGGGCAGTAATGTCGTAAACCTTCATGCCTAAGAGATTGTCAATATTTAACTATTTGCAGTAAAATGCAGTAATTGGAGCTAGATCATCTATTTGGAAGGCTTATTCTAAGCAAATATTTACAACAATATTTATTTTTCTTTCACTCAGTTATTTTAAATAAGTATATACCTAACATACTCAGTTCAATTTTGAAAAAAAAAATCTTCGATTTACATTGCATTTACAAAAAATTAGAGTCCAAATACTTTCAAATAAATAATAATATAAAAAGAAAATATTTTGTACAAATTATTCACATTATCTAAAAAAATTATGTAATATCAGCTGATAATTTTTGACATTTCTGTATATGCATTCAGGCCTGACAAGTATGAAAGGGCCCCTTGTTTTTCTATGACTATGGGTCCTTTGATAAAATTACGATTAATATGAGCAGATGCAAATGAATGAGAAGTTTTGGTTTAATTTATTGCTTTTGGGTAAATTTGTAATCATAAATTATCGGACGGCATGGATCAGATCTCAAAGATGATTTTTAAAAATAATCAACCTGTAATTTTGAATGAATATAGCTATTTATGTGTTACTTTAAAACTGCGTGACCTTTTTTTACTAATGCACATATCAGCTGATTCTTCTAAGGTCAAGTGTACAATTAAATATAAATTTTCAAATATAAATAGTGCGTTTTGGTTTCGATGCGATTTATTATTAAAAAAAATAGTACGCCACTGCTTAACAGCTTAACGACCGCACGTTTTTTTAATAGAATTTCACCTGGCGGCCGGGCAATTTTTCGAAAAATTCGCAAAAATTGTAATTTTACTAAATTCACTATAATTTGTAAACCAATTGAGATATCTTTAACAAAATTTAATTTTCTTAGCTTCCAGATACTTTGCCTGTACGCATATATGAGTCCGCCGGCCAGCAACCTTTGTTTTTCAAAGACTCAAATATGTGTCCGCGGTCGTTAAGCTGTTAAGCACGGCACTAGCTCACTGATTATTTTTAGCGGATAAATTTTATTGTTATATAATAATAAGGAATGCTTAACTTAACGGAGATGCTAGATTCTATCAATTACACGAATGTTTGTAAATAAGTCACTTAATAATTTGTCTTAATTATAGGTCTCGCTGTAGTCCGCTATACTCAACCTTAATTAAATTTTGTATAGGTATTAACTGTGTTAACTGCCAACCCATTAATCATGTAGAATGTGTTCAACAATACTGACCAGTTGTTAATCAATCTCTAAGTACTCGTATGTGGATAAACCTGTTTTTATTTAAATTTCACTTCATCCTCAGTTCCAAGGACATGCTTATTGTTTAGGGCACGGGTTCACAAACGTTTTTCATCAAAGGAACAATGTTACAACCAAAACAATTTTGCAGGCCACTATTTTTATTTCAATATTTTCTGTTTTTAGAAAACATGACAAAAAATAAAAATTCATGTGTATACCTATCTATATTTTTAACTAACATGGTGTGATTTATGCAGTTTTTTTTTTAAACCAAATTCTTGCAATTCTTGCATTCAGTGTGAATTAATGTTAATATTAATTAATTATCTCAATTAATTTTAATTTGATTTATCAATGCTCATTGTAGAAAACATTTTTTCACAAAAATATAGATACTTACAAATAAAATGGCCATTCGATGAACATGTTTAACTATCTTCGGATATAACTCAAGTTCTTTGACAAATTCAATTAAATTCTTATCCCGATAAGATGCTTTTGCTCAAACAATTCAAACGGGATATTTACGAGAACAGCGTCCGGCTTACATTAAAATAAGATGCAGATTTAGCATAAATTTCGCGGGCCATATTGAAAAATCATGCAGGACACACTTTGTGAACCCCTGGATTATTGTATGCTATAACAATAAAATATGATTTCTTTTTTTTATTTTAATACATAAGCTATGCCTTTGAAGGTTTTAAAAATTGGTGATAAGTATTTAAAATTATCATACGTGTAAAATCAGCGTCAACTATTTCCA
Organism: Himalopsyche anomala; assembly: GCA_031772345.1. Taxonomy (NCBI): domain Eukaryota; kingdom Metazoa; phylum Arthropoda; class Insecta; order Trichoptera; family Rhyacophilidae; genus Himalopsyche; species Himalopsyche anomala. Next base: position 27,748,258 of record CM062822.1, on the reverse strand, counting down.
TTTCATGATCTTATAAATGAGCACAACACAAAAGTATTATGCATAACCAAAAAAACTGTGCACCAAAATCAAGTTAATGTATGGTAATAAAAAAAATGCATAATTCAAGTGTTTTCATTAGTATAAATAATGTTGCCGAATCGTATAATATTAAGACATAAGCAAACGTATATACCTCTCAAATTTGTAACTTCACCGGTTGGGTTGTGACCGAATAACCCGCAATAGAAAGCAGGCATACGTGTTGATCCTCCAATATCTGAGCCTGCAAAATACATTAAACTATGTAAGGTATTCATATATAGCAGTAAAAACTAGTTAGAAAATTTTCAATATGAATCAGGATACTAGAATCAACCAACATATTAACATTGTTAGCTAGTTGGTAAGAAATATATATTAATAAAAAGTATTTTTTAAAAAAGGGCCTTGAAGGGTTTACGAAAACTCAAACCAGTCATAAATAGAATACTCTGCAAACCATACAAAGAAGATTAACAGGGAACGTACATAGGAAGATGTCATTTTGTAAGCCTAAGAGTCGTTATGACTCGTAAATGCGCAACCTTTCAGACAGTCAGTTTGTAGTCAATAAGAAAAAAACCTTATGAATGGTCGATAAGCGATTTTTCCAATAAATATTTTGTTGTTGCTGACGTTGTATGAAGTAAATAATTTTCTTAATTTAATAGTGAAAATATTCTTACATATTCCCATCGGTGAAGATACAGAAGCCACTAGAGCACCCTCACCGCCAGACGATCCTCCGACTGTACGACCAGTGTGATAGGGATTATTCGTTTGACCGAAGAGCATATTTCTTGTTTCTTGCCTGAAGCAGTTAAGGGTACAAGTGTAGAGTCGGAGTAAATATATAAAGTATTGTGAAATTTTACTGTACTATTCTATCGTAAATAACGTTTCATGCATGTTTGACAGAATATATATACGATAATTGAAAGCAACTTTTTTCTCCATCACTGAGATTGAAATGGGATTATTAATTACATATAAAATCTACCAATTTCCATTTTTCTATTTCATGTAAGTATGAAATCTGATGTTTAGAACATACGTTAACTTTTGGAGTTTGTGAAGCAAGAGTTAAGTAAGAATATTCAGTTAAACATTAATAAATCAACAACTTCTTTTAACCTTATAAGCCAGAATGACAAAAGAATTCTGTTTTGATTTCCATGTCGATGGGTTGGTGAAAAGATGTTGTATGTTCAAACAAATGAGTTAATATAATATACATAATGCTCGTGTGCATTATATCTTATTCTGTACAATTATTGTAGGTTCAAAAAAAGGATGTTGTATAATTCAAAATATGTCCATTTCACCTATATTTATCATGCAAAAAAGAAATCATATTCGTTGTTCTCAAAACAATCAATATCTTTGCAAAAGTTAGCGGGTTTCATTCAAATAAGTTGATTTTTAATAAAGATTAGATTGAAGTTTTGGTAATAAATACTTTTAATCATAATTAAAGATTACCACGATTCAAATTCAATTTTTATCATATCTTTATAATAAAAAAAAACTATAGACTGTCAATTTTTATTTGAAATCTAGTTTTATACACTAAGTTTGAAGTAAAAGTTGAATTTTCGAATTTGAGGCATTCTAAATCGATAAAGAATTATTTATGTGCGTAAGGATGAGACTAGGATAGGACAAATGGAAAACTTTTTACTGTCTTTTTTCATTATCCATGTCCGCTTTCAATGTGGAGCATATAGCCTTAGGTATCTAAACATAAGTTTTTCTATGAGTTACTCAGTCACTCGATCTCTCTTGAATCACTATTTTTAGGATCAGATCGGTGGGAGGTAATTTAGACACCACATGCATCCATGTCTTTGAAAAACAATTTATGAAACATGTTGGGATTCAAGCCTGTGAAAACCACTACGGAAGATATCAATATTGACCACTCGATTATAGCTACTCAAAAATATTATGTATATCTAACCATTTATTAATTTCAGGTACATTAGATATTGCGACTATAATAGCGCCTGCGTCTTTCATGATTTTGATAGCCTCTGCATCGTTTAATGCTCTCTTGTGTCTCCTGGAAACCAATCCGAGTGTGTGGCGCATACCTTGGACGGCATAGCTTTCTTTCGCAGTAAAAGGAACACCTAAAATTTATTATGTTCATATATTAACAATCATCTCTCACTTGTGTCACCTCTTGTCTTTTTCCATTTTTGTATTATCTATTAAATTATCATTATTACTTCACACATAGATACTGCCCATATCTATCATTGATTTTTGGCAATCACATAATTATTATTGTATGTTTAGATTGAAGAAAAAGATGAGTAAATGAGTTTTGTAAAAATTCTGTGGTGATATAATATTGAGCCTGAAAATCTATTTCGACTCGATTGTTTTTCCAGAATCAATGTCAACAGTGTCACATGCTGATAGATGAATTCAATGAAGATCAAGGACTGTACTGTAATAAAAGCTTGCCTCTAGATAAGTCTTTGAAAATAATAATTTAAATAGTAAACTGAATTTACCCACTTCCTGAAATACTAGAAATATTTTTCTTCCCAGATTGACAAACAAAAAAATGTTTTTATATTTTTACAAGTAAAAATAGACTCGATTTCGAAAATCCTAATTCATAGAAAATAGCTCACTGCTAACCATATATCTATTCACTCTCCATATTTTTTATATGGCCTTGCTTTCTGTGCAATATTATGGATTTATCAATTTTAACTGTAAAATTAAGTCTATTAATAAAGATATAAAATTGACTAGTAATATGAATGAATAATTATGAGAAAATATGATATTGAACTCTAAAATGTCAATATTTATTAGTCAGCAAAAGGATTTTTTTTGTAAATAATACCAAACAAATTTCGTGATGCTTTAAGTCAAGGGTATCCAAACTTTTTTGCCCTGGGATCGATTTTTCAATCTAAAGTTTTCTTGCGATCGACTTCTAACATGATTCTAATAAGAAATTTTATTAAGGGTTTTTTCTCTTCTTTAAGTTAAAAATGTTTATTTTAAATGCAAAATACATATCATTAGATAGGTATGTGCTTACAAAATAATTCAATTTTTGTATTTTTTATATTTAAATAATATATTTTTTCGAAATTCAAGGAAGCTTTCGGGATCGACCGGTTGATCGCGATCTACCGGTTGGGCATCCCTGTTTATTAAGTATTGGTTAAAATAATTGTGGAATAGCACACAAATAATAAACATTTGAGAGACAAATAATGCATAATTTAACATTATCACAATTTTATAATAGCTGTTATTTTAATCAATTTTTTTTTACAGTGTTATCAAGATTTAGGTAGAATATAAACATTGATATGATTGTTTTCAGTGTCAATCAGTTGATGATTGTACTTAAAAAAATATAATACTAAATGAAAAGGATCTACAGACATCAATTGTGTGCATAAAATTTTATATAAGTTAAATAAATTTTAAGTGAAATGAAATTTTACCCAGGAAAGGTTTTTTCTGAAATTCTTCATCGGTGACACCCTTTTCAATTTTTTTGTCTACTTCTTTGGCTTCGTTAAGAGCATCTGCATACCGTTCGTCAGTGACGGCATTTATGATTGGATTAACCTGTATATGTATAAAATGCATTAGAGCAGCAATTTTCAACCTGGGCAGCACACCTCCCTGGGGGGGGGGGCGTGGTCTATTGCAAAAGGAGGCGCGAACAGTCCAAAATATTTATTTTCTCTCTAAAACGTGTCTTTATTACTAAGTAAAATAAATGATGGGAAGGGGCGAAGATATTTTTTTCTTCAACGGGAGGCGTAGTAACATAAAGATTGGAAACCACTGCATTAGAGTATGATATATACCTCATTTAAATTAAAATATTTTTTATAAAAAAATGACAGCTTCGAGAAATCAATACTCAATATATTTGAATACAGTATTAATGAGCCCCTGAGAGGTGAAGTTAGCCAAGTATTAATGGTAAAACTTTTCTATTGCACTTCTAAGTACAATCATGTCTTTACTTGGTGTTCCGATGGATTCCATATTTTTATTTTAGACTTCTAGAACACTATTGTAGTGTGTATTTACTGGGTTCACTTCACTTTCACAATTCTTTAAGACATGTAGAATATTACAACGCATGTAACTTATTTTTTTCATTTCACCTCTTAGGTGCTCATAATTAAAATAATTAGTATATTTAGAAATATTTTTATTACATTTAATTTTTAGTGATGGAGATGTGGATTATGTTCCTCTGGGGTTATTTAGTACTGAAATTTTGGTGTCCCACTACCCACAATTAAAACCGGCATCATCAAAATAAATTTGGTTTTTCTATATTTAATTATTTTTTCAAACAGGTGTTGCAATGTTTAAATGCTTTTTTTTAATAGAAATTTTTAACAGTACTATTTATATGTTTTTGCCCATTTTCAAAATTTAAATGTTTCATTATTTCTGGCATTTCTTGCTGATTGGAATCAGACAAAATAGTTTTGTTGTCTGTTTAGCCATAATTCTGAGAATATGGTTTCATGACTGAGACGTCTTAAAGCATCGTAAAAGTGATTGAACTCAGTAAATACATTCTGCAATAGTGTTATCTCCCTAAAATAAAAATATGCAGTTCACCAAAATACTAAGTAACAACATGATTGTACTTACAAGTGAAAAGTTAAACCATTTTACTACTTCACTTCTCGAAGGTTTGTTTGGTTTTCAACTTAAAAAGAGAATATTGTTAGAAAAAAGACTCGTACTAAAATTGCAACACTAGATTTACATATTTTTTGTATATGATTACGATTTTATCGAGGAAACTCTTTGACAATCACATGTCGTGATTGATTTATTATTTTTAATTATTCTATAAAATTAATTAAAACTATTTTTAGAATCTAATTATCTTATAGAAAGTTGATATTCCATAGTCTCATCCCAAGAAAGAAAAACAGGTTGAGATTGCTACCTGTCCTAAGTTTAATATCTACTAAAATGCATATATTGGAATTTAAATTGAATTTTGAAAAAAATAGTTTTTATTTTACTCCAGCGCTGCGCAGTCGTCAAGAAATAAGACGACTCTGAACTTAGCTTAAAAAAAATACTTTAATTATTTTTTAGTCCTTAGACTCAGTAGCATGCAGTGGTGCCACTTTTGACTCTATTAAGTTGGATATACAATTTTGTTTAAAAAAGACCAAGTTATTAGCTGTATAAGAATCCGACTCCACAGGTCGTAACAGCCACAGTTATACCAATCGAAAGTCGGAAACATACGACAATTTGTGGGTACCACAAGCTTACCAATTTAATTCGTTCGATACATATTTTAATGAGTTCTTCAGATTTCAATTGGCGCTTCCGTATTTTCAGAGCCAATGACGTTGCACTATCGAGTAAAATTTGGTTACGGTAGTCTAATGGGGGAATGATTTCTTTTTTCGATTCCCAATAAATGGAAGCCAGAAAATCAACCAATCCATCGAATAACACCCGAATCCAGATTATTGATTGGACAAATAATTGATAGGCCATGTTTTTCAGTATATTGTTAACTTTGTCTTCAGGTTTCCTCTGGAAATAAACGAAAATTGATCCTTAATTAAAACAATTAAACACTATTCGTACATTGCATTCAATTAAAATTAACTTGAAGTATCTATTTTAACGAACTAAAATGAAAGTATGAATACTTTTGGTGTGTTCTGCATATATATACGCGTTAATTATACATGCATAAAAAAAACAGCAAAAGTCAACACATAATAAACTACCGGTTGTCCCGAAACTCACAACATGGACTAATCGCTAGCTAAACACCTGCGGACATTTATGCCCCGACACTTATAAATTTAATTTAATCAAAATTGGGGCTGCCAGAAAAAGGACTGCGTACCTATACAATTAGTGTATACAAAAAATATTTTCCTTAGTCATTATCATAGTCTTCAAATAAGGTATTTGAATACAATTTTTAAAACTTAATAAATGCTTCGTAATTTTTTTTAGAATGTACATTTCCCAAGTAAATTAGAGAACTTTAATTATAAAATAAAATAAAATGCAGTAACTTGGTAACTATTTATATGAGAGTTGCACAGAGTCTGTTCTTATGCGCAAACGTCAAAATCAACATTCCAATCTAATATGATATATTTGTCTATGATTAGAGTTGACTAGGCAACACCTCCAAAGAATTGTCAAAAATATTTAGAATTGAATATAAGGATTTTATTCTATCAAAAGCCGAAATTTATAAAAATGGGTAACAATAGTAGCAAAAATCCGTCTGTTGGAATGGAGTCTTATATCACAGAAGCACAGAAACCAGCTGAAAAACCTAAATGCAAAGCTTGTTGTGCTTGTCCCGAAACAAAACGAGTACGGGATGCTTGGTAAATATAAATTATTTTTAGGTTATGTTCAATTAATTTCGTCTGATGTAATACAGATACGTTGTAAAGTGATTTACTTTTTACATTTTAACATTTATAATTTAGATATGTAATTAAGCTTGAACAGATCATATAAACTATAGTGACAATTAAAACCCACGGCCTTGACTATATTTGACTATTCATTAAACAATGTATTTTTTCCAGCATTATAGAAAACGGACAAGAAAATTGCACAAAATTAATAGAAGAACACAAAGAATGTATGAGGAAAATGGGATTTAATATCTAGTACTTTATCTGTGTGATCTTAAATTTATGTACTGTAAATTATATATGTATAGAATAGGTATATGATTGAAGTGGTTAAAATGTTCGCTTAAAATTCTTGTTAATTAGTATACTGTGACTTGCTATAGTAGTCAAATTAAATGATTTTATATATATTAAGGTCATAATTGTAAAATTTTATTTATTTTCTGATGGCCTTCATACTTACAGTGTTCACTTCTATTGTAAATTTATATTTTTTTTGTTAACAGCTTGGTAAATTAACATTTTACAGATACAATGTTATAAGAAATTATCCAAATTGTGCAATTGCCACGTTGGGAATATCTAAATTAATAAATACCTATTAACTTTTCATGATTTAGAAAAAATATAATTTTCATTTATTGTATTGTCATTTCCCAATTAAAATTCCCTCAGTGTCAACAACTAAATTCTCAAGTGATACTTAAGAGTATTATTTGCAAACATGGCTCATTCCAAAATGGTTAAAAAATGAAACTTGAATTTCATTTTGAAAAACAATGTACATTTTAAAAGTATTTTTAGTATTACACTACTTTGGAATGATATTGTGTATGTTATCAGGCCATCTTTGAGACTGATTTAAAAATATACCATCACAATTAATTTTTTATCTACTAAATTACATTCATGGTTCACGTTTCAACAATTTTGGAATGAGCCGGGTTTTCAAATAATATATTTATTGACAACAACTCCATTATAATAGGGTAAAAATAGTAACGTATTTAGTTTGACAGTTTTTTTTTTAAATAATAATAAAACTAGAACTAAATACGTTGCTATTTTTACCCTATTGCAAATAATACCCTCACTTGTCAATTTTCCATATAATTCTGTCATATTCAACAAAAATAAACTTAAATACTTCCATAGATGCTATCTTTTTGTTAATCGTATTTATTTTTATTTTCATTTTAGTAAGAGAAAATATATGAAAATGAAGAAGCTTCTAGTATATTTAAATTTGGAAAAACGGTAACGCCAATATCAACAGAAACTTAACATTTGAATTGTTGAATAAAATTTTTCTTAATTTTAGCACTGGAATAATCCCAATCAAATATTCTTGGTAGCTTATAAAACAACAGTACAACATTAATGCGATTATCTTTAGAGCAATATTAAGCACAGTTATACTGCTATTTCAAATAAATATGAAAAATAGGACGAAACACCTTTAATGGTCCGTTTTATGTTTTCCAACAGTTTGAATGATATTAACTAAATGGTTTCGTAATCAGTTTTAATTATTTCCATTAGTTAAATTTTTGTTATTAATGATTACATCCTGAATTCAGACTGTTTCTTTATCCAATTCTCAGGCTACACTCAAAAACTTATTTTATATGGAATAATAAGATTTAACTTTTTTTCAAATTCCAAGGAAAATATTTATTTATATAATTTTGAAGGCACAGGTTCACAAGGGCAAAACTATAAAACAATGTTTTTGGGGAAAAGGGGGAAACAGTTTTTGTCAAACTAATTTTGTATTTAAGTATTTAACGGCAAAATGTTTGTTTTAAAACAATGTGGTACCTGAATATAATACTAAATAAAATAAATAGTATATATTAGAAGAAATTATAAATAAATCTTTTTTTGTAATTTCGCTCTTGTAATCTTAAGCCTCCGAATTGATTGTCACATTTACCAAAACTGTACTTCAGAGTAGTCATTCAGTTTTAGTAATTTATAGAATTTGTCTATTTTGTATTATTTTAGAGGCAATAAATGACATTTTTTATATGTAAATTCCCTTTTATCTTTTTAATTAACATCATTGGTTTAAAAGCTATTTTTCTAAGGCTAACTGTAATACAGGAGTTCACAAAGTGTGTCCCGCGAGATTTGTTTTAAATCTAGATATTATTATTTTTCTTCATACGGAATATTAAAAATTACTTTTGGAATAAAACATGCTCTAGCAAGAATGAATGGTCAGGCATGTTGATAATTATTAAACATGCTCATCAAATAGCTTCATTATTTTGAAGTCTATATTAATATTTGTGAACAAAAAAATTAGCAGCCAACCATATCGTATCTGTTTTGCATATTCACTCAACTAAATTTGAACCTAGATTTCAGGATCGAGTTTCAAACAAACAATTTCATAAATCCCATGATTAAAATTTTTAAATATATATTAAACGTTTTTTATTTTTTGTCTTATGCTTTCTAAAGACAGGAAATATTTAAAAAAAAAGAAAGGCTGGCCCGTCAAATATTTTTGTTTTCAAAATTTTCCCTATGACAAAAAAGTTTGTGAACCCCTGCTGTAATAGTTATAGTTATTTAATAATTGTGTTTTAAATCTACTGAATTGGTATTAAATCGAGATAGATAGTTTTTTTGTTAGCTGTTACAAGTAGCCTTACTGTATTTTTTTCTTATTTTCTTTTGCATTCCTATTTATAAAAAAATATGTAATAAATCGATCGCTAGTCAATTTATTTTATGCAGACAAGAAGTTTGTTCACCTTCACATAGCTTAAGTAGAAATGTTTGAATTCAATAAAAAAATATTGACTCCGTTAACTTGATTTCATTATTAAATATATACCCCATTTATATAATTGTTTTTTCCAAACAACATTGTTGGGCTATACATTTGTGTCAAGATATTCTGGTTTTAAACAAATTCATCCTATAAGTGTCAAACTGACTGTTGTAAGTATGTATAATCTCAACTGAAATCATTCATAGGCTTTTATATAAGCCAATACAAATAAAATTCCTTTATTAAAATACTTAATAGTGTAAAAGTTTTAAAAGGAAAGAAAATATATTTCAACAATACAGTGGACTGAAAATATAATTTTGAAAATAGTTTTAAGTTCAGTGGTTTTAACTGTAATTTTGATAAAAAATTGTAACTAGAAAAGGGATCCAAAGGACTGGAAAGTGAAATCATTAGATTGTAAGTAACTTGACAATTGAAAACCACCACACTGAATAGTTGTTGGTAGCAGCAAGAATCTATCCTGGGCTCTCCAGTTTTTGGAGATGGTCTATAAGCCTTATTATGTGGATCATCCTAACCACGCATTGCAGCAGTTTCCAGTGAGTACATAGGTTGTATGCAGGGACGTTTCCTTAAAAATTCATAAGTGTTAACAAACAACCACACCTTTGCAGACGTGTAGGGTATAAAATGAAAAGTATTTGAAGTTTTAGATAAAAGTGTCAAAATAAATATCAGATTGTGGTAAATGTAACAATGTTGTACATCTCGATTAGTAATTAGGTTAAAAAATAAATAGATTTGAGGTTTACAATATTAGATGTATGAAATAAATGTGTATTTGAATAAATACAAATAATAGGGTAAAATATCAAGGTATTTCAGTTCTACAGTTTTTTAAAAAAAACTGTAGAACTGAAATACCTTGATATTTTACCCTATTAAAGTGGAGTTCTACCAAGTAAATGCCAAATCAATAAAAAAATAAAAATACAAAGATTCATGGGTTGTATTTAAAGTGTCAACCACAAATGGTGAAAACTGGAGGAATGGTGAACCGAAGTACAACTTCTGGTTTGTTTGAGAATAATCCTAAATTTCTTATCTCAATTGCTCAGTTCTTTTAAAATAATACATGAAACAGTTTTTTTTAAACGCACAATTTATTCAGAAAAATATTCCTCAGCACTAGTACTTTTACTATTTTTTTGCACTGGTTTCCTCAATTATCAAGCCAAATATAAATGATTTTATTCAAACAGCTTTTGACAGCACAATACTTTAACATTCAAAATACAGGTTTTCATAAGAAGGTCCAGAAAAATATTGTTACAAAGGTTGAATATTAAATTTTATTATCCATTCCGACCACTGGTGAATATCTGCTGTTGTAAGTCAGGTAGAGATGGGCTAGTCTCGGTCACTATGTCAGTGTTTCCCAAATGGTGCTTCGTGTAATTTTGGGTAAAAATAAAGGTGAATGGTTTTTGAACTTGAATCACAAAAGTTTCCCCACATGTTTTCTATGCTACCATTAAAATGTCAGAGATTGCACATTTATTTATATACTGGATTTAATCGGGAAATGCTGCATTAGGTTGAGAACTTCAAAAATATCGTTTCTAAAGAAATTCACAATCTTTCAGAAATAACCTACCAAAACGGTATTTTTATTTGACATTCTCGTCAAAATATATTAGAAATAATCAGTGGCGAATTATTCCGTAAGCGCTTACGATTCTGAGGCCCTAAGCCTTAGGGCCTCAGAATCGCAGGGGTCTCAAAAATAACTATTATTCTTACATAACCCATACATTTTTATCTGTCAGTCCATTATTTTACATTTACATAAAATTTATCTTTGAATGACAGGACCTCCAAATTTTATTGCGTTGGGGTCTGTCAAGTGTTTAATTCGCTACTGGAAATAATGTATTTAAATGTTCGTTTTAATATATGGTAAAACCGCCTTTTGAAAAACCGGTTTTTGAATGTCAATATAGTTTTACAAAAATGGATAATTCAATTAAAATAGCGAGAAAAAGTTCAATTTTTTATGTTGTTTATTTATATACATAATAATACACAACAAGAAATTATTTGGTGTTACTCTTCAGAAAATATGATTTAAGAAAACACAAAGCGTCCAAGATGATCGTGGTGTAACAAAATTTCCTGATATACCTTTTCGCTGGGTAATGATGTGGGGCATATGGTATTTAAGCCATCAAATAAAAGATCCAAATTTTCTGTCCTTTTGTTCATAGACTCGTTTATGGAAAATTCGGCACAACCGGTTACGAAGTTGTAAAACCGGTTTTCGAATGTCACAAATTTTGCAAAAAAACCGGTTTTTGAAAACCGATAAGCCCTAGTGCAGTGTTTCTTAACCTTTTTGGGAGCGTGGCCCCTTTTGAATGTCTTTATTTTTCTGTGGCCCCCATACCATTGTTTTGTCTTGAAAATTATAATTTCAAAAACCCAAATTTTTTTATACTTCTTCCGAGATTTTCGAATCTAGAATGCCATTAATTTATTTTATTTACGGATTTACAAAAAATAGCTGCGCGACGTCCGTTATTATGCTCTTCCCTGTATCGTTTTATCAATATCCGTGGCCCCTCTAAACTGTGGTGTGGCTCCCCAAAACAAAAATAAATCTCTGTGGCCCTCTGGTGGGCCGCATGGCCCACCGTTGAGAAACCCTGCCCTAGTGAATGTATCGAGTTACTATTTGTTTTGTGTTCAAAATAATTATGAACCGTGAACATATGAACCGTGCGAGGAATAGATAATTAGTATCGAATTTTTGCAGTCCGATAAAATAGAACGCCTAATTGTATTGGATGCCTACGAATGTAAGACGCAAACTCTCGAACACTTATCTCATGAGCTATCATCACGACAAATATTTGAGATGAAACAAATAATGTTTGTATAATAATGTGCAGTACATTGGGTCAAAGACTAATAATTATGTGAGTGACATACTCTTTCGTCAGTTAGTCGGTGAGAATTGAGGCCACTAGTAATATAGTGGTTAAAATTGTTGAAGATATTCAACGTTTTCATGAAGTTCACGGAGAAACGAGCCCCGGACAGGACTGGCGATGAGTCGGGCAATGAGACCCCTACTTTAGGAAGTTCGGCGGAGTCAAGGTGTAGCGAAAGGTGAGTAATTTTTATTGCAAAATTAGTGATTCGAATTTTCATTCTCGCCAAATTTAATCTATAAAATAGGGACAAATTAAATATTTTTCTATTGTTAAAAATTAACGCATTAAAATTCATTTCTAGTACCGACATGTAAGAACGCTTACAGCTCTTATAAGCTATTGCCCATCATAATAAACGAATGGTAGTTAACACGCAGGAAAATGAATAATATATTTGTAGTAATGTAAATTGCAATAACAATACAACTTCTCATATCCTGAACCTGTACATATTTATTGTTGTTGAGCTATCTTATTTTTCTGCACCAATGAACTGCCTGCCGATTCCGCAATAATAATATTATCAGATAAACAGGTAGTGGTTAAATTTATTTCCGTATTTATAAATATGTAGTTTTAACTAAAAACATTACGGTTATAATTTAATGTGCCTACTTCTAAATATATTTAGCACAATAGCGTACGTACGAGTATTTAGTATTGCTAAGCAAACTTACGCTGTAAATATAATTTATATAATAATATCTAGTGTTGTGCAATACACATCGTATCTGGTTTTTTACAAGTAAATTATAAACATGTAACTGAATCGTACGTGAGCATTGCGTTAAGACGTCCTATTAATTAACTTAAGTAGATACAGTGGAACCTCTCATAACGAGTTTAATTCGTTCCAGAATCCCACTCGTTATGTGAAATACTCGTTATGCGAAACAATTTTTCCCATATAAAACAATGTAAAATAAAATAATGCGTTCCATGCCGAAAAAAAAACATTTTTTATATGTTTAACGTATGTATATTCAAATAAAATTACATACTTATGAATTGTTAAGGAGGGTAACAACCTGGAATGCTTTTTAGATTTGCAAAAAACAATATAAAAGTCGACTAGTTTATTATTTATGATAAATAAATAATTTCTTTTTTACTAGAAAGCTGTCTAGAGACATTTGTTTTTGCCGACGTTTCAAAATTTGGTGAACATGTGACAGCATTATCATTGATATTGGCCAAAGATACAACCTCGTTGACTGTAGACTTGTACACAGGTACTGTTTGAAACCCCTAAAAATCACATTCTACAACGCTCTCTGGCTAAAGCTTTTCCAAGCAGAAGTGAGGGTCCTCGTGGTAACCCCTTCCCACGCCTTGTCAATCATCTCTGAGGAAAGTAACGATGTGAAAGTGATCTTTCCAAAACTTTGCGTCACACGTTATGCGAAATTTCGCTCGTTAAGGGAGCATTTATTTCACAATCTGTTTTGCTCGTTATGCGAATAACTTGTTATGAGAGGTTCCACTGTATCTATATCATCTTTAGCATTGCATAATCGGACACGCAGTGAAGTTACTACACAACACATTACTTCAATTAAAAAATAATGAATAATAAACTAAAAATATTGTTCATGAAACAACTCATATTTCAAACTATTTGCGTACCTTTATCATAACATAAGGAATTGTCTACTAATCGAATCTACACAGTAAAGAGTATTTATAGTTCAAGTCTCAAAGTGACTGAAGTTTTGGGTGAAGTGTACAAATGTGTGTGGTTTTATTAATAGCTCAATCCCTTTGTCCATACCAAGGGTGTCCAACCTTTTTTGCCCTGGGATCAACTTTTCAATCTTAAGTTTTCTCGCGATCGACTTCTAACATGATTCTTATAGGAAATTTTATTTAGGCTTTTTTCCTTCTTCAAACATATAAATTATTATTTTAAATGCGAAATACATATTATTATATAGGTATGTGCTTACAAAATAATTGAATTTTAGTATTTTTGCATATTTTACATTTAAATTATTTATTTTTTCGAAATTCATGGAAACTTTCGGGATCGACCAAATTTTGCTTTGGGATCGACCGGTCGATCGCGATCTACCGGTTGGGCATCCATGGTCCATACCATAAAAGAACCATAAAACAACACTGATATCGATTATAGCCTGCATTACACTCCGAAGTTTTTAAGAAAGATTTAATGGTGTGTAACATGGATGCTTTAAAACGATAAAAACATTTTTTTTTTGTAATTACACTAGAGCAGGGTTTCCTAAACTATGTTCCCAAACCTAAATAAATTTTCCGGGAAAATTTGGATTGATAATATACTCTGCAACCAATTTAAACATCTTCTACTTCATATCAAAAATCGAGTGATCTCGACTGATGTTTAAAAAGTTAAATATCTGGGTACAAGCAGAGATGTTTGATCAATTAGAGCTTTGCTGATTCATATTTGTATGTAACATGTTTTAAAAATAATTAATAATTAAATAATATGTGATTTAATAACATATGTATATTTTTTCAATTATGAATTGTAATAACCTGACCTAAAAAAGCTGTGTTCCGGTAATATTTCCAGATTTGCGAAGTGTTCCATTGTTTAATAAGTTTGGGAAACCCTGCACTGGAGTATTTTTCGAATAATAATTTATAAAAAAAATCCCTCATTTATGTGAAATATTCAATGTTGCAGCTCGCTACATTCACGTGTAACGAAGAAATATTAAAATATAATACAAATTATTGACTGTGGAAAAAAGCAAAAATACATCACCGTACATAACAGATTTTACAGGAGGCACAAACAAAGTTTTTTTAATGATTTTGGGCCAAAGTCAAATTATGAAATATACACAACCTTGAAGTGTACAAATACTTATAAATTGGTGTTTTATTGACTTCATCTAATATTAGTTTAATAAATTGCTTAGAAAAACATTTTTTGATGATTTTTTCAAACTGAAATGCTAATAACATACTTGGGCATTTGGAGCTTACATCCTTTTGATAGAACTTGTATTAAGTTGTATTAATTGTGATTAGGTATCGAAAAAAATGTTTTAATAAAACTGTGGGTTATGCCTTTCTACAATTGATATATTATATAAAGTCATAATAGACAGTCGGTACAAACGCCAAAGGTCATAAAACATAAACACTGAAAGAGACTTCGGACTTAATTAACACACCTTAAAAATATAACTTGAAATTCTATAGTGTAATTTGGTGTTTTTGATAAAAAAAATAATTCTCACAGTTTGTTATTTATCGTTTTCACTATTTCACTTTTCAATGACAAAAATGCATATCAATTAGCTACTGAAAGATCGATAACTTCATTAATTATTTTTATGAGGCAATCTAATGGAATAAATTTGATAATATTCTTTACTCACTTTTTAAGTAAGGCCGTACAATGAACTTCGCGAGGCTGGTAAAGTTTGTTCAATTTAATGTCGCAGAAAACGTCTGTACGTTACGAATAGAAGGCACTTAGTCAGGTTTGCATAGTTTCTCCCGGAAGAAGTGCTTCGTACGGTACACCTACTAAAACGACGTTCTAAGCCAGGTGTGCTCATGAAAGAGCGGCGGCCCACATCACACATGAACACAGAAAATAAAAAGTAAATATGCAGAAATGTTCTATGTGTTATAAAGAACATTATTTCATACTCACTTTTTTGGTACTTTTGGCCTTTTTTATTTATGTATTCATAGGTACTTCAAAACGATTTGTTACCATATTGATAACAGATCTTTTAGTAGATTGACATGTCGAATGGTTAAAATGCTATTTTTTTTTGTAACAATACGTAATTCAATTAATATCAATAGCTGAAAAGTGTTTTTACCTATTTAATTAAATAGCAAGATTGACGATTTTCAAGAAATTGATTCTTTTCTTTCAGCTCAGTGTTTCCATGTTTCAAACTTTATATTTAAGCCATCGTACATAAAATAAATGTATATCACTGCGTTTTTAAATTCAATTATAATGCATATTTAAACTTTATTTAACGCATAGAATTGAGGATGTTTCTCAATTTAATAAGATGCTCGCAAGTCATATTTAACAATAGGCTCGCGCGAGCCCTTGCGATCCCTCTTCAGCCCCCCCTGATATCTACTATCGTAGTAATAAGAGATTTTAATAGGATATTTGAATATATTCATCTTTTTTCGATATTCGGATTATCCAATGTTTTTAAAATTATTCGAATATTATTCTTTCACAGTATTAATGTATATAAACCACTAGGTTAACAAAAAAGTCATTAGAGTTCGCATTGCACCTTGACATTTTATAATTTATTTCGTTTTTAACCACTTCGATACTCACTCACGATTAGGGATTGCAATATTGGATGAATATATTAATACCGATAGGTCTTACGAAAATAATAAAATAATAAAGCAAAAAATGGATCGATTTTGGATAATATTCAATATGCAATTCCTACATAATACACGTGCTGTGAGCCGCAATATAAACAGTTAACAATAATTAATACGTCTTGCCAGAAATATAAAAAAGAAAATAGATAAACATGATGAAATTCGTAAAACATATGTATGTATGTATATTAATTATCATTCAAAGACTATATGGCTTAAATATTCAAATATTTACTGTCAATGGATTTGGAATCCCTGATTTAGGGTTGTCTTTAGTCGCAATACTTCGGGCATGTCGCCTTTATAGAAAGTGGTCTCCAGTGGCGGTTTGTGACTTAAAATTTTGGGTGGGCTTAATTTTTTTCAGCATTGTATACAATCTACGAAATTGTGAAAGTTTCCACATCACAACTGGCCAAAGCCTACTAAAACAATAGACATTTTTTGTAAACGAAAACTTTAAAATTCATTTTCCCTTGCAGCCCGAACCCATTATATTTTATTATGCGGCTCGCTGGAAGAAATAGGTTGTGCATGTTATGGTCAAGTTGGGAATTCATTATTACATTTTAATGGAAAACCATATGCATGGAGGTATTGCATTCAAATAATTGCGGACTGTATATGCACTTGTTAGAAGTCATACATGTCTAGTATACGTACGTATTAAAATTAATAAAAATCGAAAAAATGCTTTTCAATAAAGAAAACAATAAAATAAATATATTTATTCAGTGGAACCGCCTATTAAACTACCTCGAATTACGCGCTGGCTTGAAATATTCGCCGCGAATCCCCCAAATTGCACGGTCGCATTCCATTGTCGTTACTACGAGACGGTCGTCTGTGCCACGCATACAGTAAAAGGTTGGCTAGCGTCTGTGTATTCAACACGTGCCATGCTATACACGTATAGCGGGCGACTGTCTATGTGTGGGATTCTGGCGCGCTTTGCATGTTATCACTTAGTAACTAAATATTTCGTCAATATTTTTTTCCAAAACTGAGGGAATTCTTAGTTTTGCATTTTTTGCGGAAAAAACCAAATTCCTAATTTTGTATAAGATTCACTACCCCGATTACACTGTCCCGACTTTAGTGTAAATGGGGGTTTTACTGTATAATAAAAAAGAAAAAAACATAAAAAAAAATATTTTCCATTTGAGTAAAATTTAACATCAAAATTATTGAAAATTATGCACTATAAGTTTTTTTTCTATTGATATTGATTTTTAGCTCAACTGTTTTTCTTATAAGCATTCATTGAAATTTTAAACGGTTAATGAATTTAAATTTTTAAATTTAAATTTTAACTGAAAAATAAATGTTAAAAGAGGAGAAACCACAGATAATTCATATCATCATATCATATAAGTTGATTAGATGTGCATTTGTACTTTGTTCACTCGAAGGTGACCATTGAAAACCACACGGAACACTATGACTGGAAAACAAAAAATATTAAGTCACTCAATTAGACTTAATTTAAAAAAACGTCCATATTTTTTCAGTATTTCCGGCCACAACACAATTTTATAACGCAAATATACAAATAAATCATATTAATAAATTAAAAACAAAAGAAAAAAGTAATCTGATACACAGCATGGATCTAAACAGAAAACTTATATAAAAATAAATAAAATATCCCGATATGGAGTTTCGGGAAAATATAGAGACCCTACCATACCTGTGAAAAATGGGTCATACTTTTTATTCGTGTTATGAAAAAATGTATCCATCGAAAATAAAATATTCACCAAGCTTGAGTTGAATACATTTTGACCTTTATATGCGGACACTAAATTAAAAAATATATCCACTACAGTAAAACAGGACACAAACAGAATATGTACAATAATTATCAACTGGTATTTTTACCATTCAAAAGTCTACGGGATAATTCGATTGTTGGTTTAATTTTGTGAATATTTTTGTGATTCAAAAATTACTTTCATTGATTTTGTTCACACAAATACGTAACACAAGACTGTATTATAATACAGTACAATCTGATATTCAATATTTTCTTTAGATATAGATACTTTAGAAAGTGAATTTTCTGTTGAGATATCTTCAATAGAAGGCCTTATGCTTCATATCGGCAGCGGACATGGATTAAAAAATGATAGTTGGCCCAAGTCATCGTTTTTTAGTTGGTGAATGGATTGCTAAAATAAAAACCCTGAAAATGTTAATAGTAAGAAAAAATTATCAGTAACACTACCTTTATCTTATTGAGTGGCCATAATTTACAAATTTTGTAATGATAGTTGATTTCCCATAATTACTATAAATTTTTCAACCTCCGTCCTGAACAGTGTTGGCTGTAGAGATAAAACAAAAAATAAAGTTATTTTTGACTAAAATATTTTTATATACAGTGTTCGGGTTACGAAGTATTCCATTTTTAGCTTTGATTAGTAATAAAAAACAATAATATATTTTTTAAATATTCTCATTGCATAATCTTTTATAAAAAAACGAATTGTTTATTCCTGAATTAACGGAAATATAAATACCTACCACGGGCTTAAGATTATGATGCTGGCACGTGCTTTTTATTTATGCATTTACCATTTACCAGCCGCGAGAGCTTTGCGACTACGTACTCGTTTTCGAGTAAAACTATTTTAATATATACAGATTTATTTGATCAATATAATGATTTTTTTTTATTTGATTGGGTCTGTTTTCATAAAAAAAATCCAATAACTAGTTTTTAAACAAAATAATAAGAAATACGACATTTTAGTTATGCTAAGAGTGAAACATGTGCCAAATATGTAATTAATCATAAGGCGATATTAATTGTTATTCGTAATGGATTGTCTAAGCGAGTCGACTAGATACCACTTAGTAATTATTGACTCGTGTAAACATTACATGCCTATAGCCAGTATTTAAGACAGTCAAGCGAGTGGAACTTACTGGCTTAACTTACTGACTTACCTTACTGGAGTAATTTCGATTAATATCACTTAACTACTAACTCACTAAATACCAATTACTAAGCGGCGCAAATGCTTCGCGTAGGAAGAGGGGATTTCATAAATGACACTGATGTGTATTTTTACTCTCATTTTAGTTTGAATTTTTAACGAGTGATTGTGAGGCCGAAAGTGGTACGAAACGGTTTTGATAGATTTAGTTGGAATGGATCCAATAAAACTTTGCAGCCTCCGAAAAACAATACAACAGCTGATTACAAAACAACAAAGAAATTTAGAGGTACTGTTTGATTTATAGTTTGGTATTCTTTGGGTCATTAACATTTTGTGTAAAGACGATACGAATTTCTTTTTCATTTTTTTTTATACAAATTTTCCATTTGCTTTAAGCATTTTTAGTTACACCGTAAGCATTAAAAACAACGTCTATTTCAATAGAACTAGAATATATAATACTTCAGATTTAGATGTGTGTTGTAAAGGATGAAATAATTTTTCAATAAAATAAATTGAACAAAATAGGATAGAATCCTTATCTAAATAATAGTATATATAGATTAGCGCAAATTTGAAACTACTAAAGTAAAATAAAATGGATAATTCACAACCAAAAAATATTGGCGGGTTTATTTTTACATTTTTTTGAATAAAGAAACTGTTCAATTATCTACATTGCATAACTACAGCTTGGGGTCAATGTCAAAAATATTACAACAATAAAAAGATAAGCTGCAAGTGCATTCATTGCATTAAGCAGACGTTGCTTGTTTTCATTTATTGCTGCAAACTTATTTGTTAATTTTTTGTTTTAATAATTATTAAATCTTACATGTTTAAAGTGTTTGTATATTTAGCACATTCAAAGAAGATTTAGATTTTATCTTTTTCCACGGAGATAACTCTAAGAAAAATAATGAGATACGGACATAGAATTGTATGTCAAATTATTAGATTTGATTGTAAAAAGTAACATAAGATGTACATAAAACAGTACATACATATGTATTTACATTTTATACATATTGTTCATGATAAAACATTACTTCGTATTCTACACGACACACTTTTTACAGGAGATTGAAAAGACTCCATTGTCTCTTTTGTTCCATATTTTAACATTTTAAAAATGTCGTCGATTAACCAAACATAATAATTGTGAAAAATTATAATAATATCTGTTTTTTTATTTGTGATATTGTGTCTATAGACTATACAATGATATACTAAAAACTTATATTCGACAATTTTTAAAGATGCGAGTTCTGAAATTCCTGGGACATCTTCGTTTTTTACCAGTCATAGTTCCTGAGACATTTAAATAAAACAAACCGAGAATTGAGACTTTATTTCTTAAAAATGTGTATTAATTAGATGTTATTAATTCAATAAAATAATGTTTGAGAACCCTTATCTTTTGAGAAGTTTGGACAGCGTTTTTGAATCAGAAAGTAAAATAGGACAAGAAATTTTCAAATGCTTGCTTTTACTCAATAAAATAAAATATGAGCATTGTACGTATGTGTGACAGATGTTAGTTTGCGATAATAATCATAAAATTATTGACCCAATGACCGACCAATGTATTTTTCGAAGGAAATGGTTCAATCGATAAAATCAAAAAAATCCACCGAATAATGTGAAAAGCAATACAATATTGTCGACTTTTTTAATATTTACCTTCAACAATTACATCAGTTCTTAGTAGGTACCGACAGAGTTTATGGTCGACCGAAAAAAAATACATTGCGAATTTGCTTGTCTTTCATATACTGGTGTGTCAATTGAATTATGGACTGCAAACTTTAAGCCCACAGCATGGTAACGAAAATATCAAAAGGATATTTATTATAAATATCGAAAGTTAATTTCTCACATTAATTTCACTACGTTACTTTTTAGCGTTATAATAAAAATATAAAAATCATCCCGAAGTTTGGAAAAAAAAAATAATAACCCCAGAAAATAGACCAATTCAATTAATTAATTTTAAATGTAAATGTGTGTTTATAATCGAAACATTATTTCAAAACAGTTAATATTAATTTTTGCAAACAAATACATACGTATACTTAAATAATGCTACTATACTTCATAGAAGCATTAGTTCTTTAAATATATATATTTTTTAAATACTACAATCGGGTCCTGATAATTTCCCGCTACATGAACATGTTATGTCTCGTGTCCCGGGGAAAAAAGTCGAGACTTCAGAATCTCTATATGTGAACTATTGTTTTATCATAAATGATGTTTAAAACAAATCATATTTAGTTCCCACTTACTTCGCACTTGTTTGTAGAACCTTGAAAATTTTCTGCAAATTCGATAAAACAAGATAGCAAAATATCCGCATTTGATTTGCATATACTCATCATTCAAACGAGGTTTTCTAAGTGCATATTCAACAAATATGAAAGTCTAAGCAAAATAAGTTTACAATTCGTGAAATTTGCCTTTTCAAGCACTGGACTACTTTTTTTGACTCTTCGATTACATTATGGTAAATTATTTTCAACAACCAGAGAGTAGGCATTATCTTTTTCGTTATACATATTTAAAAAAATATTTCTCGATATATAATAGTAGATTTCGGATATAGCGGACAATAAAATAGTAGTCAGAATTTTATTAGGCGAATGGTAATTTTTAATCTAATATTTTTCAGTGTACATATGATGTTTCGTCAGTATATAGCTTTAGATTATTATATACATTAATATAGATTATTAGATATATTATATTAATTTGGTCAAATGTCGTGCTTATAAAATTGTGACTAGGTTAGGTTTGGTCGTCGACATAAAACTGGCCTTGAGGAGGGATAAAATAGTTTATTGTTGATAATTACCTACTCAATGGAACTAATATACAAATATATATATTTAAATGTGAATAAAAATAATCCCACCTTTCATATATTATAGAAGATAAAATCGTCTCCCCTCTCTTATATATTATATATCTGATAAAAACAATTTTACGACTTATTCCGTCTGGTGATTAATAATTATAATATCAATTCAAAAAATCTTCCAGACAGCTTGGAGTAATGTTATCGCAATACATGATTTTTAAAAACCACTTGAGTCACAACTACTTAAAGTTTTTTTTATACTTTTTTGGTAATTATGATAAAATTTCCTACGTTAGATGCATCGTGCACGTTTATTGCATATTTTATGTCGCTGTATTTTCCCAGTAATCATTATATCCATGCAACAATTAGAATTTGTTTTTAAATTAATCAAACACAACGCAATAACACAATGTTTTTAATAAGCTCAAAATATGATTTATACTTTAAACAATAATTGTACGTACGTCTTTGAGAAGTGCTCGACCTTTACAAGATACGTTCAACGTTCTTTTTTACAATACTACAATTGTTTATGATCATAGTTTACTATAAAAAAAACGAAAACAGAGATATTAATTTAAAATGCGCCTCAACAATAGAATGTCATTTGCGATTTGTATCGTTTTTATTTTTGCACTGTACTCACTGTTTCTATACGTTCATATACTTATATTTTTGCATTTTAAAAACCGATATTTTGTTTTGGAAAAACACCATGAATGCCGGGATCCCGATTTCGTCAATACCGGTATGTTAATCCCTATTTGAGTGCACGCATGTCTCGACTTAATTATTTTGGTTGGCGCAGACAAAGCACGCCACCCTGCCGATTTTATAAACATGAAATGAATTTTTTCTTTGAAGACATATCAATCAATATACTGTCAATAGCAAATCAACAACAATACATCCAATCGATAAGTCCATAGAATATATTATAAATTATAATAAAAACATGTTTTCCTCATTGTGATATTTCCTCGTTGTAAAATCCAGGCCAGTCGGAGTAGGAGCTGTGGAGTCGTGGTGATTTTAGTGTAGATGGAGTCATCAAAATCAGATGACTCTGTCTTCTTTTTTAATTCAATTGAAATACAAAAAGTTATGCATTTTATTTGATATTAAACATCACACGGAGCCTATAAACATAATTACAGAGTAAGTCATGTTCCTGGTATTGCTTTTTATTGTGACATTAATTTATGAGTGTTACGGTACCTGGTATATTACAGTAAAAAGTAATTCAAGACCTATTGCTTATTTGTATACATATTTATACTTTTCAGATTTATTTTCTTTTATTACAAACCTATCTTCACATTGACGTCATGTCTATTGAAAAATACTGCATAGGATCAAACATATCTATTATTTTAATCAATTATTGTATATTATACGGTCTTAAGTATACAAACATACATCTTTTAGTGTATAAAAAATACTGATGTATCTAAACATGAATTTATTTCGAATTATGTGTATGAGAATTTATTCTAGTCAAGATCCTAGGTCTACTTATCAACTGTAATAAAAGCTTCTTCTATATAATATATAAAGTAAATCTATAGTGCAGGGACGTCCCGTGGGCATAGGCGAGTAGGCAGTTGCCTAGGGGCGGCAAGTCCTAGTGAGCGGCAAATGACCACAGAAAAATAACTTTACTCTCGAAATTGACTCATAATAAATATGATGCCTAAACGTCTTTGATAAAAAAAAACATTTTCAATGGCAATACTATTATTACTGATGGGTGTACAGTACTAATATTTATCACAAAAATCTTCTTTAAATATGACATTTACCGATGGCGTCAAATAGGCGATTCGAATTTCTATATTTGCATTTGTATTCCTAGAACAATGGGATATAACGAAAAAAATATCACTTATACTCTAATAGCTTTAAAAGATTCATATGCAATGAAATTAAAAAAATTGTATTTGAAAAATAGTGAGGGTGCTTTTTAAGCTCTGTCTAGGGGCAGCACATAGCCTAGGAACGTCACTGCTATAGTGTTGATATATCTAGTTAGTTGTGTGCGTATATACTCTAAGGCAAGGGTTCACCACCTTATTCGCTTCATTCCCCCATTTCACCATTTATCAGAATATAATTCCTCCCCTTTTCAAAATAGTCTTAACCCAAAAGCTATTTTCAAAATAATATACACATACATGGTGTCGAAACTCTTTTCTAAGATGAAGGTTATGTACATAATAGCTTATGTAAATACAATTATAAATTTATTGAGATTCAATTATAGCTAACTAATTATTGTATTATTTTTTTTACCATCTCCGCTCCCATTGTGGAGCATATGGACTCCTAATGGAGTTTATCTCAACATAAGTGTTTCTAAGAGAACTGCTTGTTACTCAGTTGCTCAACATCTCTTTTCCCAAAGAGAGTAGGACAAGTGGTTAGCTAGTCGTTCTCTATAAGCCCCGTTCATAGGATAGGATGGGAGGAGGGAATTCACGACATCACATACATCCATGCCTTCGAACAGAAATTCATAAATCGATTGAAAAATCAATTTATAAAACTGTCCGTACTGGGATTCGAACGAAACCAACGACGTTGACCACTCGACCACACAGGCGGCATTATTGAAATTTCTGAAGCATATTTCAGTGAACAAAAACTTAAGTAAAATTACAGGATATTCAAAAATGTCATTGAAGTGAATGTGAAGTGATAAGATTATTAAGCATTATTAAGCATCATATTTGTCTTTTAGCATTTAACAAGAAGAGGGAAATCGCTCAACGACAACTTTCTCGTAGTTTTCTAACAAAGCCGACCAAACGGGTTATAGAGTTTTATGAACGCTATTTGACAGAAAATATTATTATGTACAGGATGTTCAATACTTCATCACTGGGGGGGAATTTCGAAGTCCCAATCGTCCAGTTTCTAGATTTTTGTTTTTTGTAAAGCTTTTTTTAATCCATGTCCGCTCCCAATATTGAGGATTGGGCCTTCTGATGGAGGTATCTCAAAAGAAGTTTTCTACGAGATACTCTTACGATATACGAACACAACTTATTTTTTATGCCGGGTAATTCATAAAAGTAAAAATATGTTTTGAAAAAATACATAATATGTTAATGAATCACTTACTTATTATTTAGTAACAAATTATTTTTAAAACATGTGACATACAAATATGAGTAAACAAAACTCTTAGTGATTCAAAATCTCTGCATTTACCTATGTAGATATTTGACGCTTGAAATATCAGTGGAGATTTACGGGAGCCGGTAAATTGCTCGAATTACAAATTATTCGAATTGCTTTGTTATTTAAACGATTTTTCACGACTTTTTCTACGAATTTCATTTTTATCTTGTGCGACACTTGTTTAGAGAGTGAAATATAAAAATAATTTTCGTAAGTATTTATTTTAACCGTGTTCGCTCCAAATGCGGAACATACGATCTTTTAATGGAGTTTATCTCAACAGAAGTGTTTCTACGAGAACTGCTTATTAATTAGTTACTCAAACTGTTTCTATATATTTCCAGAACACATAGAAGACTAGGGCTAAGACAGAACAAACGAACAGAACAAACGGAAACAAATTGATTATCTTGTTATTCGAGCAATTTACCGGGAACCGAGGTTTACCATTACTCGATTTTTTATATGAACTAGAACAGGGGCTACCAACCCCAATCTATTTTGAGATTTTCAAATTCCTCGGTGGACTAAAAAAAAAAATGAGTTTCGGAGATATTTTGGGCAAATCGGTAAATTCCTGGGTTTTGAGACTTTGAAAAAATGTGTTGCTCGCCGCCCTAGCAGTATTTTAGATTGCGCTCTAGGGTCCGAAAAGATTGGTAGCCCTTGAACTAGAAGATGTTTAAATGTGTTGCAGAGTTTGTTACTATTCAAAATTTTCGCGGAACACTTATTAAGGTCCCACAGTACACCAGTGTTCCGTGGAATATAGTATGGGAAGCCCTACTCTACTTAATTCTTCCTACCTTATTTTATTCTTACATATACATACTTATATGTTACGCAATTACTCATCGAACTCGTGATTATCGCCCAGTTGTCTGAAATAATAATTGAGTAAATAGTAATTAATTGCGCTGCCGATGTTGTATGTATTGTACTAAACGTTGATCGTGGGATCATACATATTTTTTTCGATGACTAATCACATTAATTATTATTTTAATTACCACACAATTCACCAAGCAAATGATAATGCCATTCCGTTCGGCGATTGACTGATACTTAACCCTGCAAAAGAGCATTGGACGTCATTATTACGTCTTATAATTAATATATTTTAATGCAAGCTGTGAGTGAAGATTCTCGAGCAGTGATGAAAAATCGGATTCGACTAGATGTCGAAATTATAGTACGGTTTATTTTGATTCCTTTCCTGCGCCATTTATTACATACTATTATAGAACAGGCGTGTAAAACTCGTTCACTACTAAGGGTTAAATTAAACATTACACATCAAACCGCGGGCCGTATTACAAATAGAATTTTTATTTTTTTGACAACATTTTTCGCTAACCAAATCTTCAAAATTTAATAAAAAAAATATACTGCAGTATTACAAAAAATATGACGACGGGCCGCATGTTTGGCATGCCTGTATAGATGTACACACAGTTAAATAAATCAAATATACATGAGATATATATTTTCTATATCAAATTATATTTATTTATTATTAAAAAAATCTGTTTTTTTTAATCCATGTCCGCTGCCAAAGTGCATTTGCCTCTCATCGGAGGTATCTTTAAGTTTTTTTACGAGAACTGTTTGTTCCTCATTCGCTCTACATTTCTTTTTTTAAAAGAGAGTTGGGATAGA
Source organism: Himalopsyche anomala (assembly GCA_031772345.1). Classification (NCBI taxonomy): domain Eukaryota; kingdom Metazoa; phylum Arthropoda; class Insecta; order Trichoptera; family Rhyacophilidae; genus Himalopsyche; species Himalopsyche anomala. The sequence continues at coordinate 27,721,040 of CM062822.1, read as the reverse complement.
CAGGATAGGGCATTAAGATAAGACATTTTTTCCCAAAATGCACTTGGCTCACTTGACCTCTGAGGGTCTCATATTATATATCGATTTTTTTTTAATTCCCTAGGGTACTCAACGTTGTACCCACCACCACCCGCTACGGCTTCACATTTTTCATATAGGGTGTATTACGTAGCGTAACAACGTTAGTCGTGTTCAAAATTTTGCCAGAAATGTCCCGAGAAGAAATTCCTCAAGACTTGGTTGCATGCACTACAGTGTGCAGAAAGTTTATAAAAATATTGTCAATAATAAATATCTATCATAAAAAAACATGGCAAATAGACATATAAATAGAAAATTTATATTCACAATTTTTATGAATAGTTGCACAAGTTCAAAAATCTGCACGCCTTCATCCAAATATTGTTTTGTCGAGTTTCGTTTTAGCAGCATCTGATTTACCTCTCCAGTTACATATATTTGCGATAATAAATATATAAATATATCGATTGAAAATTTAACTAGAAACTTCTAAATTGGAATGCATATTAGGGAACATGAGACAACAGGAGAAGGAAATGAAGCTGTTGTTTTTCGTCACTTAATATTAACACTCGGTAACAAAAAGTGAATAGCTTCTAAACTTTAATCTTTATAGCAGCGCGCTATGAGCATTGGTTTAATTGAGTTTTACGTAGTACGCGTGCCACGTATCTCCCATTTCTGTCCTAGTCAACTTAGGTCTAAGTCTTAGACTTAGACTCTAGACTAGAGTCTAGCTAGACAATAATGATAGTTTGAACAGTACACTCCGGAACAAATCATTTTTTTACAGTGTTACTGGTCAATTCTTTCACAATGAAAATTTTGGGTGTTGTAAATTCAAAACGTATTTTTAAATAAGTTTCTGCCGGTATTCTGCTGTAAAGTTGTCGTCATTGGATTTTAAATACTCAGGGTGTCTTAAAGTGATTATTTTTTTTACAATAATAATTTCTTGAAACTCTCAAAATGAACGCGCCAAATTTACATTACAGTGCAATTATTATAAAAAAATTCTATACTATTAGTATACCTACTTCGTTTTTGTGTCATTTCAACCAATACAAGGAAAATTTATTTTCCACTAATTTTGATTTCTGTATTAAAAAAAAAACAAGACAAACATGATGTATTCAATAACAGAAAAAAATGATTTATTTTGCCATAATTTTACGAAATTATCAAGACATTTTTAGCAGGTTTATGAATGCATGCGATGAGGGAAACCTGTCCTGATAATTGTATATAGTTGTGGAATTAGTACAAATATGCGATTTATTTTTATAAATTTAATGCCTTTCGACATTGTCTATATTAAAAAAAAAGACTTTGATAGAAAAAAATACGACTCATTGAAACATTGTTTGAGGTGCAATTATAATAATTCTTGGATTGTTAATAATAACTATACATTGTACTTGCAGTTGTGTTTTTTTGTCATTGTATTAGGTCTAAAAAGAGCAGGGCATGTATATTTGCTCAACCAGTACTAGCGCGAGGTTATTTGGCGCCCTAGGCAACGGTTATTGACGCGCCCCCTTTTTAACAAACTGCGGTTTTTTTATGCATGTCCGCTCTCAATGTGAATCATATGGCCTTTTTCATATCAAAAACAGTTTTTTACGAGAACTGTTTGTTAGTCAGTCGCGCAACCTACCTTTTTCGAATTATATTGAATACGATACATAATTATAGCGAACAGATACAAGTATAAACTATTATCGGTTATTAGAATATAAAAAATAATTTGATTACTCAGTTTACCACTTTACCAATTTGATTACCAATTTACCCCAAATTACAACTCAACCCTTAATGATTTGCGCCCTAGGCGATTGCCCATTTCGCCTGTATGGTAGCGCCGGCCCTGTGCTCAACTAATGGTTATAACTGGTTGTCATCCGTATCAACAAAATATTTCAGACAGACAGCCTACGCTGTAGTCATTCCCTTTTTGCCGTAGAGGTGACGCTACGCCAATTTAATAAATCACGGTTGCTATAATTTGAAAGAATATACAACTCTACTATAAAGATAATATTGTGTCCTTGATAGTTTTAAAGCATAACATTTTAGTAATTTTAAATGTGTCGAAAGATGATTTCTGAGACATAAATATTTAAAATGAGATTTTTGTGTCGTCTGGACATGATGAAAAGATATGTTGTTGTTACATCAGGAATGAATGCATTTTATAAATGATAAGAATTTTAATTGCCATTTTAATGGAAGAATATCAATCATCATCGACAGTCGTTTATCGTTACTTACACTTTTATGATTAAGGTTAATTATTGTCTATCGCTTTGAAGTACAATTACTTAGTGTGAAAATTCAATTATTTATCGCTCTTTTGTGATTTATTGGCGAAGGACACCACAGAGAACTCATCAAAAATCTTACATAAGGTATGTATTCAAATAATCTCATACGATAGCTTAAACTAGTGCAATATGTATTTTAATTGTACAAACAAGATTGAAGATTGTTTTGTTTTTTTTATGCTGGACTTGAAATTTTATTTTATACAAGAAGAATTTCAAATACAAATCTAAAATATTAAAAGAATAAAACACTCAATTGTACTAATTCCACATTTATTTAATATGATAATGACCTATAAATAATTATTAAAGATCAATTTTGCTAATGTCGAGCCATTTCAACTGAAAAAATCCATATTCAATTTAGATCTCTTGCACATCTGCTAAAAATAAATAATGTCTAATTTGATGATTATTGTCTATGATATAATTTAATAGTCTTGCACTATTGATAATAATAATATTGATTGTTCACTTTGTGTGTGAAATGAATGACTATAAATTTCTCCAGCAAAGAGTATTAAAATTAAAATTTTATAAAACATAAATGATTTAAGTCAGGGGTCTCAAAAACTACGATCCGCGGGCCAACAACGTCCCGGGAGCTCCACCGATCCAGCTCCCGTAGCAGCGGGGGCTGACCATGTCCGTTATTCAAATCTAAAGTAAGATGAACTAGCTTTGACCCTTGGGAATTAGCGGAGGAGTTATTGTGGCCTTTAGGCTAAAAAGTATTGGAGACCCCTGATTTAATTTCTGTAGTAATTGATGAGAATGCTTTTAATGCCGAATTGAAATTACAGAAAATGCATTTTAAGCACACGTCTTTCAATAGTTTGTAATGTTTTTTTTTAATGTATTTAATTCGTAGGACATCTATTTTTGTCGTGACCATTATAATAATTATTAAATTCATGTTGCTGTGTTCTTTATTAAAATGTTAATGTATTACCACTGTGAATATAATGTTATTATTTTTTATATTAACAATTTTGTCTTATTTCTAAATACCAATTTATTCCTGAATCATTTTCATAGCCGTTGTTGTGTAAATCTTCCTAAGTCTAGACTCTAGATAAGAGGTTTCCAAACTTTATGTTATTACGCCTCCCTAATAAAAATATAATCTTCGCGCTTCCCTACCTTTATTTCATATAATAATATAGACACATTTTAAATGTCAAAAAAATATGTTAATACAAACAAATTAAATAAAACGCAATTTACAGAAAAATAACAACATTTTCCGTCATACATACATATACTATTATCATGTTTTTTTATTGAATTGTTTTTGATTCGATAGGTGGTTATTTACTATCACAAAGTTTATCAAACTTAGAGGCAATGTGCGGATTGCCACTCGTAAATCTTTTTTTACTGCTAACCTGGGTCGATCCTTAATTTTCATTGCATTTTATATAGCAAAAATGGTTTTTCAATGGTTGTCAATAATGAAATGAAAAGTTGATTTGTTTGTTTATATTTTTTTGCATAATAGATTAGATATGTGATGAAAATTACATTTCTGTAAACAATTCGCGCCGACCTTTTCAATAATCCGCGCATACCCAGTCTGGAAATCGCTGGAGTCTAGACCAGTGCTGCCAAACCTGGGGTCCGCAAAAAAAAACATTCTTTCAACATTCTTTGTGATAATATATGAACATGTGATTTTTTTTTCGGGGGTCCGCAGATTATTGTTTTGAGACTTAGGGGTCCGTAGCATGCAAAAGGTTGGGAAGCACTGGTGTAGACCACGGTTTCTCAACCGGGAGCCACAGAGAAAAAATAGCTTTAGGGGAGCCTGATCCTGGAAGAGCTAAAAAAAAGATGGTCCCGCGTTTATTCATTTTGGGAAATCCGTAATTCCTGGATAAAATCTGCCAGCGAGCACAATTTTAAAAGGATTGAAAATTATTTTATATAATATGCTTATATATAAAACGGGTATGGAGGCCACGGAAAAATATGAGACCCAAAAAGGCCACGGGCCCAAAATGATTGAGAAACTATGGTTTAGCTAGACTGACCCAAAAAGAAGTTGTAAGATGTTTAATATTCATCAATGCTATCTTATACTCGTTCATACTATACATTACGCGCAAGTATTCTTTTTTTTTGTTCGATAATTTATTTTACAGATAATACTTTTTTGGAGATTCGGCAAAAAAGTGCATATCTTGCAGTTGTTAAATTTAACGACTTCCATAATTATTACCTGTTCCGAAAAGACAAGGTTATGTTGTGTCATAATAATAATCATTCATTTTTTTAAAGATGTCCTCTTAGTGTTTGTGTAAGTCATTTAAGTACTTAATTATAAGTGAATTAGTGACATAGCTGAGAGCGTTTACTGTATACCGTAGAGATCTAAATAAATATTTATTTATTTCTACCATTCTGAACATTTGATTAATCCAGAATTTTGTTATTTTTTAACAGAATTATCTAAAACTGATCGGGTTGACGTATTAATAAAATGCTTGCTATAAAACAGTAGTGATAATTATGGTGAGAAAATTAAGGTTGCGTAATTAATTTTTAAAGTGAAATATACACATTTTTTACACCATCAATAATGAAAATTGATTAACTCACATAAAACATATACACTGTATTTAATTCAGCTCCTGAAAACTCATCTGCCTGTGATTATATTATGTTCCGATATGAATTCAACACTACATATAATATATTGAAATTCGTTACCAATAAGTATTGCCAGTGAGCACCTAAATGTGACTATATTCAAATACTTATCCATAAATGGTAGTTAAACAAACATTCTGGTACAATTCACAATATACGTCAATAAAAATCGTTGGTTTTGACTGAAAACCGATTTAATTAAATAAAAATTGGGAAACTCCAACCTGCAACATACTTTTGTGCGACTCGGAAGCTATCCACTATTGACTGATCGCTGGAATATAATGTAGCTATATTTTTCGGTAATATTCAGTAACATTCTGGGCGATATTTGATTATTGTAATTCAGATTTAATAAAATAACATCGCCGTGATGATATCTGCAAATCAAAGCATTCTCTTGATGCAGACAAAAATGTACAAATCGCTAAGATTTTGTTGGAAAATGTTTTTTTTTTTGACAAGTTATATTCTCGTATGTGGGAAAACAAGTTATTTGTAATGAATCTTAAAAATAACTCATTACGACCAAAAATCACAATCTGTGTTAAGAAATTCAAGATCAAAATTATACTAAACACGTTACAATCGTCTTTTTTACTATCCAATTACACGATAAAGATTAAGTCTAGTCGTATTTTATTGATATTAATTTCTTACTGTGGTTTTGGAGCCAAACACTTTGAACATGTCTGTCTTTGTTCGAATAATTCATAGTCGTTTATTATATTAGTCATTAAAAGAACACGACTCCAACCCTAAAACCGTTTCGGATTTTTAAATTGTCAGACTAATTTTATTCTCAATAATTTTCTCTAATTCCTGGTGTTAACATCCATGGCGTATGAATATATTTATTGACCGACCAAAAAGTCTATATTGATAGGGCGTATATAAATATGAAACAAAAACACGGTTTAGAATTAAGAAAGAAAATTCGTCGACGACATATCGAATCAAACGCATTCATTATTATTAATACAATAAACACATCTACAATTTTTATTTATTGTCAATAATTAAAAAAATGGAATATAAATTAAAAAGTCAATTTTTTCAAATTTTGCTTTCTATTATTGAAAAAAAAACCGCGGCTCCGCTGATCGACTATATGCTTACATGAAAACACAGACAAATCCTTGAATTTGAATAGTTACGAAACGTAATGGAATTAGATAAATAAACAATTCACTTGGTCTCGTTTTTCAACAACTTTCTTCTTCTTTTACTATCAACCTGAGTGACGAAAGTCAATTAAACAACTTTCAAATAAAGTAAACATGTTTATTGTAAATATTTTTTATTTACATAATATTATATTATTTATTGAATCTGTTGACTTCAGTAATGCCCTCGGTCTTAAAGAGTTTTATCTTGAATTATTAGGTATACATTTGAAAATAATCTCTTGTTTATAATAAGCAATGTGCTTTATTTAGCAAGGATTTATTTTTCTTTCCAGCTTATTCGCCTGCCAGTTCTCAGACACCACTGACTGTGAACGCTCGTTTCCTGCAAGCTACAAACCACCCCCTCAAATAATTCCTCCCAGGTATTTATTTACCAATATTGTTTAAATTTAATGAATTCACTTAAATAATAAAACAAAATAAGTGCAACGATTTTACATAAATTGTTTAGTTTTACACTCATAGATATTTGTGAACGTTATAAGTTATAAAAAAATGTATATGTACATTTGTTACGTTTTGTTCGTGAAATAATAATAATTGGGTATTGCTTGCGAGCATTTTTAATTTGAAATTGTGATAATATATAAGACAGATATAAAATTTGTTTGACGGGACGGAATTTTTAAAAATCATATCAAAATAACAATTTTTTAATGGAAAAAGTGCTCCATTATTCTGTCAGTTAGAAGATGCTTGTCCAAGAAGCAAAATAGTGCATTGCAGGATCAGGGTATCAAGGGTCTTGTAAAGATGAAGAGTGTCCCGTGAAAATGAACATTTCAGTTGTTGTTGCCAGTGAACATAAGCCATTTATAAAAATATAACGGTGTAATTTTTTTTTTAGATTTTTGGTTTTCAAATAAGCAACACTTTTTCCAGCGACAGCCAATTTAACAGCTAATTTGTGCTCAGTTTGATTTGCCATTTCAACACGAATATGTTTGTTACAGCAAAACACTTGCAAATTGTGCAAATTTATTTTCAAATCGTGTTTTTTTTTCGAAAAAAATAAAATTTTGAAAAGACTCATTTTTGTTTGAATGGCCTCGCCAATAAGCAAAATTGTCGCATTTGACGAATTAATTTGTACTAATTCCACTTTTATTTAATATAAAAGTTATGGAATTAGTACAAAAGAGAATTTTATTTTTTGGATATAATGTCTATAGTTATTTAGATTTGGTTTGATCAGTAGCTTGATGGATCAATCACTTTTTTATACATTGCACTTGAATTTAAAAGTGATGGATCATGGAACAGTTAAAACTTGATCCAACAGGAAAATTATTACTATCTCCAAAGAGAGGTTGAGGCGAATGACTTGAAGTCTCCAATATTGCTTTATTCCATATATTCCGCTTTGGTAACAATATGATTATAAAATGAATCATGCTTTCATTGATTAGTTGCAAATTTTTGGAAGTACTTAATAATGAATTTGATAATAATATAATTCTAAAGATAAGATGTTAAAGCATATAAAAGGTCCTTTTTTGTTGTAACTATTTCATTCCCTCCTCCTCCTCCTTCCAGTATGTGGTGAATTATTTATTATGAAGTCACATACAATCATAATTTGGTACCAATATTTCTTCTATAACAGTGTTTCCCAACCTTTTTACTCATGCGGACTGGTATTGCAGTTAGGAGAAATATTTCACGAATTTTCTGCTAATGCAAAAAAAAATACAGTAATTTGTATCTCGGTTTGTAAATTTATATTACATGTAGACATAGCATGAATAATGTTCAGTTAGATTGCAAATGTTTTTATGTACTAGCAGAAAGTTTTGGTGGACTGACATTGATCTGCGGACGGTCAGTTGGAGTGCTCGATAACCCAGATCCTTCATGACATCCCATACAGTTTAACTGTCTCCTCTGTAAAGAGCAATTCTGTTTAGTATCTTTAGTATTCAGGTTTATGGAAAACATAATATGTATTTAATCCGTTAATAACCATTTGCCAAATAACAAATTCACTGTAAATTCATGTAAAGTACGCAAATATTATTTTAATAAATGAATAATCATTATACAAAATTACAATGTAAAAAAAACATGTGATAAATTCTAAATATAATAACAGAATTTGATGTATTTCGCCATTGTAACAAAAAACTGTCCAACTCTTAATTTGTATTTGGTTTTCTATGATAATTTTATTGTATCATTCCTTGTATCTTGACAAAACTACTTTCATGGTGCCTTAAGTAGTTATTAATATATAAACTTATATAGGCAGATACTTAACAAATCTCAAATCCATAATTAAATGTTTATCACAAAACTGATAAATGTGTTGAAAATGGTCTGTTGGGTTTTACATATCTGACTCAAATATTTCTAGCATATATTGCTTGTCGACCCAGTTTATAAATATCTATATCACAGATGTAATATTTAATAAAGGTAAACAAATTTGATACCACTATCTATAATTATAAATTACCATAACATACTATATTGCTTAAATTAAAGATTCAGAAAATAGCCCAATTGATGCATGTGTGCATTATATGTATATGTGTACTTTTCGCAATAATTGGTAAATCAACAAACATGATATATTAACTATTTATAGTTCAGCATACTATTTCTACATATTAATTTTAAATACCTTTAAATGTAACTCTTATTATATCATTACAACCGATAACTTTCACTCTATATTATGATAGGACTTATTCTGTTTGTTATCTTAGTATATCATTACTATTCTTGCTCAGTAATGTTTCTGGTCCTTGTTTTTTCAATCAATAATCAATGTTTTTGTTAAGTGACACCGTATTCATAATTAAATAAAAAAGCATATGCATTGAAATAAGTATGAAATAGTGTATAAACAGTTTTATAGTACACCGGTAGAAGTTTGTTAAGAACTCATTTATGCAAACACACGAAGATATTTTGTTACATGTGTGAATTTATTCATACGTGTGCAAATAATATTATATATTAGAAGATTTATTATTATATATATGTGAACAATTACTTGAAACTTGGAATGATTATTTGCTATTTTACATTCTACACATAATATTTATTATGTATTAAACTATGATATCTATTTCAAACAACTGGACACCATAGTCATAGACAAACATAAAATGTTTGTCTTCTCATATATATCTGACAAGGAGCTATGTTTGACATTCAAACTCATTATAATTTTATAAATTATATCAATATTGAAGAGTATATAAAATACTTTGGCATATAAAAAGAATACATATTGAATATTGAAAAATCCCATATTTATAGTTCGAAACACTAAAGTCATATTTAATAAGTGTAATATGAATTGGGACGTAAGGGTGTATAAGAAGATGCATTGTGTATCTCTTCGGAGCAGGTATATATAGCTGAGAAAAATGTATGCTTAAACATAGTTCTGACGATGTCGAAAGCTGAAATAGCCATCAACTAATAAATATAAAATCTTTAGAACTAAATACGTTGCTATTTTTATCCTATCATATTGAAAAAGTTTCAAGGGTACTCAACTTCCTCATTCGGTGAGTGAATAAAAATGGAATATAAGTTAAAATTTGGTCCGCAGGCAATTTTTTCCTACGCGTAATCGCATATGTACATTGAAAGCGTCATATACAAACAATATATATTATTAGATTTACTCTTCCCTATCTTTTCTGCGTATCAATAACACAATTTGAGTATTTTTTTTGTATGAATTGGAAATATAATATGTATTACTCTGATCATATCAAAGGGCAACTGGTATGAGCTAAGAGATATTAAATATTGATTTTATAGGATGTCCATTTTATAAAAGAAATGATTTTATATCGGAAAAAAAATCTTGATAAATTATTTATACATTAAATCTGATTAATACATTATTTATTAATTAGGTGGTTAAATTTTATATAAATTTTAATCAAACTATTTCATAGATTTGATGTGTGAACGTTTTTGACTAAAAATATAATGTTAAGAAAACTCTATCGCAGCAAACAAAGGTAATCCGAAGAGAAATCCATGTTGTTTTAATATATTATCTATTGGATAAATTCGGATGTTTTTCCTTCAGCTTTTAATTTAATATGTCTAATTGTCGAAAATACACTGTTGCAGTGGCAGTTATGGCTTCGTCAAGTTGTAATAATTTATAGTGAATAACTCCACTCATATTCCACTGAATGCACATGAGAACATTCTGAAGTGTTACCAAAGCGAAAAGATGTTTGAATGGATGATTTCTTCTCACTGTATTGCACATTATCCATTTCTCGTCTCCAGTTAAAATTTGTGGCACAAATGTTCATGCGGCACCCAAATAGCCATCCAGCATACTTTGCTGATGCGTTGTAAATGTTCATGTGTTGTCGACGTTGAAGTTGCGCATTTTTGTGACAATACTTCTGTACTTTGATGAGGATCAGATTCAATTAGAGATCTCAGTATGTCGTCATAAATGTTTAAGAGTCTTAATGATTTAAGAGTGTCCTGTAATTCCCTATCACCCGATTTAGATAGTTGAAACGGAAATTGACATCAATTTTTAGTCTGCACTGGCCCATAAATCTCATTGATGGTTTTTGCGGTCTCGGTGGTGTTTGAAACCTGATCATAAAAAGCAACATGCAGTGACAAATGTGTTCTTCGTTGGTTTTGGGCTTGGACACTTTACCATCAATAACAAATAAAATTTATGACCCAAATCTTAAAGCTGGTCAACAATACAACGAAAAAATAACTAACAGAGATGTTTACTTCATCATGTCAGGACACAAAATGAACTCAAAAAAGATTATATGAAAAGCATAGATCTTTTTCCAGATAACTTATTACTTTGTTATTAATAATTTTAGGTGTGTTTTATGATACTAGTGAGATATTATATTATGTTTTGTTTGTCGATATTTTTCAGAGAAGCGCAAATTTTCATGCCGCCCAGGGTAGAGAATTCTGGTAACATGGGGGCTGACACACCACTTTTGCATAGCAAAGTAAACTTCGAAAAAGGCTTTCGAGGATATACGAAGATACCAGGAACAAATGATCGATTGGTGAGTGAATTTAAAAATTAATATTTGAATCAAAATTTCTTACATTGAAAAATGCAAAAATGAATAATTAAAGTCTCCTGGAAAATATGTGGATAATATATTAAAATTTTATGATGTTTTATAAAGAGACCTGCGCAAATACTATGATATTAAACTTCAACTAAAAAACAATATTTCAACGCTTTCACAGCAAAATTAAATATCAGAATATTTGCCATTGTTCATGACAAAAGAAAAAGGTTAAAAAAGCAAGATGTTTTAATGATATTAATAATATAGAATACTTTTATTGAGAGTTGTTATGAAACAATGACAAAAGTCATTATTTATATTGTTATCACCCTATTCTAGAATTCCTGGAATAGGACCTAGTGGTTAAACGAAAAGAGATAAGTGTTTTGAAACTGTCAAATTAGTGTGTAAATGTTGGTTCCATTTATATGTTTTTGCCAGGGGGTGTAGAATATTATTTTTATATTTACAATGGCATTCAAAACTCAACTTTACATTTTTTTCAAGTACTATAATTTTACAGTTGCAAAGATGGTTTTTAGGCAGACAATGAAAACGTAATAAGTTTTCTTGATTATCGCAAACCATTTGGCTGATATGAACATATTTAACCATGTATTGTGATATATTACATAATTATGATCTATTGATTGGTTTTTATTTAAGCAAAATAATTTTAGATATCATAATCTATTATCTGATTTGAAATGGTTTAGTCTACAATAATGGATACTAAAGGCTTAAAATTCATGCAGTTAAACTACATTATTATCTAAGATTAATATTTTTTATCTTTTTTATAGGAAAGGAGTGTTACGCTGAAAAATTCGGTGCAGTTTTTCGAAACATATAAACATGAAAAAGACAACAAGAAAAAACAAAGTTCTTTGGTAACAATGTGAGTATTTTTATTAAAATATCAATAATATATTTATTTACCGTTAATAAATTATCGCATAGTGTTTTGTTTTAAGTGTCAAATGAACGAGTTGGAAAGATTAAGATTGATCTTTACAACATTTTTCTGGGTACTAAGATTTTTATAAATATATCATAATCTTTGGTATTTGTAAGAAAATATATATAAAATATTCTCCTAACGAATCCTTGGAAAGCTTAATACTTTGAATTGATTTATAGCGCAGTATCATATTTGATATATTATATTAAACATTTTTTTAGCTTCGCAGTATGGAACACCATCATGGGCAGTTCCTTATTAACGATGGCATGGGGTATCGAACGAGCTGGACTTCTACCAGGAATACTTATCATGCTTTTTATGGGAGGTCTCTGTCTTCTCACATCATACACACTGCTTCAAGTTTGTTGTCACCATGGTAAAAAATATGCTGTATTATCCAACAACTTACTGCTTTATTGTCAAACATTATATGACTAATTATTATGAGGAATTATGGAAGTGCACTATGTGTTTTCACAAAATGTGGAACCGGCCTGCCATATTTAGCACTACTGGGTCTATAATGGTCTGAATGCTGAAAAGAAAAAGAATCCTGTTTTTTTGAGAGACTTTCATATGTTATAGCAAATCTGTTGTGTTATTATGTTGCAATATAACAAATAAATTACCATAGATGCTACAATTTAATGGTAAAGCTCAAATGATAATAACACCTCAAGAGGTTGTTGTTCAATTTAATTACATCATAATAGTTTAGTACTAAGTACTATACAATTTTATATTTTGAATTCATTCTTAGATAAGTTTTTTATTGAACACTTTTCAGTCACTCCATTCACAGAGACCCTACTTGAAAATTAAAACTGTGCAATTTCTTGTCTTTGTCTTGCTAAAAATGTATACTTTCTATTTAAAATTTCTTATTTTTCAGGGGACAATGCAGAATGTGAAGTTTCAGACCTTTGCAGGATGCTTTTAGGATCATGGGCAGAAGTGATAGCAAAGATATTTAGTCTTATCGTCATGTTGGGAGCTAACGTTGTGTACTGGGTGCTCATGACAAACTTTCTTTTTTACTCAGTCAATTATTTTAAAGGTAAATCTTTGTTCAGAAAATCTTTATATTGAATATAATATATAATTGAAAGTATATTTTGTAGAGAAATTTGAGGACACACCATTATTCATTAACCTTTTGACTACAGCTAAGAATATAGAGAGCAAACTCAATTTGTTGTACTTATTCCAACATTTTTTGAGCTTTCATAGCTCTTATCGAGTTAAATAAAATAGTATGTAATATGCTTAACCTCGTAAACGCCTATAACTACCTTACGCGTAAACGCCCTTGCCTCTTCAGAGCGTGACGGTCTTCCTCTTGGCGTGCACAGGAGACCTGTAGTGCTATTTCTGCATTCATCTCTTATTTTGGACAGTCTGAAATACTTCAACATGGTGACGTTTTGAGTATATAGACCGTCCAACACAATGACGTGTTGAGTATTTCAGATAGTCCAAAATAAGTTCCCTAGTGGGATAGCACTACTGTTACTACGTCCTCTCCTGTCTCCCCATCTCTGATAGGGTATGTCTAGAAATAGTTAAGTCATACTTGCTTAACAAGATGATATGTCAACCAATTTCACAGAAATCCTAAGTAAACCGGGCTACACATCTGTGGCAATATGCATAGATAAATTGGGTCCATCATAGCCTTTCACAATTTTCACTTTTTTGCTGGTTAAAGGTTTACATATTTGAATGCTTTGTTTACTTATGCACATGTTCTTAGCATATGTTATGCATATTTCTTAAGCTCTGTAAATTGATACTATAGGCAAAAAGGTTTCTGGTTTATATTCATATTTTAATTAAGTGAATTTCTATTATATTTTGATTGAAGACTAAATCATTTAATTAGAGAATATATTTTTTTAATGTTTCAGATATGCCATTCAACACAACAGCAATATCAACAGAGAAATACGGAGAAGTAGTCTGCCCAAAAAATACTATCCGTTTGAATATGACATCTTCAGATTTAGATGTCCGGTCAGGCAAGTGGGGCGGCCATTACTGGGATATGTACTCTACTGTGCCAATTTATGTTGCCGTTATTATTTTCCCACTACTGAACTTCAACTCTACAACGTTTTTCACCAAATTTAATTCATTAGGTAAGTGAATGGATAATTGCAGCAGTAATAGCTTGGAATAAAAATCATCTTTTAAACTAGAAAATTGTGTCATTTTAACAACGTTGTTTTACAATAGAGACAAACAATATTCAAGTCTTGTAAATAAATAAAATGGAAAATAATGAATTTATTACAATCAGGCAATTGGATCTAAAACATTTACAGCCAGTAGTTCACGTGAACTTCTATCACAATATTGGAGATGAACAAATTTCACGTACAAATCTGACACTATATGGTTACATAATTTGTAAGATGGATAGATATTAACAACGGCCTCAATACAGCATTTGAAGTAAATTTTTGATTCAAATGGAGTTACACATATTTTTTAGTTTAAATAAAAATATAAATTACTTACAAAGCGCGTGTTTTCCGCTGATTTATTTTATTTATCACTTTGTATAAAGTAAAAATTAATAAAATATACAAAAAATCTCACGCACTCTGATTATTTGAAGGATGTACTATATTCGTGTTTGGTTGAATATTTTGACAACTAGACATAGCATGTGTTCGCAAATAGTATGCACCATTGCTCATATTTATTATTCACTCTATAAATAATTGAATATGTCTACACATCAAACACTTTTCTAGTATACATATAGTAAATGAAAATTTAATTTTGTACAAGACAATGAATAAAATAAATATATTATGTATCCTGATTTATAAATATATTAGGCCATGCACAGTTATTAGTAAGTCACAAGGTAGTATTTTTTATGAAAAGAGTCGATGGTAATGAATTACTTGTTGTTTTAGGTACTATTTCAGTTCTTTACTTGATGATATTCGTGATTACAAAGGGAGCTGGATGGGGTCTACACATTGATTCGTGGATAGCAGAACTTAATATTCGAACAGACTTTAGTGTTCTCAGCGGAATGCTAGCCCTGAGTTTCTTCATACACAACATCATTATAACTGTAATGAGAAATAACCGGCACCAGGAAAATAATGTTAGTATAATTTAGAAAATTGAAGTATTTAATTCATGTAAAAATCTGTTTCTATGAAAAATAATATGAAATTTATTTACTAAAACAGTGTCTTAACCATTGTGTTTATTTATAGGGCCGTGATCTGAGTGCAGCCTTTCTATTGGTGACACTGACTTACATGCTAGTTGGCGCTGTTTTCTATATTTGCTTTCCGTTGGCAAAAGCTTGTATAGAAGATGTAAGTTAACAGTTTCTATATTTTATATGAAATGCTGGGTCCATAGTTGACATTGTCAGCTTCCGCACGTACCTCACGGGATCAATTCCCAGTACTAACAGCATTTTTCAAGAGAGGAAAGTTCAGTTAACTTTGTTCTGATATCTTTTTTATTTGTTTCAGAATATCTTGAATAACTTTGCCAAAAGCGACATCATGACAGCAGTTGCTCGTGTGTTGCTCCTATTTCAAGTGATCACAGTGTATCCATTGATTGCTTACATGTTGCGGGTGCAAGTTTTAGGTACCAGACAAGTTGGACGACTCCGTGTTATTTCTTTCAATGCCATCGTTGTTACAGTCTGCATACTCTTCGCCTGCTTTGTGCCAAAAATTGGTACTATTATAAGGTAAGAAATATGTTTGCCGAGATATTTTTTTAATTGTGAGACAATATGAAAGAGAATAACATAATAAGAAAAAACCACTGAGAAATCGTTCATATCCACATTTTTTTTATATGGCAATTTTTAATGAATTTGAATGAAATTTTGGATTTCATCAAATGACACAAATCACAGTGTAAATGGAAATTCTGTAAAGGAATTTCAAGATATCCTTTCATGAATATTCACATAATATTTATAATTTTGAAAGTATTTGAATACAACTGTTGAAAATATATGTGTTTGATTTTATATCGCAGTTTTAACCGACCAGAAAAACATGATCTCTTCGAAGATTGTTTTTTAACCAAATTTCTGTAGAGATACTTTATTAGGAGTGCACATTGGAAGCAGATATGCTTAAAATAATATTTATATTTATATAAATTCATATTTGACGGGGTCAAAAAAAAACGACCCAAGCTGAAAAGCAGAGTTTTTAGTAAATTTAATTTTAAGCTAGGCATGTTTCTCTTACTGCAACAAAACAAAATTATTTTTTAAATAAAAAACCCTTTATGTATTGAAGATTTTTTGTTTCCACTCTTTCGAATAACAAGGTTTTGAGAGATCTATGAAGCCCGTCAATTATAAAAAAATACCAAAACCATTCATTAAACAATAGATAAACAGTTGGCTTGCACTATTTTTCCACTTCGAAATGGCTATTAGAAATTTCTTATTTCAAAAAGTAAATAATGTGGGTTGGGCCGATTGTCCTTTAACCCCCAACAGATATATTCCAATGTTATGATATTTTTATTCATCTAATTTACAATAACTGTAGTGACTATTAATTCACATCCGTTTAAAAGCTATAAGCTATTATAGAATTCCCACTTTCATTTACATAGCTTAAATTGATAAATCCTTAAAGCCTCTAAAAAACTCGATTAACAAAATGAAACAATGATGCCAAAACTATTCATTAACTTTTCAGGTACACTGGTGCTGTGAGTGGAATGGTTCACGTATTTACTCTGCCAAGTCTTCTGCAAATGATGTCTCTCTATATTAGGGGAAAACTGACTATTTTAAAAGTATTTTTCTATGTATCTATATTTATTATTGGACTGTGTAATTTAATCGCCCAATTTTTCGTCGGCGAATAATGTGATATAAATTTATGAGGACTATTTTTTAATTTTTTGACCTTAAGTTAATGAAAATCAATTTTATGTTAATATTGGACGACATTCTGGATTATATGTGTTATAGTGTCGTCTATTGACTAAAACCTTCAAGTTATGAAGGTGTAAAATAATAATCTCGCATAATATGGACTTAAATTAAGTCACCATTAAATTTGACATAACATATTGGACGATGGAAAAAATTTGAATACCAATTAGTTAGATTTGATGAGACATTTAAAAATTGTGTGTATGCTTGTTTTTGTCCATACATAATTTAGGCTTTGATAATATAAGTGGTGGCAATTATCAACAACTTTGAACAGTTGTGGATGTTGTCAAAGATTGTTTCTTACTCATATAACTATTACTATTGTGAAATAAGTATTAGTGACTGTTAGTCCTTGATGGACCATTAGATATTATGAAATCATTTATTATAGATCCTGTAGGCTTTGATTTTACAGTGTGAATATTTTCGATTTTTTTTTACTTATAAATATACTTGCCTACCTGTCCCTGTGTATCTTCTAACTCTCCACACTCCATTCCATCTCTTGTAACACGTATCCTAGATATTCTCTTGATGTCGTGTCCATCATTTAATAAATTCCTTGCTATTGCTTCCCTTGCAACTAAATGCTAACATTTGTCCTATCTATTAGTATCATTACGATCTTCCTGTCATTTTTTGAGTCATATCTAATTCACGGACACGTCAGTTAATGTCAACCGTCAGTCTTTGTGTATTACAGTAAACTGCGCCAGAAAAATATCTCAGTCTGAAGAAGCTTTATCATTTGACTTCTGCAAATTTTGTGACTTACATTTGTTTCCTCTTCGTCACAGCATTCCTGATAGACATAGTCCAACAGTGGCTTGGTGATATACAGTTAAACAAGAATATGGTATTACTCATGTTCAGTCTAAGGCCTCTCTGTAATGAGAAGTCAAATTGATCCAGAAACTAAACAAAACGAAACTGGAATAGATCTGTATAAAAATGTAGAGTTTAGCTTAAGAGACAAAAAAAAAGCATTTTATTTTTTAAAAATATAATACCTTTCCATCGAGCATTGACCTCTAAAACATTAAAAGTAATAAACTATAAACTTTTCTATGTGATAATGTGTCTATTGATATTGGGGTAAAAAAAAACAGGCAGGTTCCTGCAATTACAACCACTTTTCAGTCATTTAATATTGTAAATATATTTTTTTTCATTTTAATCCTTAAAATATTGCGAGTTGCCTTATATTCAAATGAAAAACATAATATTAATCAAAGGAAACTTAAGTTGAATTGGATATGTTTATAAGTATCAAGTATTAATAATTTCTATTGATTCGTGTTATAATGTTAAGTATGTAGCTAATGAATTTAATATTGCACAATATGAATCATAAATGTATTAGTTTATCAAACCACTGTATAAATGGCTCTTATTTAGTAGGAAATGTCAAAAAAAGTATAAAAATCTGAATGATTAAGCTTTGCATTCATTCAACATTTAGAAAATAATTACTTATGAAACTTATTGTATTTGATCTCAAATAATATAAAATGTATTCTATATTTTGTTCAATTGTTGTTCTAATATACCTAGTACCTTTTTATAATTATATCATTAGTTAGTAAAATGTGACTGACGTAATAATGCGAATTCATATTTGTTCCTCATTGCACTCACCCTAAATTCTTTCTTCAGTAAGTGAGAATTGTAGAAGTCAACTCAGCAAATTTATTTAGTAGTATATTATTCAATTAAACCAAATTTTTATCAAATATACCATTGTAATATATAAATAGTTTTGTTTTCAATCATAAAAATACAGGTGATGACTTAAAGATTAGTTCAACATGTTGTCAGAATACAA
Source organism: Himalopsyche anomala (assembly GCA_031772345.1). Classification (NCBI taxonomy): domain Eukaryota; kingdom Metazoa; phylum Arthropoda; class Insecta; order Trichoptera; family Rhyacophilidae; genus Himalopsyche; species Himalopsyche anomala. The sequence goes on along the minus strand of CM062822.1, from coordinate 27,702,062 downwards.
TATTTGGTTTGACCATGCATATTAAAATACAATAATGCATTTCATATTAGTTACTAATTTAATTATTATTTAGAAAAATCTCCAATCATTAAATTTTAAGTATATCTTTAAAAAACGTAACATTTATTGTAGAATATAATGTATAAGTACTAATTTATTATTGTTAGTGTTCAGTTCCACAATACTTTACACATATTTGACAGCCAAAATTACTTTGTAAAAATGAAATAACAATATAATTATGAAATATATTTAACATTATCAATAAAAACCATCAATGATAACAGTTTATATTGTGAAATTATTTTTTTACTGCGTGGTTATCCATCAGTGATCTACAAATTCCTTAGTTAACATCATACAAATATTAAATGAATTTATTGAGATTTCTCAAGGCTATCTTTTAACTCGATGGCTGCCACAGATGAGATATCTCGTAAAAATGTTCGTGCTCAACACGCCAGAGACAAGATATCTCGTCAATAACTGATTAAATTAATAGTTGCAAATTATAGCCGGCGTGCTAGGTAATTACTATCAATTATCTACGTCAGCTAAAAGGCTAATGGTGATAACAATAAATTTTGAAAGGAGTTATGATTCTGAGATTCAAATTATGATACACCTGAGATATCAGTGCGGCCTTATTTAAATATTTTTTATGTGATGACAGTTGGATTCTCTCGTCCGGTATACTTTTTCAACTCTGATATCTGTAAGGCCACTTCAATCAAAGGTTTGAGCATGACTTGCGCGTCACCGGTGACATCGGAAGCTTCATAGGAATCAATATACAGTCTGAAACGTAATAAAATAATTGTGTAACTAGTTACACATACAGAATAACGATATGAATCTATCACAAAGAAATATAATATTTTACCTGACAGTTGCTCCTGAGCTTCCGGTTCCGCTGAGTCTTAGAACAATACGAGAACCGTCATCAAATATTATGCGGAGACCCTGTGTATGGAAGGTTATTAATTATTATCAGTTACATAATTTATCAAATAAATTTAGTAAAACAATTGATAGTTCCCTTTGTTAATAAATTGTCTATAGAAATCACAGAGAATCATAAATATTATTTCATTAAAATCTGGGTGAAGGATGATTTGTTAAATTTAAAAATCAATAAATTCATTCATCATGAAACACTTTTTTGAATTTAGAAACTTTTTTATTTGGTAATGTTTTATAACTGCAAGTATAAAATTCACCAGTTAAGTGACGCCAATTATGTTTGAATATTTCAAATAGGTGCTTATAATCTGTAAATACAGAATACATAATATTATTCAATCAAAATCACAAGCTTGAAAATGATAGATGCTATTTGTCACGCTAATTATTATTTCCTCTCTTCACCATGGGTTTCAAAGGCAAGGTGCAGTTTATGGTTCAATTGGAAAGTAATATTTTTTTATTCTTATCCACCAACAGATAATTGACATAATAAAGAATTATGTTTAAAATTTTCCATTCATATAAAAGTATAAAATTCATCTGAAGATGGGAAATTTGCAGAAGAAAATATACAATTGAGAAACCAAGGCATAAAAAGATCATATATTAGGGGGACCAGAAAGAAATCGTGCATTTTATGACCTTCCCTTCCGAGTGCAGTTAGTGTCTAGGCACGCTGAAGTAAGCACGTCCATGAGTTATTTTTTGCGTAGACCTATTGTTTGATATTATTTATGAGTAAAAAAATCTTTATTTCTGTGAAGGGTAAAATATCCAAACCAGAAATTAACGAAGAACACATCAGACACCACATAATAAATATTATATGAATAAACTTCTAGATTATTAAAAAAATGTATGATTTCTTTCTGGTCCCCTAATATTTAAAGTTATGGAAAAATTACCTGTTTCGTGGTCACAGACTTATCGATAGGGTCCACGTACGAGAAATTATCTCCCAATTTCACTTTGTACGTCTTGCTTCCGTAAGTGAAATCTTTTCCAATAAATGATGGATCAGTAATTGTCTTCTCTAAAGACGTCATCATTTCATTACAAGGGTCACTAGCACATTCTTCATAATCATATCTGTGAAAAAAAGCGAAGTATGAGGTTTGGTGATATTTTTAAATTATTCATAATAAAAATAAGCACAGTTGAACTATTGTCAGTTTTAAATGACAACACAATCATATAAATGAAAATGCTTACCGGAGTAAAGTTCATGTTTAAAATGAAATATAATAACAAGTTAAAAATTAAATGGAAACATCATAAACAAGTGTGATAAACTTTTTTTTTTCTAAAAAAGGTCTCAAGATTTAACTAAATGAATAGAATTAAGTAAGCTTCCAGAATACTATTTTTTTAAAATCTTAAATGAAAATATTGATAAAGTCTACTCAGAATGTTTCAATCAATAATTTGTGTATTATCAATTATATGTAAATCACCTGGTGAAGTAGTTTCTTCCATATTTTTTCCAGTGGTCATTCAAAATCTGCTCCACAGATTTTCCAGTTCCGGCAATGACAGACAGCCAACCGAGGCAAGCCCAAATCCCGTCCTTTTCTCGGATGTGATCGGAACCTGTTCCGAAACTTTCCTCGCCGCACAGAGAGAGATTTCCCGAGTCCATTAAATTACCAAAATATTTCCAGCCAGTCGGAACTTCATAGATATCTTTACCTAACATTTTGGCGACTCTATCGACTGCGGCGGCGGTGGGCATGCTTCTGGCGAATCCTTTTGCGCCAGTTTTAGAAAAGTAAGGAATTATCTCCAAGTTATCTGCGATGACAGCTAAGGAATCTGAAGGAGTGACAAAAAAGGCGGCTCTACCGATGATCATGTTTCTGTCGCCGTCGCCGTCGAAGGCTGCCCCAAGATCGAAATCTCCATTTTTAACCTTATTTACAAGATCGGCTGCGTAAGTTAAATTAGGATCAGGATGCGCTCCACCAAAATCTTCTAATGGTATTGTTCTTGTTATACTATCTACTGTCGCTCCCAGCTCATCAATGAAAATACGTTTTACGTAGGGGCCGGTAACTAAAATCATAAATGGGTTTATATTAAAAAAGTAACCAATGAAAAAAAAAGAGTGCACAGTAAACTGCCAATTGATTGTGTGGGTCTATTCCGAAAAGTGGCTTCAGAGATATTTTGCAAAATTAAAATAGATAATTTTTTTAAACATGAACCAAAAGTAATTTTTCTTAATTATTATCGATTTTTTTAGTTATCTTATTTCTCAAGTAATTTAAAAGATTTTTTAATACAATCTGACAACTTTCATAGAAGTATATTGTTCTATGCAAGAAAAAGATGATAAGCACTTCTCACCTCCATTCATAGAATCAATTAGTACTTTGAAGGGTTTTCTCGCATCTGATCCAGTAACTAAAGATTTTATTTTTCCAAAATCGAAAATGCTTTTCATCAGATTCACGTAGTTCTCGACTGAATCTATAATTTCGACTTCAAACTTTTTACCTTCGATCTAAAGAAAAAAAGTACAGAAAACATTCACCGTTGATCAATAATAGAAAAAAATGTTAATATCTTATTTATAAAAAAACTATAAAAATAACTATAAGTGCTAGTACAGTAAAATTATTAGTGTAAACAACCTTATCAGTTAGATAATACATTTTGATGTATTGAGTAATAAAATAAAAAAACTTAAATAATATTATCAAGGAAAATTTTCTGTAGCTATTATTATGTCAGATGTTTTATTAATGCATTGATAATTCTTACGAGTATTTGTCGAATCAATTTATGACATTGCTTTATGGTATTACAGAGTTTTCTTGTTAGGGAAATATTCAAGTGATAAAAATATTATTAACTACTTCAGTTATATAGGTAGCATTGTTTGGTAAGAAAAATAGCTTACATCGAATGAATATTTTGCCAATTTATCAATGGGACATTCCAAATCAGGCACAATTTTATATTCTGTTATTTTTGTAGTGAGATCGTAAATTTCATTGGTAGTTTGGTCTGGTGCTGGACCGCCGTTTTGGCAATTAAATTTGATTCCAAAATCATTGTCGATTCCGCCTGGGTTGTGTGAGGCAGTCAAAACAATTCCACCTAAAAGATATTTACAACTTTAATTATTGCGGTGTCGTCGACTTAAATATGAAAAAGACCTTAGAAATTGAGCTGATTCATTTGCAGGTATTAGATAAATGAATAAATCACTTGTATAATATGAATTGCAATGATTATATACCTAACGTATTGTGTGATCTTATGAGGCTGGATATTGCAGGAGTAGATAAGATACCATTTTGTCCAATTAATAGACGAGATACCTGTTAAAGAAAATAAATAATAATCAATCATTGTGGCAATTTTTTTTATCCATGTCCGCTTCCAATGTGTAGCATATGGCCTCCTAATGGAGGTATCTCAACACAAGTTTTTTCTACGAGAACTGTTTGTTACTTAGTAGCTCAATCTCACTTTTTTCAAAGTAGTAGTAAAATGGTGAGGCTTTAACCCTTTCCGGTCCTATGTCAAATATCATTCGACGGCAATTTTATTCTGATGGGTCTTATGTCGAATGTCATCTGACATTTTTTTTCACTATTAGTATTGAGTTAAAATTAGTTAAAATGTATTGAATATTTTTTTTCTCACTCCTATCTATTACAACAGTATTCTGAGCAGAGAACTAAATGGTTTTTAAGAACATTTAAATCTAAAACTGTCTTCCTGCAATGGATACAAAGGGTTGTTTTAGGGGCTGGCTCGGCCCGCGCAGCACGGGTGTTCTGCATTTTTCTCTCCGACAGTTACACTTGCCAAGTGCACTTGAAAACTAACGAAATTTGCTCTTGTTCAAATAATTCTAACTTTGTGAAAATGCCTAAAATCTCGAAAAAAAGAAACTTTATACATATATTGTATTACATGTGAGAGAATGCCTGGACTATGAATGTTTTTACCGTTATCACACTTTAGAAGTTTTTAAATTATAAATAATAAGGTCATAATTGTATATATTTTGAAATAAAAAAAATATTATTACTCTAAAAAAAAACTGAAAATATTAGCTCCCCTTGTAATACTGTAAATCAATGGAGACCTGGTGGATTTTTTTTTTTGTGGACCGGAAAGGGTTTAGGGTGTTTTCTATGCTTTCAAATTTCCAAGTCGATACTTTCACATATGAATTGCGCTCTGGCATTCAATGGTGCAGTTCATTTTCTCAAAATGTTTTACCACCAATATAAGATGAATACCAAATGACAATAAACATTTGTCGTGGTATTGGTGGAGAAGGTTGTTATGACATGGATATTCATGACATCCATGAAATATTGAAGGATCGTACGTTGAACGAAGAAGAATTAATCGAAATGTTGGATGAACCTACTACAATTAATGACTCAGAAAGCAGTTGCGGCGAAGAAGCTACATGTTTCACATTAAAAACAATGAACCACAGCTTGGAATTGGCTATTAAATTAGAAAAAAAATATATTGAAAATGATCCTATAATAGAAAGAAGCTCGAAATTTAAGAGGGAATTAGAAAAAAATTTGGAACCTTATAAGGAAATACGCAAAGATTTATACGCTAAAAGGAGACAATCGCTTATTACCGAATTTTTGAAGGCTAAAACCACAAGAAATCCAGAGTCCTCTGATGATGATGAAAACTTACAACCGATCTCGAAAAAGAGTAAAACATGTAGAATTCTAAGTGATAGCGATGATGAATAAATGCTATATTATATTATTAAAATTTCTTTCAATAGATTTGTAAATGTATATTTGTTTATTTAAAAAAAATAAAGTACATATTTATATATACCAGTGATGCACAACCTCTACCTTCTAGCGGGCCGCATAAAACAAATTTATCGTTGGTTCGGGCCGCAAAGAAAAAAATGATTTAAAGTACGCTCAATCCTTTTTTATACAGAAAATATGTATGTTCCATGTAAAACAGCCTTAAAAACGTGTAAAAAAGATTAAGTGAATTTAGATAAATGAGTAATAGGTTCCATTTTATTATTTTGACCGTGTTATTTAGAAAATAAATAAGCCATGCAAAAAAAAAGATCATGAGTACTTGCTTATTAAAAATCATTTCATTGTGAAATATTTATGTTTCATTTATATGCAATTCATAAGTAGATGCGTTCATGATCTTTGTTAATTTTTGACGTGACAACGTCTTATAAATCGATGAACGTCCGTTGCACGCACGAAAAAACATGACTCATTGTCCCGATTGTCGCGTTACGCAGAAGGCAAGCGTGCGAGCGAGAGCGCGGATAAGCGAAAGAGAGGCACGATCGGCCTACCGTTCGGTACACAACTTATACACCTACAGTACCTACACGTGATCTGTTTACAACTGTTTATAAAGTGAAGTGAAATGTTAATGTGGTTTTCATTGTTTATATTACAACAACAATTGCGGCAATAAAGGTAATTAATTCTTGCATATTAAAAATCTGATTAACGTATAACAAATATACTTTTAACAATAAATTATCAACGATTTCTTTCGCAGAACCGCCTAAAGTCACACCATGGCAGACCAACCTGACGAACCTGTGAATCTCACGGATCTGCCACTATCGTCAAGGAGTAATGTACCCATGGAGGTGCAAGATGCTACCGCATCCACGTCTGCAACGCCATTCGCTGGGCCAACAATCGCTGCTTCAAAATCGAACGCGCAGAGACAACGTGAGTACAGACAGCGTATTGCAGCATCCAGAACTTCTGCACAAGCTACAGCTGCGAGGAAATTGAATACCGAAAGACGACAAAAGAGCAGACTACGTACAGCTGCTAACTTGGCTCTTGCCAGTGGTTCATTAGAGTCGAATACTGCATCCTCTTCTCGTTCAGGGGAAAGACCAAGCAATGTCCGAACTGGTACTCAACAACGTCACACCATGTCACACCAACCTGATGAACCTGTGGATCTCGCGGATCTGCCACTACCTTCAACGAGTAATGTATCCATGGAGGTGCAAGATGCTGCCGCATCTACGTCTACAACGCCATTCGCTGAGCCAACAATCGCTGCTCCAAAATCGAATGCGCAGAAACAACGTGAGTACAGACAGCGTATTGCAGCATCCAGAACTCTTGCACAGGCGGCAGCTGCGAGGAAATCGGATACCGAAAGACGACAAAACAGCAGACTACGCAGCGGCTCCAACTTGGCTAACTTGGCTCTTGCCAGTGGTTCAGTAGAACCGACTACTGCATCCTCTTCTTGTTCAAGGGAAAGATCAAACAATATCCAGACTGGCATTCAACGACAACTCACATACCAACAACGTCAAACATTAGCAGCAGTACCAGCACAAACCACTGTTCAACCAGGTACTTCTTCAGATCAAATTGAAGTTCCACAGGCACAATCTGCTTGGAACACCAAATGGGCATCATCGATCATAAGATTCAAATCAACATTTCTGGATAACGATTTTGGCTACGCTTGCTCGGTTTGCGACAGACTGACACTCCCATTCATTTCCTACTTTTCCTATCACCGACCTATCTTTAACAGAATAACACAGATTGGAAGACGTTAAATATCACACATGTATAAAAGTTGTAAATAAATTGCTAAAAGCACATTGTTACTTGTAAATAAACTGTTCATCAAAGTAATAAACATATTTGAATTAATGAGTGCGAATAAAATATATCAATAAAAAATTGTAGATTTCATTTCACTCCTTCTTCGTATCCATACAAAATAATGATAATTCAATAAAAATGATTCCATTTTATTCATAAAAGTATGCAATCATTTCATCAATGTTTTCTAATGACGTTGTCACGTTAAACTATCGTCCGTAAACCGACTTTACAGACAACCAATTTTTAACTATTTTTTTTAATTTGACATAATATTTGTAAGCCTGTTTCTATGAACCGATTTATTATCCTTCATTGAAGAAAAAGCTTGCTTAAATTTGTTTAATAAATGTTTTACGTGAAAAAAGTATGTTTGAGAAAGAGATTTAAGGGCCGCATGCGGCCCGCGGGCCGCATTTGTGCATCACTGATATAAACCATCTTCGATATTTTTTTTGGAACGCAATCCCTAATTTTGTATGAACTTCAAATCTTGTATAACACGGATTTGTATTACACGACGTTTTTGTGGAACCATATAACCGTGTTATATAAGGCCCAAGTGTATTACATTTATTATGGGAAAAAAAGTCTGTTATATATGTAACCAAAATAGTTTTTTTATAATATCGATGATTTATACACTATAGTAGGTACACAATGGGTCAATTTATAATTCTCGGTGAATGAATTTGTGCTAATTAAAAAAAAACTATATTTTAAATGAAATTTGTTCATACAAATCTCTTAATTTCTTATGGTTTTATTCCCCTTTTTTATTTTAAATGTCATCATAGTTAATAAGGTGCTTCGTAAATTAAAAAAAAATGATTGTGCGATGAAACGTGACAATGGCGATTAAGAATTGTCAAAAAAATATATAAAAAATTGTGCAATGAAATGTATGGATGGATCTATAGTTATATAGTTTCGCCCTTAAAATCCTTGAACCTTCTAATGTAAATATAGTTTCTATTATATGTGTGAATGTATGGACAAATCAATTTATTTCGAGAAGTATTTGAAAATAATTATCGTTATAATTATAAACATTTGCACACTTCTTTTAAGGTAAGACAGTGGACATAACTATTTTATTAACATACTGATACAAAAATAAAAATAGGTACGAAAAAATATGTTGCACTTTTTATTGCAATTTTACTTTCAAACTATTGTGTGGAATACTTCAATATTATGTTTCCAACCTACAGTGCTTGGTTAAAAATAGACATGCCTATTTTAAAAGAAGATTAAACAAAACTTAAAATTATAACTTTAGTGACAAACCCCGTTTGCTGCAGAAATCTTGATGATAAGAAGAACAACTTCTTTACATAAATAACGCCCATCGCCGCCGACGACTAAAGTCGAATTGACAATGTTATTCTTGTTGGCATCCAAAATACATTGTATAAAATTTTCCGTGTAATTTTCTTGAATAAAAACTTTTACTTTCTTTCTAAGACCGCTGGTTCCCGGCTTTTGACCATCGTACGGTTTGGTTTGTTTTGAAACTATTTTCAAAGACATTTGGGTAAATGACAATCAAAAAAAAATAGCTGATTTATTTAATGTTGAGTACAGCACCGATCTGAGAGGCTGGTGGAATCACACTGTACATAATCTATTGATACTGGTGCGATAGTAGTCGCTCAAGAATTATTAACCTAGTATTTTCTTATCAAAGTGTCATTTCAAAGTCATTCAAGGACGTTAAAGTTGTGACTTTTTTGTTACAATGCTGCCAGTATACGTCAAATGATTTAACATAAAATGTTATGTAAAATCTACAGCACACAAAATTGAGGTTTCTATAGCCGAGTGAACGTAGAATACAGAAATCTTTTTACATACGTTTGAAATAAATATCAGTACTCCTGAATTAAATTCCAGACGGCCAAAGAAAAAAAAAATTTCGCTCAAATTAATTTTATTCAGTATTTATTTTCGCTATTCTTTTCTTTTTTGTTTATTTATCATTAACAAATAAATACGGTGAGAGCGAGTACTTATTTTATCGCTTGAGTTGATTACAAAAAAATTACATTTCTGATGTAGAAGAATTTAAACTCGATATATAGCAATTGTGCATAAAACATAAAGTTGGGCAGAACAAAAGAAAGTACTTATCTACATGTTCAGTTAAAAAAAAAACTATCTCCATTTTAAATATTCAAAGTAACTTTACTGCATCTGTAGTCTGTACATACATACTGTAAAGTACTAAACAATAATTTAATGGATGAAAGATTCCGCTTACAGACCCTAATTAAGTACTTATATTATTAAAAAAGTTAAGTATTCAAAAATTATGTTTTTAATAACATAATAACAAAAATAAATTGTATTTAATTTTTATTCAGAGTATTTATAAACATTCTACTTGCCTCGCCCAAAGATTACATTTACCACTGCTAAGCACATGATGTAGGTATGATTATAATGCTACCTTTTCAGTCTGTAGGTGCCTGATGTTTGTTTATTACTACTGCCTTAAGTATTAGTCTCTGTCAATATTGTTTATTGAATTTTGAATGAACAAGATCAGAAGATATTAATTTAATAAGTAAACTGAACAAACACCCCTTGTGGAGCGAACAATCTCATCTTCTGGTTGTGTTTTAGTTGAACCGTTATTTTTCTTAAATATAATTTTAGTCCTGTTTTTCTTTTATGTAGCACATACATACATGAGCTTTGATAAATAAATCCATTTAATCAAAAAAATATGTTATTTTGAGTTGGGCGAAAAAGTTAGTAAAAATAAAATGCTTGCTGAAAATATACATTTGAATTGGAGGATAATTTTTTCATAATAAATAATTCATAATTTTTTGTTGTAAAAACTGTTACGGAACTAATTATTTTTTATATTTTATATATCAACGGTTCCTTCCTTCTCGGGAGTCATTCCATTTTTATAAATTATATTAATAATTGTGGTGACGAGGAGTAATTATTTCTCATTCATAAGAGATTCGTATTTTGATATATTTTTATCAAACAAATGAAATAAAACAATGATTTGAAGATTTCTGTAGTATTTCGAATTTCTTATTCTCATTTTTCTCAAGTAAAAGCATTTTTAAGTAAATTTTGAATATTTTGTGGGAAAAAAATAATAAACCGTCATATGAAAATATTTTTGTATTTAGAAAACAGACAAAAGTGCTAAGAATCACATGCATTGAATAATAATAATCTTGCCAGAATAATTATTATTATTTATGGGGTATAATGATTACTTACCTTTTTTTAAAATGAAGCTCACAATTTTAAACAAATTAAATTCAATCGTTCTTTTCTAAAACAATTAATAAACTGTCATGCTTCATTTCAATATTGTTAAAAAAGGCAGTAAATAATTACACAAAACAATTATAATGGATAAAAACTAAGATATAACTGGTTTATATTGAGCATGCATACAATTTTCTTTGAGAATATTAGTAGTAGTACGAAATGAAATCCTTGTCAAAACATGTGAATGAGTAGATTTGCAGTTGCTATATAAAAATGGCAAACATGTTTCTTTACAGACTTCACCCTTTTATGATGATGATCAATTTCATGCGTGACAAACAATTTCACAATCGGGTTGATTGAAGAAAATACAATTAAATACATTTATATATTCAATCTGTGAATGATTTATATTGTATAATAAATAATACTGAAGCTACAACTCAAAATGAGAAAACATACAAAGCTCAAATTAATATGAAATGGTACAGTAATTTATAAAAGAAAAAATCTGCATTAAACCAGTAGGTAAACACGTATTTTGTTTAAAAATAAGAAAGAATGATTTGTAAACAATTATTTGACTGGGTCAGGGTCAGGTGAATATTGTATGTCATAAGGGATTAAAAAAATGTAAATATTATACAGTTAACATTTTTGTGAAATAAATTATGCATCACAAATAAAATTGTTGACTTGATATAAAGAATCAAGAACCTTTAGAAAAATATGTATATTGTCATATTTGGGTAAAAGATTGGCAGCGCAAGGATCAATTCAAACTAAAATGAGAAATCCATATTAAAATAGTCTGAGTCACTTCTCATTCTTTCAAATTTTTATGCAAAAATAATTTTAAAATACACGGGCCCTGGCGTAATTTTTTCAAAAATCAAGTAGAAAGATTGTCATCGACTCTGAACAAATAATAGCCTATCAGTTAAGTAAGAAAATAACGATGTCACAAAACAATTATGCATTTCAGTATGATTAGAATATTTCCCACTTGGGCTGTTACAAAAGATTGTATCGACGATGTGAATAATGGAGAAAGCGAGAAAAGGGAATGGATGTTTACGATATTAATTTATTGCACAATCAGGGTAAGCGATAAAAAAATGGTCATGAAACAAGAATGCTAATTATATGATATAAATGAAGTCACATGTATCATAAATATGATATGGACTAGTTTTTGTTTAAAATACATTTATAGAACTGAGAAATTAGAAAATTAATAAACATTTCAATGACAAAAAATCAATGTGATTCAAGTTTCAAAACAAATTACCATTTTTAAATAAACTCACACTGAGCATCCGACGAATCACTTTTTTTAAATATAATATATTATAATATGTTTTTTGTTCATATACTATTGTTAAAACACTAGGATAACATTAATAAACATGTTTGATAAATTAATAACAAAAATATGTATCACCAGTCATCGACCGCAAGGCATCAACGAGTATCATTGTGAAAAGTTATTAGATTGATTTCACTCACTTAATTTTTTAAGTGGAGTTTTATTCTATATTTAATTAGAATATTACAAACAGTAATTGATAATATTTTTGAATGTAATATTGAAGAATCAATTCGGTCTCGTATTTATATAATAACATCACTTGATGATTAAAATAAACGAGTCATGGTTAATATATCATTTGCAACTATTATTTGAAATTTTTCAACATTTTCCTTATTTAGAACAATCATTTTTCTCATTTTTCAAATTGTCTCATAACTAGACAGACTTTATTAAACGGCACACAAATATGATATTCAAATAAAGCGTTCGATTTGATTTTGAACCGAGCTCTATTTGAGAAGCAACGTTTTCAATGTTAATGCGACAAAAAAAATTGTCTCCTGAACAATTGAAATCGCTGTGATTATTTTAACAATGAATAACTTTGTACATAAAATATATGAGTGAGAAATATAACATAGCAACAATTTTAATTGTTAAATTTACGTTTGCACTTAGGTACTGATAAAGATTTTGGTGAATTATTAAATATTAATTTTTAAATGTATAATGTACCAAGGTGAATATTTTATTTTATTTCAGTCTTAAAGATATAACAGTTCTGATTATGTCTCTCTCCCGTTCTTTCAATGAAATGCAAAATAATATTTAAGCTGTTCGTAATATTTATGTCCGCAAATTTTTACGTTCAGCTCCAGGCGCAGCTGATCCACTAAAAACACTATTCTTGTTCAGGTCTAAAAACAACAAAATTATTTACTAATAGACACGTATGTATATATCAATAATTTTTGGGATTATAATTTTGCAATGTAAATATTTTGTTTATACTGTTAATTAATGAATAAGTTATTCTGTTAGTGTTAGAAAAACATTATTAAAGTGAGAGATAGGAAAAGAATGTCTTAAAAATAAATTTACTCTGATGGATGGAGGTTCGGTTGAGGTAAAATTGCTTAATTTACCAACCTGAAATAGCAAGCAACATCTTTTTTCTAGCTCCAAATGCAGAAATGCCTATTTCAACTAGGTCACCATCAGTCAGAGAGGAAAATGTTGTAATATCTACTTCATGCGACTGGAAAAGTTCTGAAACACAAAGAGTTTTATCATTTTACCTATAACGCGTTATTGGCAGTAGTTTGGGGTGATCGTTGAACTTGAAAACCAAATTTTAATCCCAATTGTCATTTCATATGCCACAGATTTATATAAATACAGTGGAACCTCGATCAACCGTTCTCGCATAATACGTTTTCCGGCTGGACCGTTTATTTTTTATAGTCCCGTCAAACTCCCATAAGAACAATGTTAAATAATCCCGCATTGACCGTTCCCCGATTTACCGATTTCCTCGATAAACCGTCTAAATATTTTGGTCCCGTCACAAATATTATCCTGATTGACCGTTTTTATTGCATATTTCTCCATATTGACTCAGCAAGTAAGTTTGACACAGCCGAGTGCAGGTGTTATGTCTAGACACGTTGGAATGCACTGTACATGTTAGACGCATTGGACGCTTGTGCTATTTTTTTGGGTTGAAATCCACCACACGCGTATTATTGTTTATGATGCAAATGTAGAATTGTTTAAAATTCATGATAATAATTATTCCTGTACATACAAACTTTTTGGTCGCGTAGCTGGATTTGTACAAGTCAGTTGCGTTCAATATTGCCTCACATCTCGTATCAATTTTTTTTCCAAATTGAAACTAAAATGCCGCCACCCATAAAGAAAACTAAAACTTAGCTGAGAAGAAGGAAAATCGCTGAAACCTCGATGTTTTAAGAATATAAAAACACTTCCCGTAAAATACCACGCCAACAAGAAGGCATGGATGAACACCGATATTTTTATGGCTTTCTTGAGGAATTTCGATTCCTCAATTAGTGCTCAGGGGCGTAAAATACTACTATTTATAGACAATTGTACCGCTCATCCCCGAGATACTTCATTTCTTAAGAACATCAAGGTAGTTTATTACCCTCCAAATTGTACCAGTGCTTTACAACCACTTGATTTGGGAGTGATAAAGAACTTTAAACAACTTTATAGAAAGCAGTTGGTACAAAAAATGATATGCATGATGGACTCTGGAAGTGTTATGAACCCAGCAACACTCAAGATAAATGTGCTGCAGGCAATACACTGCACGGTAACTGCTTGGCATCAGGTCAAAGCTACGACAATAATGAATTGCTTTCGGAAATGTGGTTACACTTTCAGAGCAGTTATTTCTCAAGAAGAACTGATGGAAAAGGAAGAGGAATCAAACGATTCATTTAATGATGACTGGCGTCTTGCAGCTCAAGATTCGAGCTCGGGCCGGGCCGGGCTTTGGAATTGGAAGAGCTAAAAAAAAAGGACTTTCGGAGATATTCTGAGAAAAAGTATACCAAATTGAGGATTTCAAATTCCTCGGTGAGCTAAAAAAAAGAGTTTCGGGATTCGGGTCGGGTTCGGGTAACAAGTGTGGTATTAGACTCGGGCCCAGGCCGGGTCGGGCCTGAGTTTTTCGGACTCGGACTGGGTAATTTTTTTAAATTTTGGCCCGTGCAGACCTCTAATATCTATGTATATTATATATATAAAACAAAGTGGGGTTATTTACACCACGTATATCTCGAGAATTGCTGCAAGGATTTCAATGATATTTGATTTATAAAATTCGTATTTGCCTAGAATAGCAGAATAAGCATTAAAACATCGGAAGAATATCACGGGAAAGAAATTACGAAGAAAATTAATATTGTCATACAGTTTTCAAATGACGAACAGCTTCAAATGCTAAAATGTCGTATGCTGGTTTCAGAAAAATCCACCAGATCGCACTGTTTTCTATATTTGTTTGTTTTTGCTTCTTTTGCGTACGATTGACTTATAAATAATTTTAAATTTAGAATATGGATTAGAATAAAAGAAATCGATGATATGAAATGAAAACGAAAGAAAATCGGATAATATTGAAATAAGGTTATGTTTATAATTAGGTATGATAAATTTTTGACAACAATATTTTGCACGAACGTTGCTTTACTCTGAGATGACACGTTATTACACTTGGAACGCTATATCGAAGAAATTTTAACGTCAAAAGCAAAGCGATGCGGTTCCTGATCACCCGAATGACTATTGATGCTCTTGGTCGCATTTACACAGTTCATCCGAAAAATGACGAATGCTTCTTTCTACTTGCATGTCAACAGCTCAATTTGCTTGAAAATGATACTTATTGGGACATGACAATCGCTGAAGAAATTGTTTCTGAATCTCCAAGTCAGATACGCACATTATTTTCTATCATTATTTTGACATGCTTCACATCGAATCCATGTGAACTGTGGAACAAGTACAAGGATGACATGTCGGAAGACATTTTACATCGAATTCGTGTCAGTTCGGGGAATCCCGATCTCGAAGTGAATGAAGAGATAAATAACCAGGCTTTGATTTAGATCGAAGACATGTGTTACCTCATGTGAGGCATTTTGTTAGTCAAGTTAGGAATGCCAACGCAAAATCGTGGGACTGGGAAGATATTCCTCATGTCATTGATTATGACGACTGTTCGTGCGAGATCCGAAATTGCTGTAGCAGTTTCGTCTTCTGGAATAGCGGCCACGTTGATAGAAGGATGGCGAACGGCTCATTCAGTGCTGAAATATCCGTTAAACCTTTAAACGACTGAAAAACTGACATGCAAGATTGCGAAACACTCAATAACGCACAGACGCGCATTGGAAGCACTCAATCGAATATCTGTGCAATGACTTAAGATGTTTTGAAGGCGCAATGATTTAAATATCTGGCGATTTCCGCCAAACACTACCAGTCATTCCAAGATCGACCGCTGCCGATGAAATAAACGCTTGCCTCAAAACATCGACTCTGTGGCGCTATGTGAAGAAACTTCAGCTAACGATATACATGCGAGTTGCATTTTTAAACGATCCATTTCTCCAAGCAATTGCTGACTATCGTCGGTAACGGCCGTGTTCCTGTTGACGAATCGAACGGATTGATTTCGATTCCGCCGAATTTTTGCAATTTCGTCTCAACGAAGGACGGCTTCATCAACAAAATGTTCCCAAACATCTAATCACAAAAATCACAATTGGTCGAGTGAACGAGCAATTCTTGGGGCTAAGAAAAAAGATATGGATCATTTAAACTTCACAATTCAAAATCAAATCGTTGATCTACTGCATTCCTTTAAATCTATCGACTGTGCCACGTGAATTACATCATTTCAATGTAATTTAAATACTTTTCATTTTGAATTTTGAACATTTATTGAACTTAATTCATTTTGAGTATTCATTCAAACTGAATTTAATTCATCCAATAAATTAACACAACATTTATTGATTCTAAGGCGGTACGAAGTTCGTCGGGCCAACTAGTTATATATATATATCATGTATTAATATGTATTATTATAATATGCAAATATAATTACAATTTCAGCGCACATTGCAATCATTGTTGTGCAGTAATGTATCAACTTGAACTAATGGAAGTAACTTTGTGAAAAGACTTACGGATGTATTTATCCAACCCTCTTTCTGCAAGTAGCTGGCTCAGTTGCTGATAGCGACACGGTGATGTTTCACCAGCATTGGTGTTTTGAGTTTGCACTGGTGTGCATGGCGGTTCAGCAATGTTTGGCCTGGTCATAGTTTGAGGGGATTGGTTGTTGTTGTTTGACCATACTGATGAGTTCTTTGAAATGAATGAAATAACTTCAAATCGGTTATATAATAGTTATGAGAATTGCCTAAGGAAAGTGACAGTTAAGAATTATTATAAAGCATTTATCTAAAATAATAGATTCTATGTCACAAAGGACACAACCATTCAACACCTATTGCGCCTGGAGCCTCTTGTGTGCTTAATCCACCACTGCGCATTACTAGGGTTGCCGACACTGTCATTTTGACCTGGAGGCTGAGGATGTGACAATCAATCTTCGTGCTAAAGGGTTACAAAAAATTTCCAGCTCATTGGGTCAATTCGGCCACTCATGGATGGAGAAAACAATACAATACTTAGTGATACAGCCAAAAGAAATCTGAAATTGTTCAGCCATCAGTTGTATCAGTATCTTCCCTGATGTACAACGTGTACAGTCTCATTCTAACATCTCATTAATTCTCAGAAATTTTCTATTTTACACTGATGGTGTGAAAGTATTGTGTCAGAATATATGTTTTTCAACCATTCTTCCACAGCTAAACTACTTTTCCAGCATCAATACAATATTGGCAACTCTACGCAGTACACAAGTGATATTTGGACTTTTATCCAACTAGGTTGCACAATTTATGTTTCAAATGGTGACTTTCATGCATCATTTTTTCAATAGATTTGTATGACAAAAGGCAATGTTTTCATCTTTCCTGCCCACCGTGTTTGGTTCTGGCAATGTGACATAGAGAATGTGATTAATTATCTTTATCTTATTCTGACAGAAAGCGTAAGTTTCTTACTGATATTTTGTACTACTCCATAAAGAGTTTACACGCTGCTTATAAGGAGTGAACATGATTTAAAAAAAATATGTCTTTTAAAACTCACCCCATGATTTTGGATCTTCGGACTAAGTAGGTGACTTGGAGATGTCTGACTAAATCCATATCCAGACCAACGACTTGTTGGCACTCTATATGTATCACCAACACATGTTTCTTTGATTGCCTGGAGGAGTAAAACAGACATGATATGTTATAACATTAAAAAAGTGAATGCACGTTAAGTATGTCGTCTCATAATATGAAAAAATAAAGGTATGCATAATATCATACAATACTAAGTAATGATTTACCATTATGACTTGTCTGCTAGTAGAATTAGGAACTAAAATAGTCAATCCAGGGTTTGTCAAACGTAAGTTGACAAACGGCATGAAAGTTGTTTTTATTAGTGATACTATGCATATGAATATGATAGGCAATGTCATGTTTTTTGAAAACAATTTATGGGAATGTGCGGTGAGGGTATTCTAAAAGTTCGATAAATCCGTGAAGTTTCGAAAAAAATACAGATCATTCCAATTATAATGTTGTGAATCGCGTGACGACTATGACAGGTTAAGTATTATGACAGAAATACTCATGTGGCACTAGCGACCCCTCTAAGCGTAAACATATGATATAATTTAGAATTTCGATTGAAGGTGCTTGATGGAATTTCAATTTCAATTTTGAATCGTCTGAATGCTGTACTCTTCCATTAATCTTGTCGTTAACGACCCGGGATTCGCTTTTCGGCATGTTCAGGTTTTATCAAGTGCACAAATGTCTTGTTTCTTCTGTCAAGAAACATATGATTGTTGATCCTTAGGGGGCAGCATCATAAAAAAAGAGGACAATACTTAGTAATCATTTTTTACAACATACAATTGATGCTTGGGCTTTCATTTTGTGATAGTCATTGAGTGGCGATAAGGATTGTTGGATCGTCTCGAGTGCTTTCTTTTCAATTCCTGGGGCCCGCCTATCCCCATCAGTTATTTCTGACAGGATGTTTAATATGTCTGAAATAAACTTTAAATTAATTCAATAAAAAATAGATAAAAGCAATTTTTATTAACCGGGACAGTTAAATATTCAATGCGCTTGCAACTTGCTCACTTTGGGTTCAACTCGTAAATTCAAAAAGTAATGGTAACTCACCACATTTTTGTGATTACATGTTTTTTTTATATATTTAATTATTTTAATTTAATGATAGCGAAAAATTACCTGCTCCAGTATCAGTTGTTGGAGATGGTGTTGGGCTATTTGCTTTACTTATTGGACTTACTGACGGGCTGACAAAATTGCTTCCACCATTGCTATCGCCTCCTGCAATAAAAAGATGTATTCATTCGTAGGAATAAATAATTTAATTAGTCATTGACAAAATTCAGGAAACAAACGATAGTTGTTAACAGAGAAAAGAATTTTTATGAAGAATATATTTAGTGTGTAGGGTCCATGGCACTGTGGTTAACGTCGTTGGCTTCCATGCCAGACCTCATGGGTTCGAATCCCAGTGTTAACAGCATTATCCCTACTCTCTTTGAAAAAAAAGAAGTTGAGCAACTGAGTAAAAAAGCAGTTCTCGTAGAAACATTATGTTGAGATACATCTATTAGGAGGCCATACACTCCACATTGAAAGCGGATACAAAATATATATATATATATTTATGACAGTTTAAAATGTGTTAAAGCTGATAGTCGGAAACAGGAAAAATAAACCAGGCGGTCATATGTATCTTTGTGTTAATTAATCAGGTAAGAATGGAGAATTTGGAAACAGATTAAATATTGAATGGATTCTTTTTTCAATTCATTCTAAAAAAATATCTGTAGATCATGTTGGTAAATATGTTCAATAATACGGGCTCCCTAATTATTAGGAATCACAATTATTAGTTTTTATTTGATTGACCTTAACTTATCATAGGGCTTAAAACTTTTATACATAGATAACTTTTTTTATTTTTATTGTATCATACCGAAGATAATTTCTCCTCAATGATACTCTTATAGATACCTGATACACTATGAACATCTAGAGATGCAGAGCTGCCAGTGAAGTTGCTTTGATAGCCGCTGCTGGCTTGTGAACTGATATTAAGTAGCTGTGTCAAGGAGTTCTGCAAAGATTCGAAAGGTGATGAAAGTGAAAACTTTTGATTCCATTATATTACATTACATTATTTAGGCTAATTTATATAAAAAAACATATTAGAAATAACCTTATATTAAACATGTTATATATAATATTACTATAATACATTTTTACTAGGTGCTGGTGACGGTTCAGTGATTCTTCCGAACCCGAATTCTCCGAACAAAAATACTTCATACACCAAATTTTCCAAACACAGAACCTTCCGTACATAGAATACTCTGTACATTTACATATTTTAATTCTTTCATGTATAATTTCTTTAATTAATAGCAATAGTCTGATGTTTCAATTACAATTTGATGAATTATGTTTAAAATTTGATACACACATTTTTTCATTTGTCAAGTGAATATCTAATATATGAGTATCAATAAGATTATGTAAACATTTTCAAAATTAAATACCTATATGAATGATATTCTTATTTTCAATATAATCAAAAATATCGACCCTATTACAGTACAGCACATTTTTTTTTTAAATTATTAAGCCAAAATACGTATTAAATGATAAACTATTCATATACATTAAATAAAATGTTTTCCTTGCTTTTATTCGAAAAAATATTTGGCATAATTGTCATAACACATTACACGTTATAATAAAACAATGATTTTTGTATTTAAAATATTCAAATGTACGGAGTATTCTGTGTACGGAGTATTCTATGTACGGAAGGTTCTGTGTGCGGAAGGTTCTGTGCTTGAAAGATTCGGTGCACGAAGTATTCTTGTTTGGAGAATTCGTGTTCAGAAGATTCCTGCTGGGAAGAATCCGTTCACCGCTAGTGACTATACTAGTGGCTGTGCTACCTTCAATATTCGCATGTTTCATTCAAAATGATTAAAAAACAGACAGAGTATGCATGTGTGTGCAGTATGTTAAAAAATCAACCAGCACCTACATGTTTTCATTATATTTGCTAGTTTGAATGTTAGATATCAGTATTTGTCATTGTAATATAAAAGATTAATCAAATATATTGCAATTTTACACTAACATTATTAATTGTGCGGTAAATTTAAGGATTCTTTGGCAAAATCACATATTTCAAATTTATAAATTTAAGGGTCGAAAAAGCTTCCTCATCAGCTTAATGTTTCGTATTTTTTTTCTCATTATTGTATTACGTTTTCTATTGAACAAAGCATAAAAATAATAAAAGATGTTTATTTTTATGGCATGCAATATTTTTACATTACGTAGGTACACATTTGCTTTGTTTTTTTATATTAACTAACTTTTGACAAACAGAGTTTGATAAAAAATCCTTTCAAATTGAATACAACATGTATTTTTTAATATATCAAACTGTGTTCAATCTCATAACTGACCGGTTGGCTGTTGTTGTTACTGCTACCGGTACTGTGATGTCTTTGAGGAATAGTATCCATATTAGGTGGTGCAGGTGGACAAAACTGTTGCATGCCAATATTGTGCTGTTGATGCATAACACCTTGATTGGCCATATTTGCCATGTTATCTACATATTAAAATAATTAGATTAAAAAATAATACTCACACCCTGACCAAATTTTGGTCTATATTCAATATTTGATTGATAATGCTGTGAAACTTGTAAAATAAGTACCATCTACGAAAAACGATTTCAAGTTTATAAATAGTTTCATAGCTTCCAGCCAAACAGTGACAGTTTACTACACATTTCAAAAGATAATTCTACAATTTATTTTATTTTATTTTCATAATCAGAAAAAAAATTCTAAACGATACAATTATTTAAAGCGCCATCGCTGACGAAAGATAGGTTTTATGATTTTTTAAAAATTAAGAGTATTTTTTTCAAGTTAGATAGCTTAAAAATATATTTCACAGGTGTCATCATATTCATGATAATTTTATATTTGTAATTCATGGGTTGAATAACAAATGCTTACCGAATATCAAACAAATTTTCCAGAAAAACACTACAAGATACATTCATATTGTTTTGTTGGATATAATAATTACGTACTTCCCCACATTTGTTGCTGTGGACTAGCAATATAGGTTGTTGATCCCCCATTCATTTTCACTCCCGGAAACTGGAAAACGTTACCATTGCCTTGACTTTGAGGAGAAGGTGGAATCAAGCTCCACGACGGGGTATAAAACGATGGACTGGAGGGACTAGCGTAACCGCCAGGAGTAGGTGGATTCATTTGTGGACTGGCCATGCTAAGATAATTGGAGATGTCATTCAGTCGCAACGGAGGAAGTGGATAACTCCTCGATGCATTTATCGCGAGGTTTTGGAGTGAGGACGCAATATTTAAAGGCGTAGGCGATGGGAGATTGGTGTGGTGACTTGGGGAGAATGGATTGAAGGAAGAAACTTGATCTGGAAGAATGGGGATTTGGTAGCTTTCTGGAATATTTGCGTTGATTGGAGGATCCTGCAGGTTCAGGAGATGTCTTCTCGCTTCATAAATGTCACCTGAGACAAAATAAAATGGTAAGTGCTTAATGCCATGCATTTGAGTTTCAAGAAGTTATAGGAGAAAATTGAAAACAATAACATGTATATATGTTTTTAGTGATATTTAAAATTAATCGTTGTATATGCATGTCTTGTACCTTGACTAAGTCAATGAAGTTTAGTGAACATAAATTTAGTTTCAAAGTCATCAATGACATTAGATTATTGTTATCTTAAAGAACGACGCCGTGAAGTTTTTGACGTTTAATTGAAGTCGTCTTCGTGTCGGTGCCGCCAACACAGACATGAAAAAAATATAAATCTTTGGTGAATTATTTTTTTGAATTAATTATACAAATCTAAGAAACGTTATGATCTCTGATTACTGTCGGAATAAACGAAAAAACAAATGTATATTCAATCGTATCTTAACTAAGATGTATAAGTAGTTACACATAGCTTCCAATATTACCGAATATTACTGATTTCGCCGCGAAAACGGTAATAATTGATTCTAAAAAATAATTCACAAACGATTTCTTCACGAACGAACTACGTCACACGTCATACGAAAAAACACATATTTGGCATGGTTGTAATCCGTAGAATATCCCTTTTGCTGTTAGCTATCTTTTACTGATGACAGCAAAATTATCACAAATTTATGTGATTAAACAATCTAGTCTCGAAATAAATAATAAAAATTAAAAATAGAGTTAAGTAATACAATAAGAATTTGTGGCTGTGGTTTGTACACATAGTATATTATTAGTTTTTATCTAATTTATATATAAAAAAAGACTTTTTTATCTCCAAAATTATCATCGTAACTCTACCTAATTTACAAGAAGAAATTAATCATAATGAGTAATGTATTTTTGTGAACAGAAAAACAATGAATTTCGGGAAATAATAAATTGCGGGTTCCGTGAATCGCTGTCGTAAAAATAGTGAAATAAACATAATTCAATAAAATGAGCCGTATGAACTACAGATAATTTTGAATACTAAATCATGAAAAATTTACCTGCACATCTTTCGATTCCTTTGATGATAACAGACATTGCGCATAATTTTGGTTTTTGACGAATATTAATAAAAACATTTAGATTTTGCATAAGAGTCGTCACTTGTTCTGCTTGGATTTCCCTTCCGTCATTTGGCAGATCGAACATTATCACAATGGGTAAGCTTCCCTAAGAAACAAAATTAATAAATGTTTAAAAATATATCACTGATTCAAACGATTCTTTGCGAGAAGTTCGAAATTTATTGCGATATTACTTATAGCTGAACGACCGCACGTTTTTTTGCAACCGCAAAAATTGTAATTTTATTAAATTCACTATAATTTGTAAGCAAATTGAGATATCTTTACAAAATTTAATTTTCTTAGCTTCCAGATACTTCGCCTATACGCATATATGTGTCCGCCGGCCAGCAACCTTTGTTTTTGAAAGACTCAAATACGCGTCCACGGTCGTTAAGCTGTTAAATAGATACTCAGTAAATATGCTATTTTTTTAATTGAATTCATTAAGAGAAGTCACGAGAAAAACAATATGTCATGCGACTTCAATGACCGATCTTAAAAATTAGTCACCTGAAAGATAAAGCTGAATTTAAACGCCATTGAATTAGTTTGTATAGTGTAATAGAAGATGAAAAACTCTATCCGTAAAGTAACAATTTATGTTTTTTTTTTTGAGCTTTAGAAATAATTAACGTAAAATATTTAGTCAGTGGAATCCATACTCGTGCCATAATTGTAAGCATGCTGTGTAAATTTTGTTTTCGATATAAAAATAAAATTGAAAACATGGTTGTTTACACTTTGTGTAACTAGATGTGACACTGCGGGTGTTTCGCTTCTCTGAAAAGGGTGGTTAAACAAAAGCAAAATGAAATAAGTTCAAAATAGTTTATTATTTACGACTAATTGTTGTCGCGCTAGATAAACATCTTTAATTTGTCCTGTGATAGTAATGTTGCTCTTCTTCAGATGCGGAATGTTTGGGTCACCGGCGTCAGGAAACATTATTTGGGTCTTGGTGTTCGCCATTATCCTTTTCAGCTGGTCTGCCGCGTGTCCCATAACCACGGCATGATGCATAGGAGTGATCTCAAGAGACATTTGAACGAGCGTTTGTTGCTAGAATTAAGAGGAATCAATTATATTTATTGAAACTTATTGCGAGTTATTCACTCGACCAGAGACTTTTAAGTTGGAAGGATGAGATTAGTTGGATTGGAATAATTGTTAAATAATCATTCATGATTCAAAGGGGAGTGGTAATGAAAGAAATGTTAAAATCATCATATATTATGTATAGCGAAGGCTGTGAAAAAAATATTATATATTACGTTAATTATAAAAAACAAGGCATGAAAATGTCTTGATTAGCACGATTTCTCTGAAAATACTTGTGTCATAATACTCAACTTTTCAACGCAGTTTTTACCAATTTTGAGAAGGGTAAGTGAACATTTTTAATAAAAAAATCATAACCATCGATCAATTTAATTAATTAAGTTATTGAAAAAATGTATTTAATGTGATATAATGACAATTGAATCCATTAACAGCAATGTACTTACGGCAATTGCACCGCACATGTAGTTGATGAGTAAAGTGGTAGCCTCCATTGTGGATTGAACTTCCCATTGTTGTCCTTTGACCATCACAAGAGTTGCGTGTAGTTTTGGCCTTGTTCTCAACATAACCTGTACGCATTTATAATAATATTAATTTAAAAATACCCAAAAGAATATTAATGCCATTAAAATTAGAATGGAAAAAAAATGTCTGCCATTTATTGAGATGGCTCATTATAAATATCAATTCAACGATTATCGTTTATTAAACTTTCCACACGCACTCCTTTGTAAACATCAATCAAAGCAAATATCGACATTGTTATTAAACATTTTGATGATATGATTGCGTCGATTGTGCTAATTATGATCTGGTTCTGCATATTGCAATATTTGTAAGTTATGAAGAATCAATCATTTAAATTAAATGTATGTATTAGAAAAAGTACCGTGTTAAGCAAAGTAATCGTATCTACATTTAATATGCGAGAAATGGCGCCGTAACATAAGCGAGCTGGTCGAAGCCTCGCCGACCATGGAGCGCAAGACACAATCTGAGTTTTTAATAGACAGATACAAGCTTAATAAATAATATACATTGATAATTACTCTGCATGATAATATTCACGGATTTTTTAAATTTTATTTTACTTTTAATGAGGTTTACATAAATGATTGTCAAATTGAATATTACATTTTCATTTTAAATACACAGTAAATAAAAAATACTCATTAGTTTTACAAAATAGCGCACAGGGAGATTAAATAAAAAAATATAATTTATATTTTGAATGATAAAATAACTTTAAGCAAAATTAGTCTCCAATACGCGGTACCAAAAGTACATTTTTGTTTTATCCATTTTAGGTCCCAATGTGGAGCATTTGGCCTCCTAATGAAGGTATCTTGACTGATTTATGAAAATATGCATTATCTGTATTTAAAAACAAGACAACTCATGATAACAGAAATGAGGAAAGGATTACAGGAAGTGAAAAGAATCAAAGAAATATCAGAACACTACTTCTTGTTTTTCTGCTGATGTATAGTTTTCACACTTTTTTTAAAAATCCATGTCCACTCCCAATTTGGATAATATGTTCTACAAAAGGAGGTATCTCAACATAAGCTTTTTTCTACGAGAACTGTTTGTTAGTCAGTCGCTCAATTTCTCTTTCCCAAAAAGAGTAGTAGGAATAGAAGGATAAGGCTAGCAAAAGACTAGTGGTTAACTAATCTCTCTCGATACGCTCAGTTGTTATTAAAGGATATGAGGGAGATTAAGACATTGCAAACACGCCTTCGAATAGAAATCGATAAATCGATCGAAAAAATACCGGCTCGAACCCGTGAGATCCGGCACGGGAGCCAGCAACGCTAACCGCTGCGCTATAGGACATGAGAATGTAATACTTCAAAATTTTTTTGGTATTGGAATTCCCCACCGTTATCTCTATCAGACTTTTTTAATCCATAAATCCGCTGATATCCATTTATCTAATAAAATTTTGTTTTTGCTACAAGCTATAATACTTTGTGATGATTTGAATTTACTTTATATTCCCAGCGTCATGAATGAAATGGTTCTCTTATTATTCAGTTTAAATGTATAATATATTTTAATCAGTGGCGTAGCAAGAGGTTTTATCGCCTCTTCTTAGGTGAAAAGAATAATTATACTCACTTGGACACTGTACTGCTCTTGGACTTGAACAACGTATGGTGATGATGCGTCAGGTAATTGCTGGGACGAATTCATTATTGGAAGTTCGAAGCTGAATATCAATGGAGTCAAATTCTAAAGACATGAATAAATGATTATCAACGCTGTTGATAAATTTTAAAATATTAATAATATAAGTAGGAATAAATTGATAACTAAGACATTACAAAATTAACTACTTTTTCTCTTGTGTATCTACTGGTATAAAAATTCATTGCGTGAGAATATTGTCATCTCCAGTTGTGATAAAAAAAAGTTACGATTTACCCTAACTCTGGACCTGGCCCGTTCCACATTTTCCATGTCTCCAGCGATGGAAACCTGGTTGCTTTTTTCCATGGGATTTGAGCGGTTGGAGTCCGGGAAATGAATGTGACATCCAGTTTCTTCCATAACGCGCTTGATGGTTAATCCGCCCTTTAAATAAACAGATTTTGTCGTTATTTAATATAATTTTAATAAGGTACATACTTATTAAAATTTTATAAAGTTGAACAGTATTATGAAAATAAATTCTCATAAACGTTCTTACCTTTCCGATGATGTGAGAATGGTCGGTATAACTAACATCCAGCTTCATCGTAACTCTGTTGCACTGAAAATGAATTTTGGAAATTAAATGTAAGATGGCACCCCAGATTAGACTAACCACTGCAGTAACGCTACTGATTCCACACAACATATTTTATATATTTAGATGTATATTCAATTTAGGGTCAAAACTTTCCCGAAAAGTGTAGAGAAAATAGAATCGAGAAATCGTTTTTATTTTCCGATATAACAACCATTTAATTTCATACATTTTTCTAGTACGACCAATTAATTTTTTTATTACAATAAAACATATTTTTGTAAAACCTTTACAAATTACCACGTATATTTTTTAACTTGACAATAATATTGTGTTGATATACAACCGGCCGCGTTACTATTGTATTATAAAAAATACATAAACCCATAAACTACCCAACGATTATAATGATGGATATGAAAAAGTCAAGAATTATTTTTTATTTATGACTTGACTTTAATTTTTTTTTTGTGATATGTCATCATCATATGTCTTGCTTATTTGATTAAACTCATTTCAGAGTATATTAAAGGAAGAGAATATATATAAACTGAGAAGAAAGTCATAATAAAATATTAATAGATACATAGAATTGAGCCATTATTACACCATTATTTGTCGATTGCCATTCGATGCCACTATTATTTTTCAACGACAAAATTATTTTTAAGAAAGCCTTCATAAAAACTACATTAAAAATAATAAAATTATAATCACGAATTGTTCACTTACCCTGGTGTCTAGCTGTTGCATAATTTTGTCTCTAGCTATCCTTACATTTTCAAGTTTACCAGCAACTCGTACGTGAGGATCTAAAATATTGCATAATAAATAAAAAATATTTATTTCAAATTAAAGAAAAGACAACGTAAGTACGGTTTTGAAAGGAATATTATAGTTTATAAGCGTAAAAGCCCATTGAGAACGAAATGTTAATGTGTCAATAATTTATTGTACCCCACTCGACAGTGTTTCTCAATGTTTTTATTATATCCACGTAGCAACCGCAAGGAGATGAAATATTTCTCTTGATGGTTACACATCAATAAATGTCATGATGATTATTAGACCTTTAAAGTATTTAAAATATATACACATAAACAGTTCACCGAAAATATAAACTGCCGGTTTCTGATCTTTTTTTGAACAAAAGCGTAATGCGAGGATTTACCTTACAGCAGCAAATTTTAAGATTTTTTCTACAATATTAGTAATTATTTTTTAATATTTTGAGGTTAGGTGATTTTAAATGAGCGACCACTATGTGTAAAACGATGGTTGAGAAGCCCTGATGAACATATCTAATTTGTATGTTAACATATAATGATTTTGTCTAAATTAGGCTTAATATCCATCCTCGTAAGACACTCTTACGAGGATGGATATTAAGGTTTTATCTAACTGATAATTTCTACAGTCTCTACAGTACTAACAACAGTCGCTCAACACATTTAACGCTCGGCGATAATCTACACATGTTCCTGGAAACATTTTATTCAGCGGCTTAGAGGCCAAAAATTTAGCTCTATAAGAGAACATCCACTTAAATATTCTTGACGCTTATCTGAAAAATCGAGGACATGATTATTTCTCCGAAAATTTAGCATTATACCAATGGTGATGCCACTGTCATAACCATTGGTATAATGCTAAATTATACCAATGGTTATAACTTTAACAGTGTCCAACAAAATTATTCCAGATTTTTAAATATACTACACGTGTACGTGACTGAGTTCAGACAAATATTCTTTTAAGTAGATTTTGTCAGACTCTCTTAGACCACACCATTCATATTTTTCAGCTTTTTGTCACACTGTATAAAACTTTTGCAACTCACAATAAAAATTTGTACGCATTTTTTATGTCGATGGTGTAACGTGTAACTCGTATCGTATTTTTTTTTATTTTTAGCTATTGTCTGATATATTTAATTATTATTTTATACTATGAAAATATTTCACTTTTCTGTAATCGCATTATCTCTGAAAATACAAATTACTTTACCTTATTTTTTAAATTTTAGTATCCCGCAGTGAAATAAAGTCAAATGTTAGTTACGAGGAGTCAATGTAAAATCTTCGATTTATTTATAATAACTGAAATGAATTGAATATGACATTATTTTCAATTAATAATATTCTAATGTTAGATGGAAAAAGAATAATGAATCATTTTATTTGTGTTTTCTATTTAAATATCATATTGATATTAACTATAAAGCAGCGATTTCCAACCTGGGAGGTGTGGACTGTTGTAAAGGGAGGCGCGAGCAGTCCAAAATATTTATTTACCCTTTAAAACGTGTCTTTATTACTACTATATGAAATAAAGGATGGGGAAGCGCGAAGATATTTTCTTCTTCGAAGGGAGGCGTAGTAACATAAAGGTTGGAAACCACTGCTATAAAGTATTGTTCTCTGACCTTTTTTGGACTTTGCTCCAATTTTCAAACGAGTTGGCCAATTTATGATGGTAGAGGTTTCTTCCATAATCTGAAATCGAACATTGTTATGAGCCATTTGTATTGACATAACTAATATCATTGCTTACGGTAAGCAATTGAATAACAACTAAAAAACATAATATTTTAGAAAAAATAGATGGTTAATTTACGTATTTTCAATTAAAGACTTTAACCGCTTGAATACCGCGCAAATAAATCATTAACAAGTCAAAGAGATACTGCGTGTTTTTGGGAAAAATAATTTTGCCTAATATACACTCGAATTCGATATTTTAAAAACCTATATTGACTCAGAATAGATGGAACTACACATATTCATCAAACTATTGCTTATATTCTATTATAATACAAAGTATTTGATTTTTTAAATGTCTTGGACATCCGTGTTCGCTTGCATATGTTCCGGACACCCGTGTCCGCTTGGTATTCAAGTGGTTAATTATTGATTTATACGTCGTCGGTAAATGCCAGAAAACGTTACGTCAAAAATTGAAATAAATGCAGATAAATCGATAGATTTAAACACGCTTTATGGTCTCAAACAGCCAGCTGACTCATATTACATTTATTTATTTTGATATTAAAAGTTATACGAAGTATATTTCGTTGGTTGTTATTACTGACAGAAATCTATTTAAACATTAACACTTTTTAGCTTGATAGATTCCTTATTTATACAGCTACCCAAAGACGATTAGACGATTTAACGTTTTTGAACTGTAAACATTTTGAAAGCCTCAATCCTGCCTGCCTTTTCTTCCGACCGGTGGGATTCCGGCGCCCCGGACGTCCATCGGGTACTATCCATAGGATGTACTCGGTGGAACTGAGGGATGCTGACATGTCATGGGAGGAAGCAAAGCAATTGGCGGGAGATAGGGAAACATGGAGGTGCCGCGTGGCGGCCATATGCTCAACATAGGGAGCGAATATGGTCAAAGAAGAAGAAACATTTTGGTCAATTGTTGTTTATTTATTTGTCTTATTCTCTTCTGCCTTACATTTCGCTTCAAGATCGAAATAATCGATTATCTTAAAACAAGATGTTTTGACTTAACTTTTTCTGGCAAAATACCACGATATTAAAAAAAAATATCAACTTTTATTAATACACATATTATAAAATTCCATTTCAAAAGGCATACCTTATGGAAGAAATTGTTGGCAGTTTCATCCTCATTGATTTCATCTGAAATTTAATACAAGTGTACAGGGTGTAAAATAATCGGTTGGTACGGGTTACGAAGACGAAGGAATTGTCATATTAAAACTGAGCCGTAATACAAAATTGGAAATAGATTTATTATACTTCGTTTATCAAGGTACCTAAAATGCAATACTTTCATCATATACTTTACTTATATTAATATTAATTAAAAATCACGATGCTTTAATTATTTCATGAGGAATGTTTTCATTTACAAAGTTATCGGTGATAAATCCAAAAATTACTAATATTTTTCGTAATTTTAACAGATAATCCGAAATATCGCGAACTTCGTGAAGTAAGTTTTAATTTTAAGACATGGAATTGATTAGTCAGTATTTATATTTAAACAGTTTAATGGTCGGTATAAATATAACGTTTGGTCAGTAAACCAGGGCTGTGAAGTCGCAATCGGAGTCGTGGAGTCAAACTGTTTTAGCTGGAGTCGTGTCGAAAAAAACAAAATAACTTCGAAGCTTTCTATAAAAAATGTGTATCCAAATTGCTATTATCAAAAGTGGTGCCACTGCATGCTACTAAGTTAAAAAATAATAATTAAGGTCGTGTTTTAAGCTATGGTCGAAGTCAGAGTCGGAGTCGGCTTATTTCTTCACAACTCCACAGCCCCGGTACAAACATACACGGATTAGTATTTCTTTTAAGTTTTTAGCCATGATTATAAAAAAAATATGTTAGGCTTGGATTGAGCAGACATAAATATCGGATATTACTTATAAATAAAAATCAATTAATATAAATACTGAAAATCTTATATAAAATACTACCTAAAAGTTGATTTAAATACCGACCAGATAAATACAAAATATGTTAAGCAACTAACAAAAATCTATTTTCAATATGATTATTTTAATATTTATTTTTTTATACATTATAAAATTGTTTGCACTGTTTTCAATTTAACTGACATCATTCTGCTTGTAAAATATTTGTATATTCTTTTCAAAGTATAAAACAAAAATTGCAAAATGTTTGTAATTTGAAGAATCGCCACGGTTATCTTTAAACGTGTAATAATAAAGAGTGGATGCTCGTCTGGTATCTCATAATTTAAATCACCTCCCAGCATGAATTCAAGTTTCCTCCTGTCCACTCTAAACCTGTCCTGGGCGACGTCTTCCACTGGGAGATTGAGGATTAATGCAACTTTTTGTAACTCTTCCGCTGATCCCATCCCAGAGTTCATGGAACCCCCGGTACCAGAGTCCGATACCTAAGGAAAACATTTAATTTTCGTGACCATATTTTTATAATAACATGAACATAGTTGCAAGTTACAGTTATCTAGTATTTTTTTAATCTTCGGATGAAAGTGGAAGACGCTGTCTTCGGCGTATTGCTGTCGCCAAAGGCTAAAATCCGAGTACTAGCAAGCTTTTTCAATCGATTTATGATTTTGTGTTCGAAGGCATGGATGATAACAATTTCTGTTGAGATAAGCTTGGGTTTCACATGCTCCGTATTGGGACCGGATATAGCAAAACATCTTTGCAGAAAAGTATATATAATAAAGCTTATAAAAAACATAGATCTAGTTTTTGTTGGATCGATTCATTCATAGTATTAAATTTATAATGGATTTTCTTTCAATTGGGAAAGAAAAAATCCTCTTGTTTTAGATAGTTTAACACTATAAAATACCTACAATATTAAATTAGTTTGAAATTTTGATTTTTTGACGGAACGTGTGACAATGAATTGATAGCACTGTTTTGTTAAAGAGACTAGGAGGAAGAAGTTTTGAAAACAAAACTACGATGAAAAGTTTCGACTAGAAAAAAGAAGTTAGAAATGGAAAGTACTGTAAATGGAAAGTCATTGAAAACGTTAATAAGAACGAGTATATACTTTTTTACATACAAATCATTTTTTATTTATAATACAATATATTGTACTGTTGTTTTTTTTAACCATGTCCACCCCATTGTGGATCATATAGATTTTTTATGTTTTTTTTTTTCAACAGAAGTGTTTCTACGACAGCTAATTGTTACTCAATTATTTATCCTCTCTTTTTTAAAAGGAAAGCGATAGAAAGATAGGGATAAGGCAGGGCCAGTGATTATTTAATCGCTCTTACTGTGCTTTGTTTTTAGGATCAGATGATGGGGAGGGATATCCATACCTTCGAAAAGAGATTAATAAATCTATTGAAAAATCAATTTATGAAACATCCCGTACTAGGGTTTGCAACTGTGAACTATGTAGCCGAAGTCAATGACGTTGACCACTCGACCATGGACCAGTATACATTGTTATATGGAAGTAATGTTGGGATTTTTAAATATGTATTGGCTTCAAAATATTTGGAATAAAAATATCCTCTGGTTGATTTAGGCATTTCAAATCATTATTACGTGCACCGCAAGTGTTAAAAATTACAACTACATACTTAAATTTTATTTATGAAAATAATGGAATTGCTCATTTTAATTTTCACCCTAATTAAAATAAAAGTAAAAGTTACTTATATTTATATTTAATAAAACTCAGTATGTACACGCTGTATTTATTTTATGAATTACAAACCATATTTATAAACAAAAAAAATATATAGATAATTTATTTTCATTTTTAATTAATTAAAATTTCAGTTTGTTTCAAATTATTGTCACAAACTGGAAGATAATAGAAGATAATATTGTGCATTCAAGAAATTTCCAATTCGATTCAGTAAAATAATCAATGATAATTAGTTTATACATTGATATAATGTAAATCATTGAATAATTTTATGATTATATGTATTTTTTAAACTGTTTTATTGTCACACAAAGTAGTATATTTATTGCGATGTAAAGCAGTGTCTCTCAAAAGAGTAATTACGATGAGGTCAACGCACTCAAAATTTAGTAACGTGTAGAAGAGTATGTTTTGAATTCTCAAAATAGCGTAAAAAATATATTTACATACCTCACTCATATTGTCCCGATCGGAACTCGCTCGAAATTCAGCCAACTGGGGCTTCAAAGTTAAATAATTCGCATATGACATAGTGATAGCCTTTTCTGTCAAGTTCTCTAAAAGAGGTATGATAGATTACACTTTTATATAACTACTTATTTAAAAAATTGAAAAATTGCATGACGTTAATATTGGAGAGATGAAATTTAGTTTCTTAAAAACAATGAACAATCAAAAAAATATTTTCTCCACGGGTTTTAACGCCCGGTATATATTTTTTAAAGATTATTCGACTTAGCAAAGGATTTGAACACCGTACCCGCGGCGGCTTAAATCAGAACTAATTTAACGAAAGCCCACAAATATTGGCGGCAATAATTTGTCAAAAATATATTCCTATCACTATATAATAGACAATAAAAGATTTTTTTTTTATTATTATAAAGGAATCTCTTTTTCCCCATAGTCATTTTTAAACAAAATTACTTTCTGTTTTCACACTGGGGTTCAAAAACGTTAATATAATTGTTCAATTAATTTGTATTGATAGTATTCATATTAACAGACACGTAACATCAAATACGGTATGTCAGGTCCTATGGTTAGCGTCTTCGATTCCCAGTACTAACAGAATTTTTTCGATCACTATATTGATTTCTGTTCGAAGGCATGGGTGTTTGTGATGTCTAACAATTCTTTCCCACCTTTTCGATCCTTCAATAGCTGGGCGTAGCGAGAGCGATTGGTTAACCACTAGTCCTGTACTAGCCGTATCCTTCTATCCCTACTACTCTCCGAGGTTAAGCGATTGGTAACAAACAGTTCTCATAGAAAAAAATCTGCAGAGATACCTCAATTAAAAGGCCATATACTGGTCATTGGGAGCGGACATGGATAAAAAAACATCAAATACACATTAAATTTATCCGTCAAATACTCAACCATCATGATGAATCGTTTGTTATAATTATTATTACATTTGAAAATTAAAGATCATTCCCTGAATACTCTGAGCACCACTTTTGGCCATCAATAAACATATTAGAAAATAGAGCAGTGTACATATTACAATATACATATTAGAAAAGTTTCAGTGATAGTGAGATCCTATTAGTAAGAAATAATGGTAAATAAAACTCGCTAAAATGTTCAAAAAATTACAAAATATTACTTATCACTGATTTCAATTAATTACTTTTGATATTTTATTTTAATTTATTGCTTGAACAAAAAAAATAATCTTTTCTAAAGCTATGTTAAACATTATAAAATATCTTAATATAATTAACATCTCTTTTTTTGAAAAACAATAGAAGGCTTTAATTTAAATTGTCACTTTTGAAAACTCTTCAGCCAAGTTCATCTAATAATTATAGCAAAAAATCCTATATTCCGCGTATGTTTTTTTCATTGATATACTTTTTTACATTTTTTGTGATTTTATCTGAATTTTCGATTAAAGACTACTTTTTTTACATAAATACTGTATAATTTAAAAAAAATGTCTTTGTGTCTATGATTAAATAATAAATGAATTAATCGGTTTTTTTCCAACAATCAATTATAAAAATAAAATAGTTATCATTTGTGGCAATAGACATAATAATTGAAATTGAATCAGTTAGTTAGGAGCGCAGTTGCAAAGCGAATTGATTATTTGTTATTGTATTTAAAAAAATGGTCAATTGAGTTCAATTTGTTGCAGTTAAAAGTGCCACTGATCCCTGACACAGCATCGTTTAAATTAATTCTTGTTGTGCTACAAGATATTATCATAATGGACGAAAAATCTCCACTGTAAGTTGAACATTCTGAATAACCTATAAATTATTATTATGTCAGTTGACCAAATGCATTGTAAACCTAAGGCATTTAAATTGATTCTGATTGAACTTACAACTGACTTTGAGCCTATTATGAACACATTTATAATAATGGCTTACTGCAGTGTATTTTAAGGATGGCTTTTAAAATTGTTGATATAATAATTATAATATATCGACTGTGGAAAGGAAAAAGGACGTAACCCACACATATAAAATTTTACAGGAGGCGCAAAAAACGTGTTTTGATGATTTTGGGCCATATGTAAATTATGAATTATACACAACCTTGAAGTGTACGGAGACTTCTAAACTGGTGTTTAATTGACATAATCTAATATTAATTAAAGAAATTGTCTACGAAAAGACTTTATTTCAGTCTTTTTTCTTGGTTTTAATGTTTTACAAGGTCATCTTTTTCAAAATTAAATGCTAAATTTAGATACTAATTCGGCGTTTGCAGCTTTTATCCTTTTGATAGAACGTGTTTCAAGTTTGGTACATTGTGATAATAAAAAAAAAACCTGTTTTGATAAAACTGTGGGTTACGTCCTTTTTCCTTTCCACAGTCGATATGATATAAGACAGTAAAAACTGATTATAATTTGTCACTTAAGATTTTTTTTAAATGACCAACCAATTCAAAAATATATCATTTATTACAGTGCATTGTAAAAAATCGGGTTTTAAATATTAATTGGAACTTCGGGTCGGATCCCGGTTCCAAATATTAAGACACGGGTCTGAGTCGGGTCAGGCCTGAAATGGCCGGGCTCGAACCGGGTAATTTTAAACAATGTCAGCCCGTACAAACCTCTAGGCACCATAGTAAGTGTTTAATAAGGCATATTTGTTTAATTATTTATAAAGCTTTAGAAGGATTAATAAAAACAACACATGATCGTCTCGAGATAAAAATACAATTAAAAAGCAAACTCTCTTGAATTAAATGCCCAATCAAAAAAATAATTTCTTGTAATTAAGATGTAGTTGTTTCAATATAATTCTTCGATTGAATGGAGCTTTATTTAAATTTATCAATACTTTAAACAATTGAACAAAAAACTTAAATTTCGTTTAAACAATTCTAACACATTGATTTAACCACAATATTTTTGCGATAGAATTTAGATTCGGGTATACAAAATAAGTAATGTATTAAAATAATAATAGTAATTTCACTTCTTGCGGTAAAACTTTGAATATAAATCATTCCGTATCCGAATCTTTAAAGACATTTATTTTTGAAGACATTTTTAGCTAGATGACTGTGAACTATTTATCTGTCTATTTTTATGATTCTTCGGACTAAACCCCATGTCATAAATACATTAAAGGTAAGGATTCCATTTTCATATCAACGAAACAACAAAAATAAGTAGGATTAATTTTCTTGGAAAATAAGTAAAACTACCCACCTTTGTGGGTAAATTTGTAAAATACTTAAACCTAGAAATGCAATTTGTAGAATTTATTAGCTATTGACGTTTGATTTGAAAAACTTGTTTTCAATGAGAACATTTTTAATTAATATAGTATATAACACTGCTTATTGCAGTTACCCGGTTTGTATGCTAGTTGGATTATTATTATATGTGTCTCCGGTAAAAGCAGAATGCGAACCTATTATTAATAAAATTACATCAGGTGTGGCTTGTGTTAGGTGATCGGTAACTTATAGCGAAATGATAAAAATATATCACTCAATATTTTTTTTATTTTTAGCAGTTTACTTTCAGTGTTTTTTTATATAAATTTTTGGCGTTCGAGACTAAGTTAGTTTGTATGTCAAACAAATCTTCAATATATAATTATTGATACAAACTCATTAGATAGTTTAAATATTTAGTTTACCTTCAACGACACCTTTGATCTCACTTTGAGCTCACTACTTTTTTTTTTTTTTTTTACTAAAACAATTCATCTTCATATTTCAATATTATTATGATTTTAATGAAACCTTTTTCTCATTTCATTTAAATGATTGATTTACAGTACATATCTATCTTTGGTTCTTGATATAACTTCAATATAATATAGTATTTATCTATATCACAGTTTCTCAACCTTTTTGGGCCATATTTTTCCGTGACCCCATACCCGTTTTTTGTAACATGCATTCAAGTTTTTCGAGACTCAATTATTTCTGGGAAAAAAGTGAGAAATTGAAAGATTTCGATTTCTTGAAAATTTTGTTTGCTGGCAGGTTTCAAAATTTTACCCAGGAATTTACGGATTTCCCAACATGAAAAGGCGCGAAACAGTTTTATCTTCGGGGAATTTCAATTTAAAAAATGATGAAGCTTTTTATTTTACCTCTCTCGCGGAGCTTGAGCAATTTTTTGTCGCTGCCCGATTTTAAAATCCTGGGAGTTTATCGATTTGCCCGTGGCCCCGAAAACTGTTATGTGGCTCCTTTGGAACATGCTGTGGCCCCCAGTTGAGAAACCGTCATCTATATTACATATGTTTCCACTTGATTTTACTTGGCGCATTACTCTCAGGTTCGTGGTGAAGTGGTCAAGTGATAAGAAAAGTTTAACAACTGCGTAACAAGCAGTTTACGAAAAACAACTTATCTTGAGATACCTCCATTATTATGTTCCACATTGGAGGCAAGTATGAATTCAAATTAACTTCAAGGCATACCTTGAAGTTGTTGAAAAAAAAAACTCCCAAGGCATACCTTGAAGATGTTGAAAAATGAAACACGGGTTGTGAGAATTCCATAGAATTTAATGTTAAATCACGAATGAAAGTCTAATGACTCTTGGTTTTTCGAAATTGCTTTCTTTATTTACCTTATATTTTTAAATTAATAATAAATTTGTGAAAGTCAGTACCCACCTTTAGTAATTTTATTCTTTCTTATTATATACCAACGCAACCAAGACGAAAGCATTTAATAAGAAGCAGAGAAAAGGGTTTAATGACCTATTGAGTGAAATCTACTCTACTTATCGTGTCTACCAATCATACTTTGGAAAAAAGTTGTTAACTTTGTGAGTGAACTCTACAGATCTTATTTTACAATTATATCAGCGAATATATAAACAGAAAACTATACCGAATATTATCAAATGGCTATAAGAGGGATGAGGAACCTTTTGTAAATATTGAAAAGCAGCTTTAATTTACATGGAACCTATAATAACAAGGTCGCATTAAAGAAACCGCTTAAATTGTATTTTCACTATTTTTTAAAATATATGTATAAAAGTGATTAATCGAAAATAAAATATTCAATCAAAAAGCCGTGATCGAGGACCTGGTAATATACATAT
>CM062822.1:27634737-27662927 GCA_031772345.1 Himalopsyche anomala | reverse complement strand
ATATTTCAAATCCATGACCGCTCGCAATTTTGAGCATATGATTTCCTAATATAAGTATTTCAACATAAGTATTTTGTTACTCTGTTGCTAAGCCGCCCCTTTTCGAAGAGAGGAGAGGATATAAGGATAGGAATGGGACATATCACAGGATTAATGGTCAACTGATCGCTCTCGCTACGCCCCGTTATTTTATGATTGGAAGGGAAGTTTTTGACATCACAAACACCCATGCCTTCGAACAGAAATCGATAAATCGAATTGATAAAATGCTATTCGTACTGGGAAACGAACCCGTGAGATCCGTCACGGAAGCCAGCGACGTCGACAGCTGCGCCACGGACAAGAAAATTATCAAGTGTTAAAAAAAATAACTTGATATCTTTAATTAAGCAATTTAAATCATCAGCGCGTTTTGTAAATATATGAGGTGTGATAATTAATTATATTTCATTAAATACTTTTTAAAAGCACTATTTTACTATTCATATATCGTCTGTGGAAAGGAAAAAGGACGTAACTCACAGTTTTTTCAAAACAGGTTTTTTTCGATAATCACAATGTATCAAACTTGATACACGTTATATCAAAAGGATGCAAGTATCTAAAGTTAGCTTTTGAGTTTGAAAAAAGTGACCTTGTAAAAAATTAAAACCAAGAAAAAAAGACTGAAATAAAACTTCTTGAATTAATATTAGATTATGTCAATTAAACGCCAGTTTAGAAGTCTCCGTGCACTTCAAGGTTGTGTATAATTCATAATTTCCATATGTCACAAAATCATCAAAACACGTTTTTAGCGCCTCCTGTAAAATTTTATATGTGTGGGTTACGTCCTTTTTCCTTTCCACAGTCGATATGTACACATATAAAATTCTCGGAAATTCGTCACATGTCCGCGCTGTGATAAATATGAATATTTAATTCAGAGAATTACATAAATATAAAGGACGAACAAAAATAGCTGACATTATAATGTACAGACAGCAGAAAAACGTAAGCGACAATTCATATTTTTTACGGATAAAATTACTCTCGTAATACGTTCGCGAAAAGAGTTCTACAGATACGGTTAGTTATATGTACTTGGTAAATTATGGTCTCGTTTTGCGAACTTACGAGAGAAATGTAAAAAAAACCCTTCTCCTGTAAAATGTATGAATTGTCGCTTACGATTTTATGCCGATTACGGGTTGATATTGAGGGATCAAGGCAGAAGTTGACAACAAAAAAAAATTTAAGCCGATACGAATTAATTTTGTGATTATTTAAAAAGAATGGTTAGTTTGTGGGTGCGGTGGATGTTAGTTTTTAATTAATATCCAGTATGCATACTTGTGGAATAATCCATCGTACTTCATTTTGATCATTAAGTATATCTTTTATAATCAAGCGATTATATAGAAAAAAAAACTAGTGGTATAACTCATCCTAATGATTCAAAGTTCGAAGAAAATTAGATTCGTTGATGTCAAGTATTGTGTAAGCTACGAAGAAAAATATTTTGTAATAAAAGCGAAAGGCTTTGAAGGTTGCCGATATAATGAAATTCGACGTTATGCCTCTCCGAGTAATAATTGTTTCTGGGAAATCTAATTAAATTAACGCTTAAGATTAATCACAAGATGTAAATAAAGCCAGCCTGGGCTTAAATCTAAAGATTTTTACAATGTATTAAGTGTCTATGTTTTATATTATATCGGTAGCAATAATTGGAAACGAATAATGTGGAACTTGTTGATAACAAAAATATTGCAAAAAATCTTATCAACAAGACGGTTATTTTTATTAATACTTTTTCTACAATTTTTGAAACAAACTACTTGGGCTTCCGTTTTCGAATGTTTCAGGTATTTGTTATTCAGGCTACTTTAACACGGATAATAAATAAAATTAAAAAACAACACTATGTAATGAGTATGCCATCATATAACATTATAGCAATACCAATAGATAGGTTGCATCACTCTTTAATATTTAAATATTATCCAAACAGAAGGATTTAGACGTATTAAGATTGGTCACCATCTTCCGTCAGGATTAGGGTTGTCAACCGATTCGGATAGGCTGAGATCGACCCAGAACAGATGGCCAGCATAATAATATTATTATGTCTTAAAAAAAAAAGAGAAAACCACTGAATAATTTTAATTGCAGATTTAATATTTGGTTGCACTTTTAAATTAATAATTGAATATGATACATATTTAAACCTTAGTTTCTGTCTGTATTATGACCCGCCGTGTAATAAGGTTATATTTAGTAATAGTGCTCCTTAATTTAAAATATCTACCTATCAAGTTGATATACTATTTTAAGTCAACATTTTTAAAATAAATAATTATCAGGGCTTTGGATTCATGAAAAAAAAACCGCGACTCCAAATGCGTCATTCATAAATGACACTGCTCCGAGTTTTATAATATATATTCAAACTCATATGTAACCTTTTGTATTTTAATTCATTTATAAAAAGAGAAGTTCCACTCAACATAAAACGACTCTACGACTTCACAGTTCACAGCCCTGAAAATTATGTAGTGTCAGTTTATTTATTATTATAGCTTCAAATCGTAATTATCAACGTTCATGCGAAAAAGATTAAGTAACGAAAATAAAATAAGTTTGACGCGTTCCATAAATCATTGATTTAACTATTTACTGATAAAATATTATCGTACGTAAAAGTATTTTTTAAATTTATTCAAAAAAATATTTTTGTCTAAAATATGATAGCGTTTTGTTACGCAAAACAATTTCTCGATTATGATGCGTTCGTCGATGATAATGTTTTGTTATGTTCATTTTATGGATTAACGATGTTTTAATAACATTAAAGCAGTAAAGAGTATATATATATTATGTTAGCAATTAGTGATAATGAATTCAAGTTTCAGAATATAGCAATTTTAAATTGTATCATTCGAATTAAAAATTAATTTGAAAACAATATTTGTTTTTTGTAAACATATACTCTTAATGATAACCCATAAGGAAGCTTATCTCGACAGACTTTTCTGTATGAGAACTGTTTGTTACGCAGTCACTTTACGTCTCTTTTCGGGGAGAGTGAGAATGAAAGGATGGAACCAAGAAATAAACAGGGTAAGCTTATCTCTCTACTCCCCGTTTTAAGGATCGAATGGTTGGTGTAAAATTTAGACATCTCACAGATCAGTGCCTTCAAAAATAAATTCATAAATGATTTGAAGAATCAGCTTATCAACCTGTTTGTAAAGATATTCTAGTAGATGGACACTGTAATCGAAGCCACTCGGTCACAGGATCGGTGACGGATTAAACACGTGGGAAACCTTAGGTGCAATCAAATTTGTTTTTCTAATAACATACAAGCGTTCAAAACAAAATGTATAGTCTTGTATGGGTTTTATAAAATATATGCCAATATTGGACCTCCATGCGAGCCTAGTGCACTTTTGGGGTAATCCGCCACTGTATACATCAGGGATGGCGAACCTATGACACGCGTGCCCGAGG
This sequence comes from Himalopsyche anomala, assembly GCA_031772345.1. NCBI lineage: Eukaryota > Metazoa > Arthropoda > Insecta > Trichoptera > Rhyacophilidae > Himalopsyche > Himalopsyche anomala. The sequence continues at coordinate 27,659,432 of CM062822.1, read as the reverse complement.
TGGCACGTTTGAGAATTTGGATGGCACGCGAACGATTTCCAAGTTCAAAATTTTTCATTTTTAAGTTTCAAAAATTAAAATTAAGATTAAATAATCCGTGAATTATTAATTTTCAAATCTTTCCAACATAAACGACAATCGTTGAAAAAAACCACCTTTATTTTTTCTATTTTGTTATTTTTTTTAGTGCTTGGGCACGCCACACAATCGAATTTTTTTTTGAAGATTGTTGGCACGCGGACCCAAAAAGGTTCGCCATCCCTGGTATACATGTTTATATAAATTATGAAATAATAATACGTTTTGATCGAGAAGGGTTCACATTTTTTCTAGAATTATCTTTGTTAGATTTTTACAGACACCATTATTGAAGCATGCATGACCACAAATGCAACACGAGCATAGATTTAAATTAAGAACATAACATTGTACGTATACAATTGAAATGTGGCTCGCAATCTTTTGGCGGGAAGTTTTCGAAATCTTCAATGAAAACGCGTTGGTGCGTCACATTTAAGTGCATTATTATTATAATACTTGCAATAATAATGACAGCAGATATTTTCATAATAGCTGCATTTTTTCATCCTACTTTTGCAAATTAATGTGCACCGTATGTGAGTACGGAGGCTTGGCGGTGTTCAACCAATGAGAGGGCCAAGTCACGCGAGCCCATTCCCCCACCATCGTAAAAATTCCACGTCGTTCGATATTGAACAACTTTGAACGATCGTTATCGAGTGGTTTATGTCAATAATAAAAAAAACTTTTTATTTTCAAAAATATAAAATATTTTTTAAATGTGGAAAGGAGTTTTCAACAAATATCTATTGAGGTTGAAAGTTGATTAGAACATTTGGAAAAGTAAGGAATCACTGAGTAGAACATTGATACTTGTCACAAGTTTCTACTATTAATGAGTTAAAAAAGAAAGATTATTTTAATATACAACAAATAAAGTTCTGCATGGGTTCGGGTACGTTTGGGTGAAGACAACCGATATTCGGGCCTGGACTGGGCCCGATTAAGGAATTTAATTTTCAGAATAAAAAATCTTTTTTATATTTAGGTCAACCATACAGAAATACCATTCATTACAAAAATTTAACAGATTAAATCACTTACTTGACATTTATTATAAATTTCGTTGTAAAATGGATAAATAACAACTATAATATAAAAATAATCAGGTGTGTCTATTTGTAGAACGATATATGGGCGTATAAGAAAAAATCTGGAATTGTTACCTAAACACTAATTTGAAGATACATTTTTTAAGGATTATAATTTTATTCAGTTATTTAACTTGACATTTCACTTTTCTATTGTATGCGCTGTCTTTGAATTTAGCACGAACGTTTGTTTGAATAGGATTTTATGATGAAGTTTTAGTTATATGTATGTCAATGGATTAAATGAATGTGAATGTACCCTTTAAATTAGTTGAATTTATTTTATATAATTGTGTGATAGTCTGTATATATATAAATTGTAGCGAAGTATGTTATTATATGTACGTAAATTTTCCTCGGTCGGAAAATGACGTTGACCGACGTCGAACGTTGGGCGCAGTGGATACCCTACTGTAAACTATTTTCGTTCATAGTGCATAGAGAACTGAGAATTTAAAGGTCAATATACCGTGTGAGGACCTCCACGTATGACTTTTCATGAGTGTTCCCTCTTGCATCGCACTCTCAGTGTAGTTTCAAACTGTCAGATTGCTAAATCGGTAACTTTTACATCAGTAGGTTTCGCGTTACAATTGTGGACGGACGTCTATTGAACTTTCTTTTAAAAGCTCTCTCCGAAGTTTATTTTTTATGCATTACAAAATATTATATATCTATTTAAATTGTTCTTAACAGACAATATAATTAATTGAAGCAGTGCTTTCACACACAAATACATTATTAATGAAATTAATAATATTATAATTCAGAATCGAAGAATATTTATTTCGTATATTATTAAATAAAAACATAATCCTTTGAAGTTTGTCTATCGTTTGTATTTCGGTGAATTTTATTATTACATAATAAGCTTTCAAAAGCTCTGAGTCATTAAGTTCACGAAGCTTCCAGTTATAAACGGGTAAGTTGTCTAAATTTGTATTTCACTTACGCATTATCCTGTATTTATTTATAAATTTTCTGTTAGTAAATATAACATTTATGTTTATTCAAAACTTGTCATTTCCTGTTTTAATGAAATTAGTTTATTCATACTTATATATTCTCAATGAAAATATATGTATTTAAATATAAATAATTGGTAGGAAGTCTAAAATTATAATACTTATTTATATGCAACAACGAAGATCGTAAAAACGTATTTTGATACCAAAAAAGCAATAATGAGAGTGGGAAATTATTAATGAAGAAGTTTTAATTGAAACTAATTATTTTTTATTAGTTAACGGAAAAATACGCATATTTTATTTTTATCAATACGTTTTCACACATTACGAACATTTTTTTTTAAATTGAGACGGATTGAGACACATGTGAAAAGAATCTATAGCATATTTTAAAGTTAAGTAAACCATCACCATTTGATTAACTATTATTAAAGGAAAGTTCAACGGCATTGTCGTTCAATAAGATTTTCACCACATGTATTTATTTTAATATTCTTTGTGTTTGATGAAAAAAATGTTTGTCTTTTTGGCAAGCACGTGGCTAGTGAGCAAGGAAGTCGGGAGAGATTTCAATCTTGTGGTCTGGGTTATTTCCGACTTATGAATCGCGGGGGAAATTGTCTTGTTTGTATACAATATAATAATATATATGTATATAAGATACATGCACGATACTACTTGATTATACAGTGCACATATTTTTCGCTGTACCGAAATATAAATTTAAACTGCAGTATGCTTATTATAATTTATTAAATAAACATATATTATGTAGACGTACGAAATAAGTATAATTCTTTTACTTAATGTAATATTGATTACAAACTTCAAAGTTACGTTGTGTAACTAATTAATGGTGTTATTACGTAAAAAAAAAATTATAACGTATTAGACAATCCATTAAAATTTTAAATTTTGCTAGTTAAAATAAGCCATGCGTAGTGTATCGTCAGTCTTAATTTGGCATACAGATAAAAAGGTTTTTTTTGACAAAATAATCATAATCGATTACTTGATAAAAAAATAGAATTTTCATGCTCCAATAAAAAGTGGGTGTTTCTGTCTTTTGAACGAGTGAAAGGAGCCGAAGAAGCTGTATACATTTAATAAAAATATTTTTCAAACATTTTTTATAATACTTGAAAAATAATGATGTTTAAAGTTTGTGGATATTTTGTAGAATAAAGTATAATCACTCCTCCTCATAAGTCTCGCCGCTTAATCTTGTATAATATTACGGAGGTCATAAAAACTTTAATTAACTTCTAGAATGGTTTATACAATAATTATTGTAATATTTTAAAAATGAGAGACTCATAGTGTGTCGTAGATAGGTGCGGTTTTTGTATAGGTGCAAAGAGTGCATTGCACTCCCATATACACACTCCACAAATAATCGATATCCAGACATCATATTTATACCAATCAATAATTTTATCTTCCCTATGTGGTCTTCGACTCGTAGATTCAAACTGTAATTGAAAACTCCCCAGTCTCCACTAATAATGATCTATGTTACATTTTGTTAGTTTTAAACTAAATACATGCAGCAGTTGTCTATATCAGTGTTCTTCAACCTTTTTACATCCGCGGACCGTTAAAAATTGGAAAAATATCTCGGGGACCGGCGTCAAACAACATCACTCAAAAAGTTCGTAGAATGATATGTAGATCACGCCACTATCGACAAATCCATATGATTTTCAGGAAGTACCAACCTTCAAATAATACAGGTCAAAATTTCATAACAATTTACGTTTAATTCACAAGCTACAGTGGTTTTAGTGACGCTACTTTTGTAATTTTCAAAACAATGGAAAAATATGAATTTCGTGTGTTGATAAAGCGTTGCTTTTTAATGGGAAAACATACCCTTCGAGCAAAGCAATAGCTTGACAAGTGTTAATCGGAGTCTGTTACATCGAGACAAATGTTAGAGAAGATGTTTGCTGATTTCTGGACGCTCATTTCATGATTTCTGAACTAAACGTTCTGGTCGCCCAAATTCGGCAGTTGTTCTAGAAAACATCAAAAGAGACCACAAATATAATAGTTTTGACCGATCGTAAACTGAAGCTGTGTGAGATAGCTGACACCTTAAATATAATCAGATGGCAGTTATTTTGTCAAAATTATGATTATTTTGTCAAAAAAAACCTATTTATTTGTATGCAAAATTAAGACTGACGATACACTACGCATGGCTTATTTTAACTTACAAAATTTAAAAGAGGAATTATATATAATCCATTATTTGTTTTTCATGGATTGTCTAATCCGTTATAAAAAAAAGTTTTACGTAATAATACCATTAATTAGTTACACAACGTAACTATGAAGTTTGTAATCAATATTATATTAAGTAAAAGAATTATACTTATTTCGTACGTCTAAATAATATATGTTTATTTAATAAATTTAATAATCTTTTGTTGTAAATTAAAATAATTCACCATTTTGCATCATCATCTAGGAGATAATAAAGTCGAAAAATTTTCGAAGTACAAAAGTCTTCGCGGACCGGTAATAAACACTCGCAGACCGGTGCCAGTCCGCAGACCATAGGTTGAAGAACACTGGCCTACATCACATTGCATCTGTTTTGGTGTATTTAATTTCTTTTTATTTTAGAGCATTAAGTTGTTTGTTTTTAATATTTTATATTGGCCGCCCTGCAATATGAACATATGCTCTGTCAAAATGAAGAATGATACGAAAGTTTCTATCGGTTCTGCGGATGCAAAAAGAAAGGCTGAGATATTTTTATTTAATTATCTCAAAATTTCCAAATGTAATATAGTTCATTAATTATTGATTAAATTACCAAATGTAATATAGTTCAATTATTTTGTTTGATTGTATAAAAGTTATCATAAAATGCGTGAAACTTCATTAAATAACGTAAAATAAAACAGACTCTACGGAGAGATAATGATAGAAAGGTTAACGACATGGGAATAAGCAATGTAAAAAAAGTGTAGCCACTCGTTGGCTGCATCGGTTGTCATGATTCATTTCCTCAGCTAATAGATTGGAAACCTGTTGAATGCTATTCGTTATGATGTAGCTGTGGTGGTTGGAGGCACTATAAATAGGTTTTATGGCGATTCTGCGTAACCAGAAAGTTTTTATGCAGTATCGTATGTGCGTATCATTTGTATGCAAGCGCTGTCAAGATGCTCTACAATAATAATTATAGTCATCTATGCATTATCATCAAATGAGTTACCAACCACATGTGATTACTTCATGATACTTAGAAACTAGAATTACTATTCTTGTAATATCTTAGGTAATAATAAATTGATGTTCTCTTTTGAAATGATAGTGTATGTCAATTGTTTAAGTATTGTTATAAAAAAAAATTAAAACATATATTGACGATTGAATCTGATTTATTTATATAAATCGAATATTCCAAGTAAATGACAAAGGAAAGCATAAAATGATAAATTAAATTCAATTAATTTCTAACGATAGTAAACATAAATTTAATGATGAAAGTTGCGAGATAAATATGTATATACTGTACCTAGTGGGTTTTAAAATCAGTTTAGTACACACGAAATATTACACAGTTTTTCGTATATATCGATTATCCAGCATCAAAACTAAACAACTCAAAAATTATTCTGAGATAATCTTTATCATTTTATAATAGCGATGAAGGAGACTCGAAGAACTTTGACGCTTTAAAGCTCCGTAAATTTGATATCTAAAAAAATAAAAATATTATTGTATTATTATAAAAACATTTCATACGTTTCATATACTCTATAGTCTTTAAGTTTTACACGAGTAAAAATAATTTTACCATTTAAATTGTATCAAAATGTTTAAAAACATAATCATTATATATTTGAATGCAAACATAAGTCTGTGATTAGCGAACAGTGACGTATATGATGAGTAGTACGTCACGTATGAATGACAGATGTTAACTAACAAATTCGTAATTCGAATACGTACACAATGTTTTTAATTAGTTTTAAAAATGTTGCATTAGACATAAAATGTGTGCATAAAAAAATGTCGTTGTGTTAATGCTATAGCAAAATGTAGGCTAAACATATTCTATAAATCCAATCCTGTGTATTTGCTGTAAAGTATCGATGTTTGACTATCTCTATTTTCATAATATAGAGATAATCGTAAAAATCTTGAAATAATATGTCATGTTTTCACAGTTAACTTGTTTTTACAATTCGAAATACTTGATATTTATAAGGATATATTATTATAATATACCGATTGACATTCTACAAAATAACACATATAGTTAGTTCATACTTGGATATTTCACGTCACATATCGACGTTAATTTTCTACAATCACGTATCTCGTTAACGTTTCCCAGTTTTGAGTTTTTTGATTTAATCATATTCCTTTTAATCGTATCCTAAAAATCATGTTTCATACATTATTTAACCTTATACAAAAACGTTAATTTGGAAAATATTATAATCGTGTGCTTTGTTTAGCACGAAATAAAGGATGGCATAGATGAAAACGTCTATGATTACTTCCTTGATAACTTTTACAGAAATATTCAAGTTGTAGAAAATTACCGACGATATCTAATTTGGACCACAGCAATGGAATTTTAATGTTTGACCATAAAATATAGATGATATTACCTGCAATGAAATTTTCCTTTTAATTTGTATACCCATTAAATTTAGAAGTGTTTGTGATTTTATTCACCTTTCCTTTTAAGAAGAGAGTTTCATTTCAATACGTTTATATTTATATGTTTATAATCTTTTTAATGGCCAATAAAATTAACTTGCACAGTGTGGGCGCTTCAAGGTTTCCATTAGTACTATTATTTATATTATAAGCTATATGTAGTTACATGTACATGATATTATTTATATTAATAATTTTAATGATAGGCAAAAGGTTGCTTGGACGTGATACACAATGTATCTAAGAGAAAAGACTACGCGGAAAATTCAAATGCTGAGCAGGCTAACCCAAAAAATGCGCGGCATAATTAAATCTTTCTGCGAACATAACTATATAATATTTTAAATAAGATATAATGATTTTTTGATTTCTTGGAAGAATTAACATGTATATTAAAATATAACAACAAAAAACCCATGATTTATTTACATACAATAAAATTAAGCACAAATTCATAAAAAATAAGCAAAATGAGACAAACAAATCAGTCGCTAAAAAAGTTATAAACATGTTTTATAAATGTATAGATTTTTTACGTCGTTACTTACAACTAATCTATATACTTTATCTAAATCTATTGCTTGTTCTGATAATAGGTAAGATTTAATTCGAATTATTTTGTCAAAATGTTTATATTACAATTTATTTTGGTTTATTAGGGATTTTTCAGTTTTAAAATTTATCATTTGAATAGTTGTATTGGAGTGAACGACACACCGGGACTTGTGCGTGGGGGCTATCATACTGTTAGATTTCAAAATCGTTTACAAAATTCAAATCATCGCACTAAATATTAAAAATTCATATTGGTTTGTATAATACGTAAACTTGAATGCTGTCCCCACATTGCCCTTTGTATTCCGGAAATTGAGTGTCTATGTAGTTTTATTATACATCGAATTAAACGTAAGTCGTCCGACTATGATAGCTGTCAGAAATAAATATAAATCAGCTGGGTGCGGTCGTTGACCTCGAGGATTTTCCGAAACGTAAAATGTTCCCTGTGCCAAACTTAGTGAGCTAATAGTTAATACCCGATTGCCTTAGTACAAAAAAAAAACTAATTTAGAATTCAATAACTCACTAATTATATCGAAATATAAGTATGAGTTCTTTTACCGAATGTGTGAGCAAAATTGATTTAATGCATGAGTTAATATTAATGTATATGTTAATGATTTACATGGGTATTTTTATGCACCGTTTTGAAATTACATGGTCCACTAAAAAGAACAAATACCTACGATATTTTTACACGAATTATTTATTCTAACACGATTCACTGAAACAAAAAATACATGAGCGCATAACGGATTTCTCTAATAACAATAAATTTAGCGACAAACGAAAGGATTCATTAGATCCTAAAACATTAGACGTGTCAGAATTTTCTAGCGATGAAAGCGATTACTGTGCAGTCCCTCATAAAAGCTCCCGTAGATAATCAAGTTGCGATGACTAGTATTATTTTTTCTTAATTAAAATAAATATTATGAATAGTATTTTGTGTAATTTACTTCTTAATGAAGATTATTTCTTTTTTTTACACGATTATCTAAACCGAAATGTTTTTTTACACGGTTTATTGTGGAACGTATCTGCCTTTTAAAAAAAAGAGTTGAGTTCATTTCGAAAGATTTAAACCAATTTAGTTTTTTTTTAAATTCATTTGGACATAATAAAAAACTTATTATTGAAACAAAAATTATTGAATCCTCTATGAATTGGCGAGAAAAAAATGAAATTTATGAACGATAATTTCAATAAAAAACACTACATATTATGTATATTATCATACAAACTTATTTAAAGAATAATTTACCCTCTCTGGTCGCACGTATTGTACAATTGCTTGCTCTTTAATGCATTGAGCGTTTTCCTATTCTAACAAATCATTTATTACGATATAACATAATTTAACAAAAGATTTGCTTTTATAGTTGACATTTTTTGTAAAAATTGTCGTAAACTGTAATTTTACTGAGTACGGCAAAATAAATGTTTGTAGTTGTGTTCGCTACATCAAAACTTGCTATTATAGTTTAAAAGTATTTTTTTTAAGAATACTGAAACAACATTATTGAAGATAGTAAATTGTTTGTGACTCAATTATGTACAAATTTGAATTCAATAGAAAAAGTCGCAATTACGACATTAGTTTTACTATGCTAGAATTTATTAGTTTAGTACTGTTCTGTTCTTTAGCACTAATTATTCTTGACACTAACGAAGGATTTCTCAGAAATGAACTATGTACATTCCTTCTCAGTATGTAAAGCAGTAATGATTTCTTCATTGCTTTAAATCTAAAAAAAGTAGTTGCTTACAAATAGTAACGATATATATTTGTCATGATTTTCCTGTCTATCTGAATTTGTATTTTAGCATTACACTGAGAAATAAATATTCATTTTTGTGAAATAGTGAATTTGATTCAATTTAACTTAACTTATTGGTTTGTATTCCTACTTCAATCGACTCGAGGTAATTAATGTGTGGAGTCAAACTAATCTGTCAATAATACTGCAAACCGTGCAATGTATTCTATATCTATAAGGTGGTAATTTAATTTAATAAATGATTATAGCTTGTCATCGGCATATGATTCGAGTAAAATGGCGTCTCCCGTGAACCGTCATTACGGAAAATGAGTCGCAAATCATTTGGTTGCAAGGTCGGAACTCGGAAGAAATCGTCAGTATAAATACATACCCGGTTTTCCTTCGTGGACGTCACATTCAAGAAAAAAATATGTTTCCAGATCATTCCGGGTGTGGCTAGTATTACACCAGAAATGTAGTTATTGCGCGCAAGTACTTGTAGTTATCTCTAATCTGAGATCGATATATTTAGTCAATTGATATATGGATATTAATTTACGATGAGCATACAATATCGATGTGACATGACATGCAAAATGTATAACTGATGCGTGATCTTTATTTACACATGCACGTGAAACATGATCTTCAATAAAATATCAGTATAACTTCTCAGATATTTTTAAAATTATTATTGCTCCTTGGAGCATATGGACACCACACGGTACCTCCAAAATATTCTGTCCCACATCAGTACTCTTGCTTCCTCCCAGGATAGTCCTGTGACCCATCTCTCTGTTGAGTACATCCTATGGATGGTCAACAGCGGTTCTCCCACGGAGACAAGATCCACTTGAACGACATAGGCAGGATTTAGTCCCGCAACATTTTCATATTCGATAAACATACCATAAATGGTTTCTTTATTTGGAAGAATCTATTTTTGTTGAAAAAATATTTTCTAAAATAAGCATTAATAAATCAAATTAACAGACAACCATATAGCATCTGTTTTGTATATTGACTCCTCAAATTTGAACCAACATAGATAGCATGATTAAATTTCAAACAAACCATAATTGCTAAAATCACATGGTGGAAAAAGGTGTCAAAAAGAACAATAATAATGTACATACAGTTAGGTAAAAAAAAATTGTTCCATGACTACGCCAAATATTTTTGATTTCAAATTTTTCCCTTTAATGAAAAAGTTTGTGAACCCCTGACTTAAAGATACCAATTTGATAAGTTTGGATATGGCGCTGCTCTCATGCTCGCGAAACATGATCTTTGATTAAATTTAAGAAAGAGTATTACAATATTTAGTCTGGCCCAATAAACCACATATTTTCATTTATTAACCTATTGCGAAAAAAATATATGCCCATAAAAAAACAATTACAGGTGTTTGACAGATAATAAAATAATTTATGTTTAAAATTGATTTGATATTATGATTCTTGGAAAAAGATAAAGAAGATGTCGTATGAAAATGGTATTAAGAGATTATATTTTGCACTATGTACTCTGGATTCAATGCAATAAATGATCACTTTTTTCAGTTATTATCATTGTTTTAATCGCTAAGCTAACACCGACAACACTAACAATAAAAATTCCATAGATAGCTGTATTTTTAAATATTCATGTTTTTTGTTAAATCATTGCGAACGAAAAATGTTAATCTTTCAATGGGTTGATTAAAAGCTTTCTTCTGACCGTGCTGTCGTGTAGAAATATCGGGATATATTACAGGCACGTCAAAATGGCGAATATTATTTTTGATCGATTTGATGGTTACTCTTAAAACCATAGTTTGTTTTGATATTAATATTATTCTAGTATTAACAAACAATTATTTTAATTGCCTTGTGTTACTCAAATTAATGTCGTAAATATCTCAAATAACGTCTTTATTAACTACTTGAATACCAAGCGGACACCGGTGTCCGGAACATATGCAAGCGAACACGGATGTCCAAGACATTTAAAAAATCAAATACTTGGTATTCTAATAGAATATAAACAATATTTTGATGAATATGTGTAGTGCCATCTATACTGAGTCAATATAGGTTTTTAAAATATCGAATTCGAGAAATCAGGCAAAATTATTTTTCTAAAAAACACACTATATCTCGGACATATTAATGATTTATTTGCGCGGTATTCAAGCGGTTAATATAACATCTGTTTTTGTATTATTTACGTGTAAAAGTCTTATACTATTTTAATGTAAGTTTTATCTACTAAAATTTTTATTTTCATAGAGTATTCAAGTTGGTAAACGCAAGCACTCAGTACGGATTTAAAGTCTGTCATTTAGGGAGTATCTTATACAGCGCCCAGAACTTTCAAACGACTGTGGAGTATTCTACCCCCAGTGTTTACATATCGGGATATTCAGTTTCCGCTAAATGTTCTTAAAGTCTTTGATCGGACTGGTAACCCAAATTAAAGATTTACTTAAATCAAAAGCAAATGTAGATAACTGGAAAAACATTGTTGTTGACTTACTTTAACTGTCAAAATCTTATAAAAGTTTTGATAATAGTTGTTGATATTGCAATACGTTTAATTAACGTTCAAATTGTATGACGATATAAAAACACTAAGTTTACTCATAATATTATTTTATAAAATATCGATTTGCAAACTATTTGATCTTTGGCCCTTAAATGCGTTTCATAGAATCTTTTTTGTTTCTACATTAGTGGTATTTAAATGAATATTATACACAACAGAAAATAGTAGATAACATTCATTATAATCAATGAAAAGGATGAAATTGTTTATTTTGAGACGAAAAATCATCATAATTCATTTCCCTGGATGTTGATTTAAATCTGAAATGCGGTTCCAGGATTTTTTTATGTTTCTATTCGAAAACAAGTAAGTTGCTTGTGGCACCAGGTGCAGCCAAAGCCCGATGCAGCACGTACTCCCACCAAACCCTTCCCGTCTCCCCGGGGGTACGCGTACCATAGCTTGGGAAACACTGATGTTCGAATAAGACCCCTCACGGTTAAAGCTTCAAATGAAAATCCAAACACTATTTGGAATGAATTTATGTAACGTATAAATTATGTTATAATAAATATTTTTTTATTGTTGGGTGTTGGTGTTTACCAAGGTGCGACCCGGTTGATAAAATTTTAGCAGCACATCACTGCATACAACATAGGATAACCATAACACTATTACTAGAAGCATATTAATATAACAATGTTCTCTTGTTACAGTCAGAATTGTTGTATTAGGCAAAGTATAATCGATGGCTTAAATAATTGGTAATTACGATTCAATTATGTTTATCGGCCTGTGTGGGTCTGAGCAAAACCAAATTTTATTTAATGACCCATAATACACTTTGTTCGACAAAGGTGTGCACCAAGTGATTAATTCTAATGATATTGGCTGAGCGCTTTTTGTTTGCCAAATATGAGCAAACATATCGCAGAATTCCTCAATGTATGATTTAATAACCCAATAAATAAAACTCAAGCACCACCAATCGGTCATAAGAAGTATGATTATTGTCGCTACTGGAATAGATAATTATATTGAAATGTTTATAACCGCAAGATATATTACAAGGTTTTGTGGTTTGATAGATTTGATGCGATGTTTGTTCATATTTTGCAATTTATGTTGACAAAATAAATACATCGCTTCAGGGAAAACATAGTCGTGCGAAAATTACAGTCGTATAAATGAAAAATTAAATTCGTGCTGCATGGAAGATGGCGTCAATTTAAGTATTCTGTAATTTCAATGAATGGCATATTTCTGATGAATTAGATTATATGAGACACTGCTTATTCCAATATGGCTAAAAAATGAAACTTGAATTTCATTTTGAAAAACAATGTACATTTTAAACGTATTTTTAGTCATACTTTGGAATGATATTTTGGATGTTATCAAGCCATGTTTGAGACTGATTTCTAAAAATACTTTCAAAATTTATTTTTATCTACTAAATTACATTCATGGCTAATGTTTCAACAACTTTGGAATAAGCCGGGTTTGCAAGTAATATCCTCATATATTGATGTATATAATTTTCTATATACGTGGCGAAACCAGAGCTGCTCGGGTCATCAATACGTTGCCATTAGAAGGTGGACATGCTCATTAAAAAACATTGTATTTTGTTTTTTATTATTAAAATGTTTTTTTATAAATTATTTTTTTCTCGATTATGTTTATATACTGTCAATATTATATTTGATAAATTCATGATGCATTGGCGTCAGTTGTTATCAGATTTTTTAAAATAAGGGCTGTGGAATCGTCAAGAAATAAGTAGTGTCCGACTCCGACCTTAGCTTAAAACATGAATTTTTAGTCTTAGTAGCATGCAGTGGCGCCACTTTTTTAACCCTAGCGATTTGAATACACATTTTTTTAAAGTAGTCAAATTATTAGTTTTTTCTTGTCCGACTCCAGTTAAAACAGTCTGACTGACTCAACATCCCTGATTTTTTCAATCGATAAATAACTGAACAGCATTATGCTTTATAATATTTTTATATTGTTTAAGAAAATGCATTTAATTGAGATATGAAATACAATTTTGATACTTACTTAATTAATATTCTTCGGGAATTTACGGCTCTTTTTTTAGTTTTAATATGTTTTTTTTTTTTAATTTCTATTAATTCTACTATTCAATGATAGCTGAAATTAATATTGCCATCGCAAATAAAAGGCAGCTTACGTCAAAATAGACACTGATCAATAAAACGTACAATTTGATTCAGCTCTTTAATTCAGTTACTGAATTTCGTCGACTATTTTTACTTATTGAATTAGCAATGCCGTCAATAACAATTCGTATCTCATCACTCAGGTCGAGAAAAAAACAATACGTCAAGCCTAAAAGTATTCTCTTTGTAAAATAGACTTCTAATTGGCACCATGGACTCGATGGTTAACAACGCCCCTCAAATATTACTCACCTGCTTTTCTTGTCGACCCCGCCTAGCTTCAGGTTTTAGAACTAACCTGAAATTGAAGGCTTGAGATAAAATTTCCCGCGCTGACTACGGACATGACAACATGGCGGCCTTTTACGATGTCGCCATATAAGCGAAACTGCAGCTCCATTCTCTGCCAATTACGTGTTTGATCTTCTCGTCTGTAATATTTGTTTAACCCTTCAACCGGCTTATACTTATGTAGAAGTATGGTGTAATCAGAACATGCATGTAATATTTTATACAAACCAGAGTTAAGTGTCGTAGAGATAGTATACTTAGAACATCATTTAATATAGATTTTTAAAAATACAGTAGAATCGGTCAAATTAAATCATGGATCCATCAAATGAGAAAAATAGTAACAAGATCTTCAGCTGCCATTTTTAATTATGTATTATTATTTTGGATCATGTCTACTTTCAATGTAAACCAGTGGTTTTTAAACATTATGTCATTACGTCTCCCTATCCATTATTTCATATAATAATAAAGACGTTTTAAAGGATAATGGTTTGCTTTAAAATTTTCACGCCTCCCTTTGAAGTAGTCCACGCCTCCCAGTTTGGAAATCGCTGATGTAAAGTATATGGACTTCTAATGGAGTTTCTATCACAACTGTGGTAAATAGGTCACTGATTGTTACCAAGTTGCTCGACCTTTTTTTTTAAAGAGAGTGTGGATAGAAGGAGAATGCTAGAAAATCATCACAGGCATGCATGAACAGAAATTTATAGATCGATTAAAAAATCAATTTGTAAACTACTAGTGTGTAGAGATGTACCATTTTAACTTGACTGTGGCAAAACTCAGAACTAAAATTGTCGCCCTAGGACGTGTTGACTATGGCAACGTTAATGATGCGATGGTGGCGCCCTCGCGGGCAGTCAAGTTACGCTGGTACATCTATACTGGTGTTCGAACCCGTGAACACCTACCTCAAACGATGTTGATTACGCGACCATGGATCTGAAAAAGATTACATGTGTAAAATGTCGACAATTAATTGACAATACAACCTATTTCATAGTGAAAGTGCTGTAAGGAAAAACATATATTTCATACAAATCATAACACTTCAGGTTTATGCAGAATTTCCTTATTATGGGTATAAAGATGCATCAACCTGGCAACACATTCTTGTGAAAGGGTCAAGCGCTAATGCATGTCTGACGGCGCAACCTGCCGCTGCCACTGGGAAAGAATGTGTGCAGATATCTCAACTGTTACCGGTTATGGAAATGATTCTTTGGCCATATAAGCCCCTGTTACCGATCGCCTACTTCTCCTTTTTTCTCCATTCCTCCAGGGATGGGATTAATTATTGTGAACTTGGCAACACTAAATATTTTTACGCACGATACGTCGCGTCATGCTCTTATTTTGAATTTATTTATAGCTCGATCACTGTAATTTATTCCAGGTAATACAACGCCATACACGGGAGGATCTAAACACTATAAAAAGTAAACCCACAAGTATTACATCAATACTACTATATCATTAGATTTTATCAGTACATACATATTTATTAAATACATAATAAATATATATACACATACAATTCTATTTATAGCTTTACTATTTGCATTTGAAAGCTTTCAAGCAGAAGTTTTCCTTTGCTGACAAAAATCATACTATACAATTTATTGTAGAATAAGCTAAAAAAAAGTGCAAGGCAATTTATAAATATCATATATTTCTACATAAAATTGACGATTGATACATTCAAAAAAGAAAAAATAAAAAAAACTTTTTAAATGTATATAATATTAAATATTTAAATTCACAAAACAAATCAGTAGCATTCATTGCAGCCGACACTTCATATATTTTATTAAATTTGTACATTCATCAGATAAACTCATCAAAAAGAAGAGTTTTCACATAGACTCGCATTTTAGAAATTTAAAATGATAGATTGAAAAAATCTTCATTGTTATTTAGCAATGAATCAAACAATACTGCGATTTTGCGGTTTGAAAATCTATCTGAATATGACAATATATCAATCAACATTGTAGATATGATTTACGGTGTTTGAAATATTACAGATAAGTAAATGATTAATATTACTTCAGCATCCTTTGAATGAAAGCGAAAGGAATATTTAATAATCTGAGTCGACGTTATGAGGGTTCTTCTTTAATGACTTCGGGCTAAATTAAACTACTCCCTAATTATATAATTATTAAAGAATACAAGGCAAACATAATACTTAGTGTTTAATTTTTCTGTTATTAACAGGGATGAGATCGTTTAACAATGAATCCTCATCCATGCGTTTGCCGCAAACTATCCCACGTTGCGGTTTTATTAGAGGGAATAACATCCCGTGGCGTTTGCTTCTTATTTTAGCCTTCGTGGATAATTTTAAAGGGATTTATGTTCGACAGGAATTTCATGGCGCCGCCTTATACATAAAACTTACCTGTATCATATTTACCATAGTCGTTAATAATCTTAAGCAATTTTCTTATCCTCAAGGGGTTGCCAATATTTGTTCATTCGGCCAGATTCGTTCAACTTTCTTGTTCGATTTTTCCCTTTCGCTTGGAATCCATAAATACATTTTTTTTAAATTTGACAGAAATATTAAAATGAATTTCTACGAGTAGTTAGTTTAACGCTATTTTTAGCGATGTATACAGTAGGAAAAGATACTTGAATTATGTACATACTTGAAACATCGGTGCGATAATCAATGTCAAACAACATTAATATGCAATAATATATTTATTTTAAATTATTTTGATGAATGGTAGGCTATTAAATGTGACAACATAGCATCAATAAATACATCTGCTTGTTGCTCTTCTCACTTCCAGTGGTTATGCAAATTAAAGTATGATTACCAATAACGGTCCACCCCTTTTGATGTTCACAGTTGATTCTTGATGATAATGCATTCTAAAAACAATTAAATACTTTTTATACGAATTCCATATTCTGATCATCAGTTGATAATAATACGCGAGATCGCTTCTGATCTTTAAATAAATAATGTGTAATTAGTGCAAATAAGTGTTGTTTTTTTATTACCTGTCTATATAATATTAAATGTATTTTATATGACTTTTTAAATTACATGAAATTAAAAAAATATTCCACCGGTTTGTCATAATCATAAAGATTATCTCGAGGCGCCAAACAGTATTAAAGCACCGCCTGTGGTAATTAAAAATAATAAAGTGCCAAGAGTCATCACTGGCAGCACTTTGCGAGTGCCATCTTAATAACAAAGATCTTCTTAGATATTGCATCACCCTCATCTTAAACTACAGGAAACCATAAAATACATAATAAAGTTAAGGTAAAAGTTTCAATATAATCCAAATCTTTTATAAAACCATAAATAGCTCTCGCTTTAAGTTTTTTTATCAGTTTCACAAAATGAGAAACTTAATTTTCGACGTTCATAATAAAACTGTCAGATTAAGATTTTGAATGTACTGAGAGTTTAAATGTGAGACGAAATTCAAACATATTTTAAAAAAAAAATCTTGACATGTAAAATGTTACTAATTTTTTAATAGTCTCTTAAGTTTCGTCGTTAACGTCAGTCATTTTGGTAAATTCAACATATTGTAAAGGTTATAGAAAGCATGAAAAAACCGAAATGCAGAATGACAACATTTGGATAAAACGGCGAAAGAATTATTTTTTAAATTTTCGACATTAATTACAGGAAAATCAAATGGCAAATAGATTATATGGCGGAAAAACAAAATTTTTGTTTCTAAACCGACTCAGTATTTTTATCGAAAAACGCACCTGTCAAAGTAGAGTACTTGTAAATATTTCTATAGAAATATATCATAGAGTTGTTTGAATTTATTCAAATCATCAACCATTCATATAAATGGCTAACAGAATCATTTTTTTGTTTCTTTATCAACCCATTATATTTCTCCTGATGAATGCAATGTTTCAATCACATAGAAAATAACTGAAAACTTAAAATTATAATATTATTGAAGAAAAAAAATGTTACTACTTAATTGTATTTATTGATTTGGAATTTACTTGGTAGAACTCCATTATAATAGGGTAAAAATACGTTGATATTTTTACTCTATTAGTTAATATTTCACCCGTTCATTCAAAATATACTTTTCTCGGTAGTTATGTTATGTTCATATGTGGTTTGATTTGTATTATTAATCAAGCTGCAACATAAAATATTTCAGTAGATACCTAATGTAAACTATTGGTTAAATATTTAATAACAAGATTATAATGAGCCGATTAAATGAAATAACATAAATTTAAACCATACAATAAGAAAATATTATTTATGAGAACATCACAGAATACATACTTGTCAAGCAAATGAAATGTTAGGTAAAACTAATGATGTGTATTCAACAACTTCCCTTTTGACATAATAATATTATTCTCTCAAACGCATAAATAATCATACATTCAAATACTTACTGAATAATTCAACGCAGTCGACAATTTTCTTTGATAGATTGACCAATATGTGATAATAACGTCGGAATATTTGTTTTCCAAACGAAAATAATAGACAATTATCCGATTGAAATCGAACTCTATTGTTTTAATTTTGAATATAGAGTTTTCAGAATTCGGTCGAATTTTGTATTTATGGTTAAAAATAAATATTCCCTAATACCCTTGTTTATTGGTTATTTTACGTAAAGTCGTGCTGGGAAAGTTTATAGTGCAAACAGGGCTGTTATTATTTTAAAAAATACGTCAAAATCTTATTTTCAATATTGCATACAACTTTCTTCCACCCAAACCCCCCCCCCCCACCTACATCCAATCGCATTGCTTGATCTTTTTCTTCTTTGAAACATCTATCCTTTATTTATTATATTTTTAAGGTAAATTTAAAAAAAGGCTTTTCAGCTAATAGCTTCCAAAGCACCAGATATTTTGATAAAACTCGATGAGTATTCTTTAATGATACTCGAGACCAATACGCAAATAAAAGATTACACGTACACCCATGGCTGAGATTTCGAATGTAAATTTGAAAAAAATCTTAATTTGATACTGACCTGCTGGTACTTAAGCCCAAACTGTCTGATTGTTAGGATAAGCTTTGTCCATTAGACCAGTGCTTCCCAACCTGGGTCCGCGAAAATTGTCATTCTTTCAACATTCTTTGTGATAAAATATGAACATGTGAAATATTTTTTTTTCGGGGGTCCGCAGGTTATTGTTTTCAGATTTAGGGTTCCGTGGCATGAAAAAAGTTGAGAAGCACTGCATTAGAGTACAGAGATATAAATAATCAGTACTAATCAAATTCTTTACTGTCAAAATTGTTCATTAGGGGAGTATTAAGGGATATAAGTGAAAAAGCTATTTACTGCTTTTGTTTCAAGTCGTGCAAATTATCGATAACTAGCTGGCCCGACGAACTTCGTACCGCCTCAGAATCAA
The DNA here is from genome assembly GCA_031772345.1 of Himalopsyche anomala. Classification (NCBI taxonomy): domain Eukaryota; kingdom Metazoa; phylum Arthropoda; class Insecta; order Trichoptera; family Rhyacophilidae; genus Himalopsyche; species Himalopsyche anomala. Next base: position 27,639,882 of record CM062822.1, on the reverse strand, counting down.
TAAATGTTGTGTTGGCTTAATTAAATTCAGTTGAATGAATACTCAAAATGAATTAAGTTCAATAATTGTTCAAAATTCAAAATGAAAAGTATTTAAATTACATTGATGTTATTCACGTGGTACAGTCGATAGATTTAAAGGAATGCAGTAGATCAACGATTTGATTTTGAATTGTGAAGTTTAAATGATCCATATGTTTTTTCTTAGCCCCAAGAATTGCTCGTTCACTCGACCAATTGCGATTTTTGTGATTAGATGTTTGGGAACATTTTGTTGATGAAGCCGTCCTTCGTTGAGACGAAATTGCAAAAATTCGGTGGAATCGAAATCAATCCGTTCGATTCGTCAACAGGAACACGGCCGTTACAGATAGTCAGCAAATGCTTGGAGAAATCTGCGGCAGATGGTCGTTTAGAAATACAACTCGCATGTTTGTCGTTAGCTGAAGTTTCTTCAGATAGCGCCACAGAGTCGATGTTTTAAGGCAAGCGTTTATTTCATCGGCATCGGTCGATCTTGAAATGACTGGTAGTATTTGGCGAAAATCGCCAGATAGTAGAATCATTGCGCCTCCAAAACATTTTGAGTCATTGCGCTGATCTTTCATAGTTCAGTTGAGTGCTTCCAATGCGGAGGAAAAATAAGCCACCATTTCCCTCATCAATTGCCTTCATTAAAGTATCGTACACTTTCTGTTGGGGGTTCAACAAAGGTACATTCGTTCGAAGTGATTGGTTCAATGCATCTCGATCATATTCATGTTTACGTTCCGATTCTCGATTGTAAGCGTCGTTCATTCTTTGATCTGGCGACGCATCATGCAGCGCATGAGGTAACACATATCTTCGATCAAAAGCAACGCCTGGTTATGTATCTCCTCATTCACCTCGAGATCGGGATTCCCTGAACTGACGCGAATTTGGTGTAAAGTGTCTTCGGACATGTCATTCTTGTACTTGTTCCACAGTTCTCGTAGATTCAATGGGAAGCATATCAAAATAATGATAGCAAATAATGTGCGTATCTGACTTGGAGATGCAGAAACAATTGCTTCAGCGATTGTCATGTCCCAATGAGTATAGTTTTTAAGCAAATTGAGCTATTGACATGCAGCACAAAATGTTGGGCATACTACGCCATTGACAGTTCGAAGTGATTCAATGATGTCGACCCGAAGGGAATTATTGGTTTTTTTTTCAGATTTTTCATGTTCACAGAACTGAAAGACTCTTAGAAAACCATTCCGAGAACTCTTACGAATTGGTTTAGAAGTACTTGGCATAGCTAGTACCTCTTTATTTCACTGTATTTTAAATAATAAAATTACATCTTCACAATGTTGACAAACGACTACTTTGTTTGACAGTAACTGTCAAACAAAGGCCGTTGCTAAGGAATGTGTTGGTCTAGGATAAATTTGTTCTCAATGCATGTCACCAACATAGTGACAGGGATCTTTTCAAAATTATTCAAATAATACTTTTTTATAATTATACGAAAGTTCATTCTAAATTTTCATATTTTTATATTACGAAATGATATAAATTCTCAATATAACAAAAAACGCAACATTTTCCAAATCTTCAATATTATATTTATGAGATTATCTTACATTAGAAAAAAAAAAAATATTTTTTTGTTTAATGTTCCACACATGGTATGGTTGTTTTCTAACAATAAAATTAGTGATCAGAGTTTGTTCAGATTTTCTTTTTCGATAATTAATTGGTTATGCAGTTTGTTATACCCAGGGATTTTTTTACCCTGTAACGCGGCGGAACGGCGTTCCGGCACCTTTTTTTCTCGAAATTTTAATAAATGTTTAATTTTATTTTTTCTATTTTTAAATATGTATATTTTGTTTTATTTTCTAAGCATTATATGAAAAGCCATCATTAATTCTATCAAAATGATATTCGAATATATAATAAATAATATACCTTCTTAGAAAATGCTCGAAAAAAGTGCGTTCCGGCACCAACAAAAAAAAGCACTGGTTATACCCATATATAATTTTTTTAAAGTTATCGTTGAAACTTGAATGCGCGATCAGAATTTTAATCATTTAGAAAGAAATGATCTTCTAATTTACTGAAAAGTCGGAGACCTTCTTCAATTATTTTCGCAGTGAATGATCGCAGAATTTCTTTCAGTTCGTCATTGTTTTCTGGTTTTTTGTCAATAATTAAATTTAAACTATTGACATCTTTGTCACTTATAGCTTTATCTGTAAGTAATTCGTCGATATAATTTTCGCTTAAGGTATCAAGCCTTTCTTCACCAAGCTAAAGTGTGCTAAAGTAATCATTTCAGCTGATATTACCGATGTTTCAATGGTTTTATCGACTGTAACACACCTAAGTAGTGGCCTTAATTCAGCGATGGCAGGTGCAACATGATTTAAACAGTCCGAAATCGTATTTTTTTTCAAATGTCGGTTGTGTTTATTATTCTCTCTATTCTATCCAAAATACAACGATATATGCTCTCAATGTAATATTTAACATTTTTATATATCGTAAAATATGGTACATTTAAAAAAATGCATTTCTAAAAAACCGCATTACTTTGAAATTGCATAAAAACAGGATTGACTGTAGATGGGGATCAAAAATAAAATAATGATTTGATAGTATTCAATAACAATATAATATACATGAAAAGTATACTGATTTTTTTTTACATACTTTCTGATTTTATATACTTTCATTCGTCTTTTCACATTTCAGTATATATTTTAGCGACGGTGATGAACATGAAACATAAATTCCTAAAAGTTTTTTTTTTAAATGGATATTGAAGATTTAGTTTCGAAATTCTGACACGTTCGTCCAAGTTCGTCGGTACATCTCTAATTCAAAGTATGAAACAAATGAATTTTACAACCAACGCCACCTAGTGTATTAAGCATAAACTGCATACGTCATGTTCCGCGTTCGATTCGAAAAATTTAAAAAAACGTATTGTACTGAGATATTTATTTTCTTTATAATTTCTTTTTCGTGATATTTTTCCGATGTTTTAATGCTTATTCTGCTATTCTAGGCCCGTACAAATTTAATAAAGCAAAGATCATTGAAAACCGTGGTCTAATTCTCGAGATATACGTGGTGTAAATAACCCGACTTTGTTTTATATATATAGATATTATATATTTGAAGAGAACTACAATGTGCTCGGTTAAATTATAATAATATTATGTAGCACAATAATAAACTTTGCGTTTTATGATGCCATTTGACCGAGGAAACAAATATTTTTGCACTGGCTGGTAAAAAGGATGCATAAATATTATATGTACAAAATACGAAATATATTTTTACGAAACAAAGTGTTGTTTTTGTAAAAATATTGACGTCATAGTCGGATTGATGTGTCGTACATTTACTGAGGGGGCAGGTTCTCTCGTCATCATCAGTCATCGGCGTAAACATTATGTCATTTGGCGATGGATTTTGCCAACTTTTATCAGAAACTTGTCATGCCAATTGTATAAAATGAAAAAAAAAACAACTACGTTCAATTACGACTCGAAGATGTTCTTGCAATTTCGTGTTTGAAAAGGAATAATCCTTTATTTGTTTTTATTATTTTTGTGCATAGTTATTAATATTTTCAATGGATTCGGCGGTAACTTTGTAGAAACTCATTTTTAATATAAAATTTAAATTGATAAATATGTTATTTCACTGGCTTTGTTACTAATTGTGACACGTATTCCACTTCTTTGAGGCGTATCTGCAGTTTAACTCTATCGTCTGCTTATTAAAGTGGCTCGCTGCTATAAGCAGGGCCGGCGCCACCATACAGGCGAAATAGGCAACTGCCTAGGGCGCAGACCATTAGGGGGCGCAAAAGTAGAGTATTAAAACTATTTTTATATACTCCAACAATAATAAATAATAGTAAATTTTATTATGTTTTGATGTTTGTATTTTTTGTTGTAATTCATAATAATATCTTTTTCTGATATGATTTCTTATATGATTCGAGTCTGAGCGACTGAATAACAGTTCACATAGAAAAACTTATGTTGAGATACTTCCATTAGGAGGCCATATGCTCCACATTGGGAGCAGACAAGGATATTTAAAAAATGCGAAATGATGATTTGTTAAAAAGAGGGCGCGCCAATAACCGTTGCCTAGGGCGCCAAATAGCTTCGCGCTGGCACTGGCTATAAGTGCACATATTTGAAAAATAGTAGATACAAAGCCATATCTGATATATTACAGTAAATTCTGAATGCGATTGAATGTCATAGATCGATGATATAAATTAACTATCAACTTTCATTTTAAAACAGTACTCGAGGAGTTGGAAAATTATTTACAATTATTTTTTTATATAAAACGATTTTCTGTTTTACACTGTGGAGAGAAAATTAAGAAAGATTATCCAATATATTGTCATATAAAGCTACCATTTGTGATGAAACATATTTTGTTCTATAACGCATTTAATAATGATAACCCGAAATAATCATTGTTTTATGTTTTTTTATGCATTTTATGGTTCATTATTAACTTGACATTATTGGTCACCCTTGACCAGAATGTGCCGATCTATATTATTTTATTAAATTATTGTCAGAGGAAGCAATTCACTTGATTGACATGGTACAATGGGCTATTTATTAGAAACTTGAGTGACTGTATTTATAGAGGAATATATCACAAGCTCTACTTATCTCTAAAATATTTAGTAGTTGAATTTGCTGATTACAATGACAATGATCTAAGATTTCCAATTAGTGGATCGCCGAGAACTAAATATTAAAACGATAAACACGTTAATATTTGTTTGCTGTCGGTTTGCAAACTGTTTTCGAAATAGAATCGAATTGAAAGCTTTAAGATTCAAATTCGAAATTCTAGTCTAGTTTCTATTCAGCAAACCATCAGAAGTACGCAAAAGAACAGAGCTTAAAATATTTTGTTAGATTATCAACGGTGTTTCGATGTTTATAAAAATTAATAATTATCGAAAAAATATGAATTGCTCTTTAGGACAATATTTACATCGGGAACATTCTCTAGTTTTAAAAACATCTTTTTAATGCGGCAGTGTCCTGAGAGTATAGGTTAATATGTGTGTGTAACTTAAAAAAGAGCTTCATCATTATTTACGTTGATAGAGGAAGAC
>CM062822.1:27537998-27634637 GCA_031772345.1 Himalopsyche anomala | reverse complement strand
TTTCACCACAGCGAGTCCAGCTCTCAAAATCCCCAAAGGATGCAAGCATTCCATGTAAACCGCGAAAGGATTCTTGGACACATGTTTTGTCCACCATAAAAATGCATTTAAATATTTTTGTTTGAGTCATAACCATAAGCTATATGGCTGTCTTCAATAGGGGGTGTACTTGTGATACTGTTTCTCTATTCTACACCATAACCGTTTCATGAGTAGGAGCTTAAATAGTTAAGCAAACTCAGTTTTATGATATAAAAACAGTAGTTTAATCGGAGGATATCGATTTAAAAAAAAATAACTTTAGTTATATTTCATAACTTTTTATTCAACTTGTGCTACATAATGTCAAACGTGTTTCGCTTCTTCGAGAAGCATCACCAAACAGTATAAATTCATCATACAGTATAATTCGTAAACTTTGCGATGTTATTTCTGATGCTGCTTCTCAAAGAGGCGAAACACGTGTCATATTTTGTAACAACAGAGTTATCAAATTTAATTTTATATTAAAAATAAACTTCCACAAATTTTCCGCCGAATCCATCAAAAATACATGATATGTTTTATAATAAATTTGCAGTGGCGGATAAAGCACTTTGGAGGCCCCAGGCGCAATAAATTTTTGAGTCCCTGCTTTTCGAATAACATTTAAGTGTTGCAAACTTATTCGTAGAATAATAATGCATATTGAAAACTGAAATTAAAATACAATGGTTTATATAATATATGATATCATTGAGGCCCCCAAGATTTGGAGGCCCCAAGCGCGCGCTTCTTGCGCTTATGCGGTAATCCGCCACTGTAAGTTAAGCTGTTAATTTTCGTTAACAGAAAAACGCGAAATTTAATATTGAATCGAACTCTATAGTGGAAGCTGTATGTTCTGCGAGTTTTGATAATAAGTGCAAGGCCTATTACTCAGATACTTATAGTGTGACACTTACAGCAAAGGGTCATTGATTTTTATTGTAGTGTTTTATTTTGTTGTTGATAATTTGATATTTAAACAAACATGTCCTTGTAAGGCGGACATTCCACAGCATTGTGAGAACAAGAGCAGAATTATTTAAATCCACAGAACGATACTTTATTCTATCAACTTGCAGTGTTACTCAGATCCTCAGTACGTAGGATTGCTTCTCCCGGGATAGTGGACATAAATACCCGGGATTGAAATATTAATAAGTTATTAAATATTGATATAAATAAGTATTTACTTATATTAGTCAAATGTATACTTTGTTTAATTTATCAGGTCTACGTATTTAAACTTTACATGCATAAATATGATCACGCGTGCACTCGTAGTGTTGGTAGACACTCTCCACTGATGTGCGGGCGTAATCACGCAGTTGCGTTTAACTGTCATCTGACATTTCACATAACCTTAAAAATTACAACGCCTTGTTTCTATTCAAAAAATCTAACCTAACCTTACCTTACCTAAGGAGTAACGTTATTTTTAATTTGACTAGCGTTCATTGGTAGGTTTATATACTTACTAGATAATTCATAATTTGGTTATTCTTTATAGCTCCATAGCTTCAACTAAAAACGCAGGTTTATGTATACATTGACGAGATTTTACACTTAACCTATAACATGTATAATTGTAATACATTATTATATTGCATAATGTCTGGAATTTGACGCAGCGAAATATGTCTACGTAAAATATTTAATAAGTTTTTTGTTTCACGTACAGGGTGCGATTTGAAAAAAAAAGTTCGTTCCAAATAAAATGATTTAAAGCGAAGATAACTTATTAAAAAAATATTATTATTGTCTTCCTGGCTTAATAAAAAAATATTCGGTCATTCTCGAGAAAACGAACACGTCACACTTCAATCTTTTAATCGTATCTTCAATTTTTAACTAGGGATCCCAACTATGAATATTGGAATGGGAATAAAAAACAAAATGTTTCAATATTGGAACACCGGGCAAAAATGGGTTAAAGCAGTATTATTAAAGTTAAAATAAAATATTAAAGAGGCCATCAAATGATTCGAACAATAAATATTTTGTTAAATCTCGATATCAAGGAATAAATAAAAAGTGGGTCGGGAATCGGGATTACAATCCCTGTTTAGCACACAACCGAGTTGTACGAGATCAGGATGACTGATACATTTGTAAGCTGGAATGTTAAGTATGTGTGTAAATCCAACTGATTCACTTACTGTGTGCGAGGTTACCTTTTAATAATCAACCCGTAAACGAATCTATGTTCTAGGAGCGATGAAAATTTGTTTATGGGTTATATTGCATTGTGATTAAATAAAAAAAAAATTAAACATTCAAGAAGAATAATTATTAGTACCTAACGACAGGCCCTAAACGGGCAATGTACTATTTATTTGTGAAGAAAGATTATTTTGAAAAAGAAAAAATTGCATTTTGAACAATGTTGAATGAGAGAATGTAGCAAGAAAAATTGAGAACTCCTACTATCAATTTTCTTATAGTAAAATATTTTATATAAAAAAAAAAATAAATTATACAATTACTACTAAGTTTCTTAAAAAATGAGAAATGAGATTTCGCAATAAAATACAACAAAATCTAGAAACGTCATTTGTGTATGACCTGTTCCATAAATCTATCTATACACAGTGTTTGATTAGTTTAGAAGTAATTTTTAGATGCGTTTATTATTACACATATTTTCTTAGCTGGGTTTTCTACAAACAAGATTTTTTTTTAATGATCAATGTTTTTATCCCAATAAAACTCGATTTAGAACTACATACGAGAACAAGCAATATTGATATTTATTTTGGCATCTTGCCATATTCAATTTTACTATTCGTTTATTGCTAAATAGCTACCGATAGTAAACAGTTACGTATCTTGCAAAAAATATCGAACTTTGATGGTTTCAGTTTTATTTTTCTTTTTTATTTATTGATCAACAAGTGATGCTTCTTAGTTTAAGTTTTAAGTTTTGTCTTGTTTTTCGTGTAAATGTAAAAGTTTATCAAAAATATTTGAACTTCATTCACAAAAATATTTATTATAGTGTCACATATTTCTTGATAAAATGGATTTACCATTTCAAGAAATCAATTATATACATACTTTGTTTCGTTATTTTTAGTCTGAAGATGCCTCTCAAAAATATGAAACACGTATCGCACGTACTCGTACAACTAGTAGAATAACATAGCCCATTTTATTTGTATTTTTAGCCTAAACATGAATTAATATTACGAAACAACTATGTTATATGTAATAAGAAATGAATTTATTGTTTTAGCGGACACAAAGAATAAAGGGTTTTATTACTTTTCAATGAAATTTTGATATTTAATTGTATATTCAATATTTTTTGATCTTGAGCTTTTATAAAAGTTTATAAACCATAACATAAAAAAATAGAAGGATAATCATTATCATGTTACCCTAATTTTTTTTTAGTATCAGTTGTCAATTAGTTTCAAAATATTAAACAGATCTTTTATCAGTAAGAATTACAAGCTGAGTAAATATGGCCTCTTTTTAATGTAAATTGTGTCATTTTATTAAGTAAAAATTGTGCAATTATTATTTAAATGACCCTGTTAAATGACTGGGAATTTTGTCTGATATTAATTTATTCTTGTTCTAAATACATATCTGTACGTCTTTTACTTAAGTATTTTGTAATTCATTTTGAAATCCGAAAATAGATTCATAGAATCAGAACACCACGAATTTCTAAGATATTCGAAAAACGTAATAGAACATTACGCAGTTTGTATATTTAACTAATTCAGTGTAATAAATGTATTTAAAAACGAATTCTACATTATACTGTGAATGGTTTCACTTGAAAAATCAGTATCTTCAGTAAAGAAAAATGAATAACAATATTATGAATTTGAGCAAAAAACTGTTATTTACATATATGTATTTTATTTTTGCAGAATCGACATGGCGACAACTGAAAAAACATTCCCTGATACAACTAAAGGTATGGCGACATTTTTGGTTTAGAATAAAACAAATATATGTTGCAATTAACTTGAAAATTACAAAATATGTATTTTTCTTAAATCATATACTAACAGTGCATTATCGACGAAGTGATGCTTTTATAACACGTAATTTTCTTCAGAATGCTGATTTTTGATTGAAAGAGAAATTTAGGAATATTTTATTTAAAATAAAATTATTTTTCTGTGATAGTAACTGACTGTTGTTTTTTTTGAAAATTCTACGGTCGCCGTAGAATTGAATAAAAAAACGAAATAAAATTAATAAAAAAACTGAATCGATAAACGAATTCTTTTCAAATGTTTGGATTCATCGAAATGATTTTTTTTAACTTAATCTACCTACTAAATATTAGATTGATATTTCATACAAGTAAATATTTTAAAACTGCTTTATTAGAATCGAAATATTTTTAACCATATATGTTCACAAGTTAGAGCACATGATCTCCTGATGGAACACAGGTTTCTAAGCAGATTTGTTCTAAGTTAAGTGGTTGTGAAGCGGTTGCATTATTATTTCTAATACAGTAAAAACAGAAGAAAAGGGCTAGGGTAGGAATAGTGTTTATCTAAGCGCGTCCGGTACGCACAATTTTTAAGATCTGATCAGTGGGAGGGAATTTCAGACACCGCAGACAGCATAACACCATTCCTTACGCTTGGGTCAAAGTTAGTCTATAAGCTCTAAGAACTATCAAAGTCTACAAGTGTTTGAATGATCGATACTGCGAATGATTTTCGACACTGTATGCGAAGATGGTATCTGGCAAAGTTTACTCAACTATGAGCTTAATAACCTGTACGGTGGTCCAGAAATTGTAGCAGATTTGTTAAAACTCATCGCCTACGCTGGGCCAGACATGCATCACGCATGGATGAATAAAAACCAACAGAATATCACAAATTTGCTACCTGTGAAAGAAGACAAAGTATTGGAAGACTGCGACTTCGATGGATGGGGTCAGTAATCAGTATCACAGGACCTGCGAGTGCTGTAGGTCAGTGACTGGCGTAGTAGAACGGAAGACCGAGAGAAGGGGGGAGATTGATTGAGGCTGTCAAGGTTCACTCTGGACTGTAGCGCCAATAAGAAGAATAACAGACACCCATGCCTACAAGCACAAATCCATGAAACTGTATGTTTACAGGGATTCAACGGAAACCAAAGTTTTTAGCTACGTAGTCGAATGTTAAATGCATAACTATTTCGTTGTTATCATTTTTGACGTCTTGGACGTATTGACGTCGGAGTTTGAGTGTTTTGTCTATTTCAAACAAAGTTAATAAACTAATAATATGTCAGTACTCAGTAGCTGTATAAAAACGTTTTTGAAGAGAGTTGTTGTTTATGTCGGGAGTTGGCGGTCGGCCAAACAGTCTGCTGCACGAATTGATTCTGCACTGCATTCGTTTCGAACATAAATAATCATGATCTACTTCCGTTCGTGTTTTTAGTTTTTGAATGAATCGAATCAATCTGTTTAATAAACATTGTTATAAAAATGACTTAACCTACTAATTTAATGGTTATGCTTTTAATACTAGTGCTAACACAGGATAATAGTCAATAAATAGGCCAATTCAAATAATTTATTTGATCCCTTTAGTAGAAAATGGTTTTAAACAATTGCTGATTGTATCTTTATTACAAAAGGGCACTTAGAAAGAAACTATTCTAAAACTATTCTAAACTCAAAAGGGGCCATGGGTCCAAAAAGGTTAAGAAACTACGAATTATACCAGTGTTTCTCAACCTTTTTGAGCGTGGCCCCTTTTGAGTGTCTTTATTTTTCTGTGGCCCCCATACCATTTTTTGTTTAGCTCACCGAGGAATTTGAAATCCTCAATTTGCTCAAAATTACCGGTGGCCCCCCTGAACTATGTTGTGGCTCCCCAAAACAAAAATAAATCCCACCCACCCACAAAAATGACCCACCGTTGAGAAACCCTGAATTAGACCACAGAGGCTGACAGGGGACCTAGTCTTTTTTAATTTCGTTACGCATGCGGTGAAATAAGAAAATATTTTTTAGCGAAATGCTGTGGAATATCATTGGGTACGGTTATTTTGTAGGTAGTCATTGAAATGTGTTCTTTTTAAAGAAAATTCGGGGAAAGGTTTGATTAAGATCTAAACAACGGTGACTCGACTCTTCTTTATTTAGCACTAGCTTACTATTTTTGCTTGTGACCCTGGCCGTTTTTTAAAATATTTCTCTAGAAAATTAATAATTACTCGGTTTAATAAATTACTGTATTTGGTATACGGGCTCTCTACAGGTGAAGTGAGCCAACTAGTAGAGCCAAGTACAATCACGTATTTATTTTGTGTTTTGGTGGGTTGCATATTTTTAACACTATTGTATTGTGTGTTAACTGGGATTACTTCATTTTTAAAATACTTTAAGACGTGTAGAATATTACAACACATCTAACTTTTTTCCTCTTAAATACCACTTGGCTCACTTCACCTCTAATGGATCCATATATATTTTTGAGCCTTATGTCAATTCGAATTTGATATCGAAAAATGTGTTATTTCATTTTCAATTTATAAAGATATTTTTTGGAAAAATAAATGTCACTGTAGCGTATCCCATAGCAATAAGAGAGCATGCATGTTGTTTTGTATAAGCTATGATATTTTCAAATCTTAACATTTGTTTCGATAGAAAAGAAACAATAGAAAAGACGAAAGAAGTATTTTTTGTCCCTGAAACGATTTATTGACTTTCTTTTTTTTTTATTAAAAATCAAATATAAAAAATGAACCTTGGATAAGTATAAAAAAGCTGGCATAAAACATTAATTTACGGCGGTCTGCCAACGTATTTAAGTAGCGGAAATCTCAAATATTTAATAGATAGCTTTATTAGACGTCATGGCCGTGAAAATTGCTACTAGATATTTTTTTCATGAAGCGCAAACATTTACGCTTTGAAGTTGTATGTACATGTATATACAACAATAGGTAATAAATGAATGCGTATTGATACCATATTGAAATAAACAAGAATTGTACAATGACAGAATTTAATGTATATGTAATTAATTAAAATTCTGTGTAAAGATATTTGGCATGTCATATTTTTACGGACATGCGAATCTGTAATGCATTACATTTTCGAACTTATGCAAGATTTACGGTCCTGATCATTATACAAAGTAGAATTAGCACTAAAATGCGCCAATTTGTATCTAAGTCGATATAATATATATAAAATATGTTTAAAAATAAATATAATGTAACAAACACGTGTTTCGCTTCTTTGAACATACTACTTTAATTATGGTGTGAAAAAAATATGAAAACAGCAATGTCACGTGTTTCGCATATTATAGTGAAATCATAAAGTTTCTATTTTAATTCTTTAATAATCAACCACTAATTTATGGGAAGGATTAAGTTAACTATTAAAGTTTTTGGTATACAAGTGATATTCACTTGTTTTCACTTGCAAACCAGTTAAAAGATTTACTAAAAATGATTAGGATATTTATGAGGAGCAAACATTCAAAAATTGAATTGTCACAAATTTTTAAAAATGTCGTTTATATCAGTTCTGATAGTCCATAATAAAATATATGAATAGACATCACAATTAGTGCTCAAAAAAGGTTTTTTCATACACAAATTAAATCATAAATTTGACACATACAAGCAAACCGTGATTTCTTCAACACTGTAATCATAAGCTCTGCATTTGTGTGACAAATCACCTTTTGAATGTTTGCTCCTCATTCAAAAAATGTTAAGAACCTCTTGATACCTTGTTTCATGCAATGTGGCATATTTAAACTAAAGTTTTTCTAGTAGAACTTATTTTCTCAACTTCGTTGGGGGTTGGAAATAACCTGTAGTAACATAATCACTTTTGTTGCGCGTCGTTTTTAGGATCGGATGTAAGAAGAGAATTTCAGAAATCATCTCTGTTCGAAGACATGGATGCATGTGAAATATTTTTTTTCATTACATAGTCATAGAAATCTATTATAAATTAAATTTATGATTGCAGCTTAACGGTTTCACTACTTTCAATAACGTAATAGTTTGCGTAATCAAATGAAATAAAAAGTATATTGAATCATTTAAAATTTCAATTAATTTATTTCTAGATAATTAGAGCAATACAAACCGACTGAGTGATTTATCAGTTTAATATCGTCGGCATACTGGCAAAAGGCGATAAATAAAAATCGACTGATTTGTGTTATGAATGCAGATATATAGATTTTAACACGCTGTATCTTCTGAAAAAAAAATAAGTACATTCATATTTTGTGTATTTTTAAATAACTCGAACATAACATAGATAAAAGCAATTTTTTATAGTAAAAAAAACTATAATTAACTTAAAACGTTTATATTTCTGAATCAAATTCGTTAATCTTTATCGAATTAAATGAGGTTTTTGGAAGGATAAGTGATAGTTAAATTGCATAAATAGATAAGCTAAAATTTCACGATAATCTCAAAACAAAGGTTTTTCGACGTATCGTCTTCTACCAGTATGTCGACGATGCGTATTTGTAAATAGAATACTACGCAGTTCAAACCAATTCATTTTACGATTGACTATACGCAAACTCTTCTTGGTATTCCATACAATAGACGCTGTATAAATACAAATATTTGATGAATAGTATAGCTTAAAGTTTTGCACGTCAAGGAATTATACCTCTGATTTCATTGTACTGTGACTTTATTTTACTTATCGATCAAACAAAGGCGGTATATGAAGTTGTAGTCACGTATTTTACAGTGTGCTAAAATGTCGCCGTATCGATTGATGTCTTATCGAATCAGAACTCACAATATAAAAATAATGGCACGCACATTTATGCGTACCAATCAGCCAAAGTACGCCGTTATATAGTGCCAAGATAACACAGGAACTTGTTACATTTGCATACTCGACACATGACACTTCTATCGATAGGTTTTCGGCTTTCACGAGTTAGGTATTGGGCGGGAGAGCTGTGCAAACATTATCATTTTATGCTATTGTTTGATAGTCATGTTTACGTAAAAGCAATTTTAATATTGCTCGATGATTGATGTAGGAGATAGGCCAGTCTATTAACGCGATGTTGTCGGAATGTTTTAATAAAAAAAGCACTATGAAAATCACTAGCAAATATCGTGGTCGTCTTTCGTTGGCTTTATCACATCATCACAGCAACAAATATTATAACCCATGAACTGGGATCCAAGCATATATAGTATGTTGATTAATTAATTAATATAAATCTGTATAACACTATCATGCGAAAACCCTTGTCCATCCATGCGCTATGGCTATCGTTGAGATTATATGCTTCTTTTGTTTAACCTTTGACGAACAGTACCAATTACGAAAGTAAGTAAAGTGAGGTTATGTGTGCAGAATGAAAATAAAATGTACGCGAAGAAAATGGAAAATTAGTAAGTGAAATATATGTCAAGGAAGCTCGTTGGAAATAACGATATCGGTCTTGAAGAAACGTCACGACACGCTGAAACAAATGTCAATTTGATGTATGTATTCACATAGTATTATATTTTCTGTTTCCGGCAAAAGATAAATAAAGATTACTTTATTATTCAATTACAATTGATGTGGAATTGAAATGTTTATTTGCATCCTTGGAAGGTGTAAAAGAAAAAGTTTTTTCAATTTACTTCCTACAATAGTTTCCTGTGGAAACTATAATTGTATTATGCAAATTTTAACAATAGTATGTTGTAATTACTTTGACAATGAAACCCTCGAGAAAATGAAGAAAACGTGCGTCGCACATTAAAACATCAAATACTAAACATGTGTGAATACTTCAATTGAAGGTTCTTGGTGAAGATACAATATTAAGTTGTAATCTTCCAAATTGTTTACACATCCACATGATTTTTCACTAACGACCCAGGTTTCGCCTTTCTGCATCTTCAGGAATTCAACCGCACGGATGAACTTAAACTGACGCCTTTGTACACAGTTGTGTCGCGTATCAATAAGTTAAAATATATTAATGGCAATCCGGATGAATTTTACTTATGGGTTGATTTTAATGACGTTGAATAATTTGGCGAAATAATCACATAAAAATACAATTGATTATTGAAAAGGTACTTTGAAAATGTGTTAATTAGAAATCAAAACGATAGCTTAATACTCTATAATGTATGACTTAAATAATATAAAGTCATTCGTATATGTACATATATTTTAAGACACCAGAGTTTTCTATAAACTTAAATACAGAGCTGGGCCATTTGAATTGATTAATACCATTGTCGATTGACTCATTGATGCAGTTCTATCAAATCAAAGTGTGATTTTGTGATGTTATTTCAAGCCACTATTCTCTGTCTTTAATTAAATGTAGCAAAGAGTAATTCATTCGCAACCAAACGACATCAAACACCAGTAGTGTCACATCTCAATTATGTAAATTTTGGACGTGGTTAAAAGATGTATTGATAAGCTTAATAATTATGAAAAATTAAGTGACAGGCACTTTGTTTATTTGTACAAAGTTTTACTCATTCGAATAAGATACTAGAGAGACCATTTCAATACATAAATTGAATGGTTGAATTATACTTCATCGGATGTTATATTTTTAGTGATGCATACATTATCCATTGATTGAGATAGGCTCAAGCGATTCAAATAATATTAATTATTATTCTGTACTAAAATATCTCTCAATTTTTTAGTCTTTGAATTTTCTCTAACCAAGCATGAAAATTCTGTTCATTAAATATTTTCTAGTTTGAATTTTGAAGATGGTAGTAATATATTTTCTTCGACGCATTAGTGTTTATGAAATAATTGAATAATTTTCTAGAATGTATCGATTAGATGACAATGCCTGTCAATGTTTTGATGTTTTGTCATTATTATTAACGGTTGCGTGCGTATGAAAAATAAGCTCTGTTTTCAATGTCAAGCCGCAAAAACATTTTAAAAATAGAACAAGCACAACTGTCAGTGGATGGAAACTAGCATGTGCGCATGTGCGCACGGAAAATTGAATGTTGTCGTTAGGGGGTGAATTCATATTGCAGAAAATATTAAAGTAACTTATTTCTATCTAAATTCAATTTATTTGTTGGCCAACAAACTGTACAGGGTGTCGCATAAAATAAATTCGAGTAATAGTTCAATGAGCCACTTCCTAAGATCTGATACATAAAAATGTCGCTCTTTGTAGTCTAGTTGGTAAGAGCTTTACCGTAGCGATCAGGTCGTTCAGGATTTAAGTCCCAGTAAGACCAACATAAAATTAAGATTTTTTCTATTCGTAATTGTAGATCTTAGACATAAGATGGTGTTTTCTAGTGTATGATTTCTATTCTCCGCGGGTTGATCTCTCAAGTGACTTGTAAACAAAATATCAAGTTTAATCTCTTATGATCTTCTAATTACAATAAATTTGGCGCATTGGTATTAGCTCTGATAACAAATACTTTTATTAATCTTTAAAAACATCGTGTCGGTGTTGAAATTTTTGTAGTCATTGCAATTCCTCCAACCACCTGCCACGGCCGTACTAGCGGAAATTTCCCGTTCGCGTTTTTCTAACAATAAAACACAGTTTTTCTAAGGGGCGGTTTATAAATAACATCACACGATGTTGGGCATTATTTTCCAGCTCCGCCATCATCACATTTTGTGACAAAATATTTTATCATTTCCAAAGTTTCTTCATATTATTGAATATGCCCACCATAAACACTATTTTAATTTTGAAATTGCAAACACGATCATTTATAAAATTACTAATAAGGAATGTAGAAGTCATATTTAAAATATTAGTTTGGCAAACAATAAAAAATATTTTTTGAACACATTTGATTTAATATAAAATTTCGACTGAAGTGCTTGATTTAATTTCAACACTAACCGTTCGAATTTCGTACACTCCGTTGGAATTGGGTTTCGCCTTTCGGCATCTTCAGGCATTCACGTGCACGAATTAACGGATGTACTTAAACGTCTGAAGGTTTCGAAAGGTATACAAAATTTATGCGATTCATTTTATTTTTATTTTGTAAAGTTAAATTTTTTACCTCCTCCCCCCAGAACTCTTCCTTACAAATCATTGTTTAATATATCATTTCAGAGAAGGATATATTATTAAAGATCTTAGATTCGATTAGAGTCAGTCAGTTCAAGTTCATCCGTGCGCTTGAACGCCTGAAGATGCCGAAAGGCGAAACCCGAGTCGTTAGTGACAAAATCTGTGGGAGTGTACATAATTTGAATGATTCAAATTCGATTAGATAATGACTGTTTTGTTTTCTGGCGATGATAATAAATCCACCCCGTGGAAGTAGTTAAGTTTTTTGGCTACGACTTACGAAAAGTCTTGGCGCAAAAATCTACCATTGTAGGAATATCTAATCTTGGAACTTAAGCGTGTTGGGAATTATGTTTTAATTTATGAAAAGCTTAAGATGTAGAAAATTCCCAAATTAAAACATTTGATTAATTTAAGGAAATTTAAACAATGTCGGCCGATATCGACTGAACAAAAAAATGCATCACAAACATCAATGGCCCAATTGCTCTCGAATCAAACGTTTACTTGGAAAATTCGATATTCAAATAATCATCTGGCCTGGGGTTCTATTATACTTGAGGAAGTTTCACAGCTTAGATAAATAGACTCAGTGCTCTTTTTGAAAAAGAAGGTACCGGAACTCATTTCTTATTAAGATTTTTTCTAATCCGTGTCCGTTCGCAATGTCAAACATATGGCTTCCTAGTGGAGGTAACTAGCATAATTTTTTTTACGAGGACTGTTTGTTACTCAGTTTTTCAGCTTCCCTTTTTTTCGAAGAGAGTAAGGATGGAACGATGTACTTAAGACAGGAATTTTGGTTAACTAAACGTTGTCGCTTTGTTTCGTACTGTGATTAAAACCCGTGCGATCTGGCATGAAATCCAACCACGTTGATCACTGCGCTTAAGACCCGACTGTTGGGAAAAGGTGTTGTTAATAAGAAAATTTGCAAAACAAACTAATATATAAAGCATTCGATCCCTGGTTATGATTACAAAGTAAGTCTACTGAACTGTTATTTTTTTCGAACAACACATCCAAAAGAGATCTAAGATCGGTAAAAAAATGGTTTCTAAGAAAAAATAGTTTTTTTAAACAAAATAAAAGTAAAATTTCAAGAATATTGATTTGAAACATTGAAAATTGCGAGGAAAAAGGTGCCGGAACGCCGTTCCACCGCGTTGCATGGAAAGAAAAGCATTGCATAGACTAAATATCGATTGAAAAAACACAATTACATATTGTATTATGTTTTCTTGAAATCTCATACATGTATAAATAAAATGTATTTTTCGCTTGCCGATTCCAACAACGTGTATTGTTGCTTTGCTGAAAAGGAAGCCGTATAAATTAATGCTTTGACTCGATGGGTCAATGTTATTGAATGACATTTTATTAATTATATCACGATATTCATATTACGTAAATTGAAAATACATATAAGAATTAAAAATATAATGAACTATCTACATAAAATTAGTAACATAAAAGTTGCGAAAAAAAGGTCCCAAATTTTAACATTTTGGCAATTCCACAAAGTTTATGATGTAGGAAATCTTGTAAGAGTAAAAAAGTTTCTCGTGTCTTTCCATTTTGTGAATACCGGAAATTCCTGGATTTTCGAAATCGACTAAAATGCCTGCGACAACTAAAAGAACCAAGATTTCATAATCACCGAGCAAAAATTTCTCAATCACGAATTCATACACGATTTTATGGTGAATGTCAATCCCGAAATTCCGGGATCACAAAAAGGACCGAGATTGAATACCCTAGTTTAGTCGGTAACACAATATGAAGTATTCAAAAACTAAGTTTATTATATTTCATATTGAAACTAACAACACCGTAAATTATGCATATCGTGCTTTATAGAAATAAAAAATACGTAATATTCTGTTAAGCAATATGCTCTAAAAACATAGTTTATCATATCTCGTTTGCGTTATCATTCCTTGAATTTTTTTTCATACCGTTTTAACACACAAAACTTATGGTAACTTATGGTATAGTATGTGTAAGTTTTCTCTTTTATACTTAAGGAAGGGATTAGGTGTAGAACCTATTGATAATCATGACATTAATTTCCATAAATACTTTTAATTAAATATCGTTCGTGTTTGTCACCGAATAAGAAGATCGCCATATTAGGATGTTATAAATAATGCGAATACTCTCGTTCTTTTTGGCATCTTCAAAGCAGGCTTTGATTTATATCGCTGCAGAGGAATGCAGTCTGTTGCACTCCATGGCGCCGAGTTATACCAAGTGTTATGCAGTTTGTTTTTATTATTATTTATTAAATAATCGCATGCCACCATTTGCGATAGCGATAAAACACGCCCAAAATGTTGCCAGTGTTGTTGCTCTCAGGATATTAACCCCGATGCGATGCTATAAATAACTTTTGGTTTCAGTGACAGCTCATTGTGATTATGATCAATTGAATGCACAATCCAAAAATGAAAAATGCAATAAAACAAGTGTAACCCAACAAGACAGTGTCTTATTTTTAATTTATGATATGCACATTTTATTATTGATTATGGCAGTCAAATTAATAATTTAATTTTTGGCTTCGAGAAATAATTAGGAAAATATTAAATCACTTCTAGAAACGAAATATTCAAATATTTTCATCCATTATTTAATTTTTACCATAGTTTTATGTGGATGTGTATTTTTAATCAATTGTAGGTTATTCGCACGCCTACATTAATAATATCATTTAACAATTACTGCAATTTAAGGAAATAAAATCAATTATTTATATCAGTGATGTTAAGTACCTTTTTATGCAATTTATTGTTGTGATGTAAACTTTAATGTAATGTTAGCCCTCAACATTACGGCAATTAATTGAATAATAAAAAAGTATTAATTTAAATAAAATTTAAAGCAGCTTTTGTATTGGCACCCCCCAACACAATTTTGGCATCTGAAGCGTATTGCTACCACCTCTCGCTACTAAACAGTACTAATTTGACGATATAATATATTTGCTTATTTAAGTACATTACGTAGAAGCTAATTTAGAAATGTTTTCGTTTGCTTTAAAAAAAACTGTCTGCCTGCTATTAAAATATGCTCCGCAACAAAATATGTCGCATAAATAAATGGCAAATTTCCCATTTGTCTGTTGATATTCAAAACAAGACAAAACAAAATATTTACGTTAAAATTTTCTCGGAAAACAAGTGAAAATGTAATGGCGTTTCGCGCGCGTATTAACGTAAGCGGTTAAGCGAAGTTTTATGTAAATTGACAAAATATAACAGAATGCTACTGATATAGGAAACGTTTTGCACTGTCATTTTTTTATATAATAAGTAAATCCTACTAATGGATATTTAATCATGAAAATATTTTCGTTGCGGCAACTTCTACTGTTGTTATGTTTATTTAAAATAGTGAGATGTTTATTATTAATATACTGCACCTTTGTATCCCATAGGTCAGTAATTGTATATTTACTTCATAAATGTATTGACTTTTTAATTTATATATAATATTACCATCGTCTTAAATATTTTTGTACAACTTTACCGACAACATACTTGATTTAAAATTATTTGTGATATTTTAGGTATAACAAAGAATTTATACTATTATCTCAGTAATTATCTATGAACTTATGTTTAAAAGAGTGGAGAATGAATGGATAAGTGTGACATTACAATACAAACGTAGTCATCTCCAGTTACTAACTTTTTTGTGATATTTGGTTGGTATGACTGCTCGTGTTATTTTATATCATAATATTTATTTCAAAAATGGTTATATTATCTTTTACTCCTACAAAAATGTTCACAAAGTATGTCATATTTTTCAAACCTAGTCATCTCCATCGAGTATTAACATGATTGTCTTATCTGAAATAAATACATTTCAATGAAAAACATACAATCACATATAGAACGTGAATAAAATATAAAACAATGAATTTCTGACTAAAATTTTAAAATAAAGCTAAAAAATATTCAATAAAGAAATATCGTGAAAAAGTATTTTGGCACAGCCCTTATATTATTATAAAACATGCTCATTTTTAAACGAAGATATTTCGAAACTAGTCAAATCCAGAAATAATCAAAAGATAAGTCAAACGTGTCTATCTCAAAAATAAAAATTTCTTGTTTATTAAGTAATTTTGATTAATAAATATTGCTCAAACCGAATTGGTAAATGGAAACTATTATTATAAAATTCCACAATATGGACACACTAGTGAAATTAACATGAAAAAAAATAAATCTGACTTACTTAGTTTCATAATATACGATGAAGATGACCACGTTTGTTTTGTAAAGTCACAAGTATTCTAAACTACATCTCACAAACCCCGTACCCGCGGGCGCGCGGGCGCCCGCTGAGCCTTTTTTGTGCGCCCGACAAAGTATCAAATATTTTTTTTTATAAAAATATCTTGTAGTAAAATTATTTATTAAAATTGCAAAAATAAAACCATATCCATGTTATTTTAAAGCAGCTAAGGGAACAATAATAAAATTAATTCATACATATATACAACTTTTTAATACTTTGTATGTAAATCTTGTTTTTAAATCTCAAGTGCGCCCATCACCGCAATAGGTTAAGAACCCCTGCTTTATATGTTCAATTCGGTTTGAGCTCTAAGCAAATATGATGAATATTTATGTTGTACATATTACATTTTTGTATGACGGTTCCAATAACAAATACTATCAATTCATTGATTCGATATTATTTAATTGCATACTCATTACTGCCAAGAAGATAGTGCAATACCAGTTCTGTGGTTGCAAAAAGGGTTGCCAACAGTCCCGGATTAGCCAAGTTCATTCCGGAATGGAATTCTTTATCCGGGATATATGTCAAAGCGATCATACATTTATGAGAAAAGAACAGGATAATTGAAATTGTCATATTTATTTATGTGTATACTTTTCATGTTTATCATTATTATTATAGTTTTGGGCCTCATTTTCTGACAATTATTTCACAAACTTAGTTGTAACCAAGGCTATGGAGTCGTCAGAAAATTAGACGACTCTGACTCCGACCTTAGTTTAAAACACGACTTAAATTACTTTTTAGGCTTAGTAGCATGCTGTGGAGCCATTTTTGACCCTAAACTTTTGAATACATATATCTTATAAAAGAACTTTATAAGTTTAGTTTTTAGTTTAATTTAGTTTAGACGTTATTAGTTTTATTCCAGCACGACTCCTGTTTAACCAATCCGACTCGACGACTCCAACTTCACAGCCCTGGTTGTAACAAATAAACCGTTTGCACATTTTTGTAGGCGAATATTTATTCGGACACATCACAGAGTAATTTGTAATTTATTTTGTTATAATCTAAAACTGAAAAATCAATAACTAAATGAAAAATAATTCAAAACAAATCTATATGTAGTCGACACATATAAGGTATTTGAAAAATATTTTATATATAAAAAAATGTTATCCTTTCTATGAGGATCCCATCATTCCCATCGCAGCTACTCCTTCTGCCCTCTGTTAAGGGCTTAAGTTTATGTCAAAAGCTTCGTATAAATTTATGACGTTACTAATTATTATTAAAAATATTTGAATTAGAAATTTTGCACGTGTTCTATCAGCTCTTCAATGTCGAGCTTAACTTCCTTAAGAATTCACGAAATTTTGTAATGAATGTCTGACCACAAAATAAATACATTCGATAAGACCAGTTGCAGTTGCTGGAGACCCCGAACCTTTCTAAAATTGTGTGTTAAAGTATTGAATTTAATAATTATTAAAGCAACACCGGGAAACTCAGCAATTCGAAGGCGCTGGGCATCTTAGTCATATGGTATATTCGGCCCTGGTCAATAGTGTTTATAATATCGACTGTAATTACTAATATTCCTACCATATACTTAGTAAATATAACAGTCATGTTATACTGTATCTGTATGTTAATCGACCGGGTTTATTTTCCGCTTAGCTGTGATGAGGGTTAGAGGTGTGTCGGATGCAAAAGTGTACCAACATAAATTTATGCACAGAATTATTACCATCTATCAAGAGACCGTCATCGTTCGGCGCCATGTCTCAGACAGGTTTGTCAACAACAGCATTCGACATCACGAACAATAATTTTCTGAGAAATCAGTTGCAGTGTTACCACTTGCAACCACACTAATGAGCGACGACTTCTTATTTGTGTTGTATACTGACTTGGTAAACAATAAACAGCTATGCATTTATACAACTTTAATGCTGGACACACACGATCATTCCGAAATGCAGAAACGTCGGGTAATAAAACGATAAAATGAGACGTTAATTGTTTTTAGCGATGCAGTGTTTCGAATGGCCACAGACGAAGAACAGAGTTCACCACTTCAACCGCCTAAATAAAAACACTCCTAATAAGTAAACTGCCGTAATTTGAATTTTGGCTACTTTGAGTTATGAATGAAGCTTAAACAATTTCATCTTTTCCATCGTCGGAGAAAACTGCGGTTTTATTTGAAATACATTTCACGAGACACCCAAAACTTCAGTATAATTTTAAATACGATGACTAAAAATTGCAAAATAGCACTAACTACAATACCCGGAATAAGTACAAAAGTGTTCCATTGATCGTTTCATATTGTCATGATTATTATTTCCAATTGCAAACAGACAGCAATGACAACGAAAATGAAAAATTGTATTAAATATGAATTATAGCTTTAGCTTCGCAGAAATCATTGGAAAAATACATATTCTTCATACTAAATTCACTTCAAATGCACGCAATTGAGTCCGTTTCAGTTAAAATCGACAATATCAATAATTGATATAATCAAACATTATAAATTAAAGATTTCTATTTTTATAATTCTATTTTGATAAAAATTTTAGTCTTATGTTTAACTACTATGAATT
The DNA here is from genome assembly GCA_031772345.1 of Himalopsyche anomala. Taxonomy (NCBI): domain Eukaryota; kingdom Metazoa; phylum Arthropoda; class Insecta; order Trichoptera; family Rhyacophilidae; genus Himalopsyche; species Himalopsyche anomala. Next base: position 27,615,721 of record CM062822.1, on the reverse strand, counting down.
GATGAAGTATATAATTAGTTACATTTTCGTTTATGTTTTATTTTGCATTGTGAACAAGCATACTTGCTTAAAACCTTGGCTCGAAAGAATCTTTTGTTTTCTGAAAAATTAAAATTATTACATACGGCAGTCGACCTAAACAGTAGCGAAAATGCAGCAAGCATCTGATTATATGTCAAGTTCAGCACACTTTGGTGACTTGATGAATAGGGCTATTAAGTGTTTCTACCATCGATTTTACTTCCAGGGGTGTACTTAAATAAAATTGGTCATATTAAATATATGTGTAGAGTCAAATTCGTTTTAATGTTTTTTATAGACAAAAATCGATTATTTTAAGATTTACCTAGCTTGTAGTGTAAATGTGCTATATTTGTTTTTGCGAAGTAGCACATAAGACGTTATTATTGGTTTATATTATGTATGAGTATAATAAATACCCTAAAAAATAATGAATCTCTTTTGTTCTTATTCTACGCTTATTTTATAACAATCAGAACCGGTTTCAACATTTCACCACGAGCATTTTCAACTAAAAAAAATATATGCCATATTCCTGGTTCTGGTGACAATAAAATAATTGTTCTATTATTTTTCAATATAATGCATTTCTAAGTAGAGACATTGAACACTTAAAAATTGATAATTACTCAATGTATTATCATTAATCGTTTTTCGATTTACATATAAATATGTAAGTACGAAATATGAAAATTTCACATTCCAAGAACTTCATCCGCCCCTGGAGTATTCACTTGTGTGTATTCACTTATTGACATTTTTTCATCGCAGACGCATTGCAGGATAGCGAACCTATGGCACGCGAGACGATTTTGCAAAAAAATAAAGTGATAATACAAAAAAATCAAAAAAGTTTTAGAAATAGTGTACAAAAAATTCAAAGCATTTGAAACTTAGTTACAAATATTTAAACGTTATATAATGATCATAAATTTCAAGTATTTTCCTAACCTAAAAAAATACATGATGAATCTGGAAATTAATGAAAAGCCGGATGTAGGGAAAATAATAGAACAATTTGAAAATGCTTTAGAAGGAACAATATAACAATTTTCGAGAAGGTTTGCTCAGTTTCGACAACTTATAGGAACTAAAAGATCTATTATCCAGTGCAACAGTAACAATTTTTTCATAGACTTATTCCTGTGAATCATTATTCTCTTCAATGAACTGACATTATCAGACATAATCATACATAAATCCAGTGGCGGTTCTAGGTACTGGGCTAGGTGGGCTAAGCCCGACCTGCATTTTCCACCCAAAACATTAGATGGCTGAATAAAAATCAACAGCAATTCGGCCGCTGAACAAAATAAATACATTTATAAGCGTAACTTACCTTTCCCAAATGAATATAATATCTTTGTTTTAATTTTCCTCTGTCAATATAAGACAATGTTACGTCTACCTACAATCATATTCTCGATTGTGTTTTGTATTACAATTTTAAACTGAGCAGGCATAAAAAAACAATAACCCTATAAATACTTCACAGGGAACAGGAACGTTACGTCACTGGCAACACCACTCAGGGGCTAGCGCCCGTTAAGTCCGTAACCACAGACAATATCATGACATATTTCTTTACACTGGGGCGCAATCAAGCACGATTAGATTTTTTTTGTATTTGTATGTACGGAAACGTCATCAAACACAAAGGATAGTGTTTCAATCTGTCAGGTTTCTGTTGATCGTTGGGGGCTGATCTGATTCAGCCCATTACGCATACTTATGCATTGAAACACAAAACCAATATCGTTGTATTGTATGAAAGTGACAGGTATTGACTTTCAGTGACAGCAAGTGACAGTTCTATACTGCTTTTAGTAGGTACTTGTTTTTCACTTTGAAAGAGACGAATTTAAGGATTCCGTGTTATTATTCTATTATTTCTTAGTTACATTAGCATTGATTTTATTATATAAAAATTTATGCATTGCAGTAGTATCGTAATATTTGTTAATTTGCTTGTAGATTAATGTATAAAGTGAAGTGGAAATATGCTTTTCTCTAGCCCACCCAAGAGTTCAGGTCAGGAACCGCCACTGCATAAATCAGACATAAGAAGTAGACTAACAAACGAAAGTTGTATTTCTTGTATTGTATTAAAAGCTACCAACTGTGAACTCGATATAAAACATTTAGCATCTAGCATCCAACAGCAAAAATCTCAATAATAATAAAGTTTTGAAGGTTTTTTTTAAATTTTAGTCTTTTTTATTTTGCCATTAATAGTCATGTGTCATTAAGTAAATTAGACATTTTTTATTTCCATGGCATGTGTTAAAATATATATTATTATATATTTGAACACATGCCATATTATTAAATTTTTAAAAAAGTGGCACTCAAACTTAAAAAGGTTCGGTACCTCTGATATATTTTTCTTACTCATAAACATACATTTTTATTAAGCTGAGTATATGTTTTGACTTATTTATTACCATTTGTCTGAGAACGAAGAACAAAAATAAGTAGGTACATATATTTTTAACCCTTTGAGGAGTATGGCAAAATATGGTAAATATTTTGGTTTCTAATGCTTATTGCCATTCTCTTGGTTTTAATTAAAATGTCATTGTTTTTTCACATATGGGTAAAAAACATTTTTATCTGTGATTTTTGACGATCGCGTTATTTTTATTATTTGTTGCAAATGAACAAAACAATTTTGTAAAAAGGTTAAAACATATTTGTACTCCTAATCCTAATTTAGTAAAAATAAACTCACTACTCAAAGGGTTTAAATCAAAACGATAAAGCAATATCTACCGATTATGAAGCAATATTAACAATTTCTTAATTTGATAAGTACTATTGAAAATATTATATATATTTATGAAGAATTTGTACATGCGGAATCTATGAATATATGTATAATCGCATATTTTTTTAAGAGAACTAACAAACAGTGTCGTAGAAAACATTTCTTAAAATAATCTTTATTACGAGTCTATATAATCATACAGAGATCTTGCTAAGACAGAACAACCGGTAAGCTAATCGTTCTCACTGCACGTTGCTTTATAGATCGGATAGGGGGATGGAATTTTAGATACCGTAAATATTTATGTATGAAAAATATTACTCTTATGTACTGATTTCACATTATTTCAATAACGATTGTAACCGGCTTCGTTCGTTACAGACATTATAAACTGATGAAAATATAAATCAATACTGTAACACAATATAAATAAACTTAAGTGGGAGGGATTGTATCTTTTTGCATAACGTCCAATTCTGATGGAATAGTTTTTCTATAACTTGATTATAGAGTACTAGAATTGCATAATTAATATTTTTTTATAATGTACTTGCAATTCAAACTACTTATTATTGGATTTTAATTAAAAAATATATACATATGTATATGATATACCTACACTTCGACTTGAACTTCCAACCTGTTGGATATTCTTTCATTCCGCAAATGTTTGCAAATTGTTTTGTTTTATTTAGAAATTTAAACATTTTTACTCGTATGTAATGGGTCATAAAGTATGAATGGAGATGTATAGTTCTTTTAAGTGACGTTTTGAACGTTTGAATATCGGGCGTGATGTAATTAGCAAACATAATTCACTCGATTTTGACTTTAATGAGCTTGATTTATAGCATGAGCTGAAGTTTTAATGAGAAAATAAGATTTTTCGCGCTCGTCAGTGCGCCAAGATATATTATAATACTTCTAGATAATTCCAACAATGCTCGATTTTGATCGTGTGAAAATGACGTATTAAACCTATATATCAAACCTATATATCTTGTTCTATGTATACTACGTTTACTTTGCGGAAAATAACTTTCAATACAAAACCGAAGTTGAATTTTTTTTTTGAAGTGTTACACGTATTTCACTTATTTGAACAAAAATCACAAAATTTGGAATGAATTTGATGAACTATGAGTTTTATGTTCTTCTTTGTTTGATTTTATGTATTACGTATTTATATGAATAAAACAATAAGAGAACTTGATATCCTGAAAATAAAATATAGATGTTCTTTATTTAACATATCTGCTTCTTAAATTAAAACAATGCATTCTCAGTACGAACTTTTTAATTCGATTGCTTGTGACTTTGTGAGTCACTTAACTAATGTCTTTTTTAAAACAAAATTACAATTGTGTGGATACTGCCATATCATTTTATCAAAATTATATAATATGTATATGTATTCTGAAATTTAAGCTTTTCTTTGAAAAATAAACTATTAGCCGCAGTATTTAGGACAATCGAAAATAAATTATATATTGGAGGACCAGAAAGAAATCGCGTAGTTTTTAAACTATGTTTATAAAATATAATCTCCATTGTTATTAACAACTATTTCTCATCTTGTCTGCAGTTATTCAATTCTATTTTTTAAAAAAACTTTCGTATTAAATATTTTGTTTTCGACATCTAGTTACGTTACGAAAACGTTTTCCACTTAAGAGTGTCGTCCATAGATTTGAATAAAAAATAATCAGAAGTAGCAAAGACTTATATTTAGGATGTGGCAGAACCTCCCAATTTAATTCTTAAAACTTTTCTTGGGTCATTCTTGCTTTGAGGGCGTGCATTATCATGGTGCACACCCTTTCCGTAAACAACAAAGTTGGACGTTTTGCCAATAGGTTTTGAATGTAACTGCGTAGTTGACCATGGAAATTTGAGCCTTTCCTATAATTATTCAATGGCTAATTAGTCAATGGTTCTGACTCGACCAGATATGTTGACTTATCATCTTCAAATTGTGATGGTCGTCCAGATTCAGGGGCATTTATATTGCTCGATTTGAATCTTTGAAGCCAAAATTGAGATCTGTTAGCACTTGACGATAATTTTCTATAATTGCATCAGTTGCCTTGCTGGCATTCAAGCCCTGGTCGAAAAAAGTGACATGCAGTGCCTGATGTGTTCTTAGTCAATTTCTGGTTTGGACATTTTACCTTTAATAAAAAAAAAATCTCATAAACAATATCAAACAATAGGTTTACGCAAAAAAACTCACGGACGTGCTTACTTCACTGTGTCTGACCACGAACTGCACTAGAGTGCCAGGTCATAAAATGCGCGATTTCTTTCTGGTCCATATATAACTATTTTTATGTCACGTAGCGGGTTGATATGCCGGGTCCGTAGCTCAGCAGTCAACGTCGTTGGTTTCCGTGATGGATTTCACGGATTCGATTACCAATATAAAAGCATTTTTTCAATCAAACCGTTTTCGAAGGAATGGTTGTTGGTGAAGCTTAAATTTGAACTATCATTAAAAAAACAAGAATAAAGGCCTGCCCGATCCTTCTATACCTACTCTCTCTTCGAAAAAGAGAGGTTGAGCGGCTACGGTTCTCATAGAAAACATCTCTGTTGAGATACTTTCAATAAGAGGCCACATAGTCCGCATTGTAATCGGACATGGATTTAAAAAAATATATTTATCGTAAATAGTAATTAAATTAATTCGTTAAAGGAGAAATTGAGATTTTTATACAAAAAAGTATCTTGGCACTGTATTTTTTATTTACTTACATCTAGTTTTAGTAGTAAACAGTCTTAGTTATTGCCCATGTGTACAGCTTGATAAATGTGTGTAGCAACTACGGTATGGAAGTACACAAGAAAAGTTTTCTTGATAGATTATTATTTTAAAAGTCATAATTTATTAAAAAATATATCTATATTTATTCAAAAATAAAACATTTTTTGTTCTAATTTCACATTTATTTATTTACTAAATAAATGTGAAATTAGTGAAAATATATGCAGTATTAGATTTTTCAATATTGCATATTATATCCCACCAAGTATTGAAAGTGGACACCTTAAAAGTGATTCATATTTTATTACTATGATTTAAAGCATATATGGGCAACCACCGGCCCGCCGAGCTTTTTTGTCCGCCCCTGATTCATCTCGGTGAAGTTATAGAGAAAGAAATTAACAGTTCCAGAAAGGGATTAAATAATGGAGATGACATGGGCGCTTATAGTGGCTCCACTCTACTAGTCTATGATCACCACCGCTTGGACGATATATAAGAAGTAGCAACGTGTTTTATTTAATTTAATATTACTTTATTATGTTTAATAATTTGGTCCGGCCCTTGACTCAGAGACAGAATGACAATTTGGTCTCAGACCTAGGAAAGGTTGCCCATGCCTGATTTAAAGAATGGTTCGAGTAACGTGAAATATCCGCAATTTTTCGAAAGGTGTTTTTTACAGGTTTGCAACGTAGCAAAATCTCCATTTCATGAAATATCACATTTCAAAATGAAGGTGCGAAATATCAACACGAAACATTTTAAAATAAAAAAATGGACACATACATATTATGGATTAATGTCACAATATTATAATTATCAGTGTCATTGTGTACTCTGATACTCGTGACAATGTTTTCTATTGTGAACATTCGTAAATATATGATAAAAAGGTTTTATTTTATAAATATTCTGCTTTGGTGAAACGGTAGTTTTCTTTTTATTGCAGTAATAGTAATTTGAAATTTGATTCAAATTTTGTTTTAATGATCAGTAATATTATCGTGCCACTATACTGCACATGTAAACTAGTCGTATGTAGTTAAATAAACTAGTATATTCTAGTAATTTTCCAGTAATATTCAGATCGTAATAGAGCATAAAGTATTTTTACACATTTTAGAATTTGTTCGATCCGAAAAGTATCTATTTCATTTTCTCACATTACATGCCGAAGGTTTAAGCGCTGTAATTTTACGATCAAACGAAATTGTACTGTAATATGTTGTTAATTTGTAGTTGATGTTGATATGTGGTATAAATCGGTGCGTTTTACATATTTTGAAATAATTATAAGAGGGCATCGGTCTCGAAATAAAACGTCAAATACTTTCGAACAATTTATCTTTACAACGTTCGATTGATTTTATATTTGAAATTGGAATGCGTCTCGAAAAGGAAGTTTATTTTGTCGATGGTTAATTTTTATAGATTAAGAATTAATTTCTTTATGGATGCAGTACACTATTATAATATTCCGAGTGAAATAATCGTAAAAAAACGAAAGCTATGAGCCAATCAATACTCTTTTTTTTGGAAATACAAGTTTTATTTCCAAACACATGTTTATGGCAGATTACCAATCAGATTGCATTAGTGTGATCATTATTTTCATATTCTTGTCAGATTGTATGCAACATTACGAACCGAATATTCTTTGCGAACGCATGCATGGAAATGACATCGGTGATTTCGATGCTTAATTGTGCTGCATTTTTACCTTGCTTTCCATAAAAGTTTCGCAAAACGCAGTAATGAGAGTATAATAATGTCGTTTATATTTTATTTTTTTCACATTCCTTCTTAAATGGATTTGATACTCTACAATAATTGGTAATCATTGATCTGAATACTTTGGTTCGCGAGTATACGTCATAATATAATTACTGTTTACAAAATCCTTATTCATTAGTTATTAATAATGAGTGTCACTGCTCACAAAGTATATGTCTTGTGTTCAATATGTAGGTTAAATTTAAATTAAAGTGCAAATAACGATGAATACTAGAAGTGGTTTTGTTAAGAATTGACTATTGTGTTTCTGCATTTAGCATCATGAATTTATTTCATATACTTTTGCAGTATACTTAATTAGAAGAATATATTCACTCCAATAGTCTATATTTGCATATATATTATACATATATATATTTGCACAAATAACAGAAATAAATAATTGAATCTTATATTTTGCCAGTTTTGAGTTATTTTATGTAATAAATTCAGAATGTCAATACAGACATATTCCATAAAACTCGTATCCCAAAATACATTTTAATTCATGCTTTATTTAATCTAACACAATAACGCATATCACAATAAATGTTATTTAAAAATATTAAAAACTCGTATATTGAGATACGTGCTTGGAATTTTTCAAGGTATTTGAGATTTTCAAGTCAAGATGTGAGTTTACGGCAATAATATTACGGAGTTACCTTAATTAATATGACGTTGGAAGTTCCAACGCATTCTCGTATGTTTGAATATAACACCACAGATCAAAGTTAACTCCGACTGCTTTATCAAGAACAAACTGTTTACTCATATTATTTGATTTTATACAAATTGCTTAATAAATTACTTATATTTTAAAATACATGACCATACTTTATTGATTTAGAAATCCTGATTAAATATATTATTTTAACAAGACATATATCATTATGTAATATGTGGACGTTATAGGTATATACTTATATAGATCTATTATCATATCACATACATTAGTGTATTTTGTGAAATATTATTGCACTCACTTTCTTCCGGCATTATTTCTTTAACTTTGAATTTTTCATCAAATTAAAAAAAAATGTTAACTTGTATCACAATAAAATGCCACTAAAGTAAGAGAAGCAAATAATATTGCTAAAATAAATTAAACTCTACGAAATGGACATTAGATAGAAAAAAAAATCTGAGTGTTAAACTGGTAAAATAAAGTAAATCTATGCGTATCCTGAAATCTTCTACTTTTTAATATACATATGTACCAGGTCGTGGACAATTTGCGACTATATCAAGTTACTAGTGTCATAGTATTTCACGCAGTCGGAGTCACCAGAAACCGTCTGACTTTAAAAAAAATATTATTGTTGTGTTTGAGCAGATTTACATCAACACATATGTTGTTATTATGTATATACGACAGCATGGCAATTTCACAATTAGCTTGGTTGATGAAATGACAGCTGTACCTGTATCTGGAAATTTTTAAAATTCGAATTTTAAGCATCAATGAAACATGCGAAGAATGAAATTCATAATGGCAATACTCAAGTCTTAAATAACAAACATAGAAAAACCAACAATTACGTGTGTACTAGAGGTCTGCACGGGCCAAAATTTTACAAAACTACCCGGTCCGAGCCCGAAAAACTCACGCCCGACCCGGCCCGGGCCCGAGTCTAATACCGCACTTGTTACCCGAACCCGACCCGAAACTCTTTATTTTAGCTCACCGAGAAATTTGAAATCCTCGATTTGCTATACTTTTTCCCAGATTATCTCCGAAAGTCCTTTTTTTTTTTTATCTCACCGAGATATTTGAAATCCTCGATTTGCTATATTTTGTAAGGGCCCGTGGGCCAGGCCCGGGCCCGTGCAGACCTCTAGTGTGTACGTATTCGCAAACCTGTGGTTTATCTTTACTTCATCTGAAGTTGCGGTCAGCCGCCATTAAAAGATGTTTGAATGCATATCTGCATGCCATAGTTGGATTCTTACGTTTTTAAAAGAGAAGTCATTATAGAATAAAAGCATATTATGTAAAAATCATATATAAACAATTCCGTATAAATAGTGCTATAATTGTTATTTTTTTCAAACGCACTGAAAGATTAATTTTTATTTGCTAATTTATATGCTGTTCAATTTTATTTGCTGATTGATAATGATTTAAAAATATATTTTTGGGATAAAAAAACCAAAAGTTTTCTAAGCAAAATAAAAATAAAAATTTGCCAATATTGATTTGAAACATTACAAATGCCGAGAAAAAATGTACCGGAAAACCTTTCCACCGCGTTAGATGGGAAAAAAGCACTGCCGAAACGTGTTTCATTTGTTATTAAAATTGCATAAAAAATAAAACCATAACATACAATCAAAATAGAGTTTGTCTGAAGACTGTCTCTATAGAAATAAAGCAAGTGTTACACAACCTGGAATTAAGAATCTTAAAACCTATTTTTTTAAATCCATAAAGTAACGAAGATGCGACGCGTTAAGGTCATACTGAATTATCAACGTTTTTAAATTTTTAAGGAATCTCAGTTTTAATACTTTTAAAAGTATCGTTTATTTAAATTTACATTTATTTGGTGGAACTCCAACGTAATATGGCATTTTTTCCTTTGTTTATCTGTCAAGAGCGAGGTGACATATTAGTTAGTGCTAAGTCTAGTTACCACCTACCTTGACATGATAAACTTCAAAAAATCAACTCCGAGCAGTCGAATACATCAATCATCACTTCCGTAAGGTATATTACTTACCCAGTATCGGATATAATATTTCATGGTCGACTAAAACTAACTACTATTAACTACTATTAACTACTAGAATATAATATTTATATTGTGCTAGAACCTGGAATTAAAATGAAATATAACTATTAAAAATAAAATTCTATAATAAATCACACGATACAGAAGCTTTATTTTTCTATAGTACTCAGCAGTTCTCATTTTTAAATGAAAATTAGTTTTTAAAAAACTCACTGAGTAATCTCACCCATATTAAGGATAGATTTTTATAAATAATACAATACAACTGAGCGACTAATAATCATGCGAAAAAAAGTTTGGATGTTTTCCTAACGGCGTTTGGTATCAAACTGATCAACTTTTTCCATATTTTTATTAATTGTATTTGCCCACTAATCGAGTCTGGAATGCTTCAATGAATGTTCAACAGTTGTGCAATATATTTTTTTGACTTTGGTTGTTGTATTTTGTTAATTTCAATAAAATTCAAAATGTTTGACAGCTCTGATTTATTCGCCCAGCATGAGTGCTCTATTTTTATCGATAACAACATACCATTGTGGTGTGTTTTATTATCATTCATGGATGGAAAGGGTAATAAAATATCGCATAAATTAAATGGCTTTAGTTTATAATTGTCGACATTTTCCAAGGATAAAGAAATTAAGATTATATTAACGCATGGTTTGTTAACAATAAGTGTCTAGAAAAAATACATACTAAAACAATATTCGTTTATCAATTTTAAACAGTTTTTCTATTCATTATATACGGCTATAAACTTATGTGTGTTTTTACCAAAGCTGTGGAAACGGAGACGGGAATCGTCGTGGAATCCGGTGTGTTTTTTCTGGATGCGGAATCTGAGAAAAATAATTAAAAAATATATATATAAGTTATTAGTCCATTCGGAGTCGGTTTTTAATTTAATGCCGGAGTTGAAGTTTTTTTTTTAACTGACTCCACAGCCTTGGTTTTTACCATGGTGCTGATCGAGATTCTGGATATTAGAGGAAGTTTTACGGGACTAAGGTAATTGGGTTATTTCAAATGATTTCCGTTGCATCTTGAGCGACGAGGCTATCGCTTCTATTAATTTCCTCTGTTTTATTACATCATTAGTCGAAGAATTTTTCATTTTTACCATCTGCGTGACATATAATTTCCGGTGGTGTGCAACATTTTTTTTTATTCGTAATACATATAACATTTACAGGAAGTTTACATTTTCTTGTAATAGCGATCGGTTATGAACAGCTGTAAATATATCGCATGTTACTGTGGAACCACGGCCCTTAATTTCCCTGCGTTATTCGTTAATTTGTATTGTCTCGAAATGATGAGCAGTGTTGAATATTCCTCCATTCATCGTTTTTGAGGTTCCTTTAAAAACTATAAATATGGGTTCTAATGAAACTATGTAGATACTCTCGACATATTTTAAGTTATATTCGAATAAATATTTTACGATCGTCAACCGATTTTATGAGAAAACATTCATTTGACGAAACGGTCATTGAAACAATAATCATTCGACGTTCAGAGTTCTAATATTTACTCACAACTAGTGGACCCCCGTCCCGAAATCCAGGGATTGTGACAGTACTAATCCCGGGATGTTGGAATTGAGAAAATTACAGAAAACAAAAGCTCTCGCGCTGTACTTTTTGGGAAATCTGCAAATTCCTGGAATTTTGAATTTGAAAATTCTTAGAAGAACTAAAAAAGAAACTCTTGCGCTGTTAATTTTGGGAAATTTGCAAATTTATGGGTTTTTGTAATCGACATGAATTTTTTTGAAAAGTCTTTCAGAAAGATTTCAAAATTGCCGATTTATACTCGATTTTATGTTGAAAAATTGTCAATCCCGAAATCCCGGGACCAAAAAAAGGGTCCGGGATTAGATACCCTCACTCACACGAATGAAAAAAAAACAGAAGATGTTCTAAATATGAAATGTATACAAAATTATCAGTTCGGAGATAATGATTGTTTGCGAGAAGTTTTGGACAAAATCATAAATCGTTCTTTGATTTGGTATACGTTGTGCTACATCCGACAATTGTAATACATGCTTAATGTGAGGCGCAAAAGGCCAAGAATTTTGATAGTGACAAATTTGTGAATGTTATTTGAAAAAAGGCCTCGGTCATCTCAGCACTTAGAAGCAATTTATTAATCAATTGGTGTATTAATTTCAGCACGCATTCATAAATTATCTAATCAAGATGTCTTGTTTCGTGATTCTAATGATTTTTTAACTACATGATCGCAACCTCTTAACCATTTAAGTCAACATAACAATTTTAATAATTTATTCGACGTGATGTATGGGAATAATCAACAAAATGTCGCCATTAGTTTGTTATTCGCCAAGGAAATAGCTGGAGACATTTTACTTATTTCAGTGCGCACTGTCTGAGACACGCATATTGAATCGTTCAAATTTTTGACACTTCCATTCCATTTTGTACACTTGCATGACTAAAGACGCTGAATGGAGAAACACGGGTCGTTAGTGGGAAAACAACTCTCACTGACGTCAAATTTGATATTGAAATTACACCACGCACTTTCAATCTAAAATTTCAAAGCAAATATATGACATTCGATCAATGATTGTACTTTAGTTGCGATAATTTGCGGTAGCGAATCATAACATAACATTGACAATGACCCAGTAATATTGTATGTGTACATACATGAACCTGCATATTAGGAATAACGTGGTGTGATTATAATACATTACCAAATTTCAGTAAATGCTAACACCTTTAATATTATCGTGCTATCTTTATTGCAACATTAAAATATAAAATGTTTATATTATAAATAAATACTTCTGTAATGTATCTACATAATAATGCTTTATGAATGAAGAAAAAAACGTAAAAAATACGTATTTGAAAAAATATTTTATTAATTATTTGTTTAGCATTTGAGAAAAAGTATTATGAGTATCCATAATACCTAAAAATATCATTAAGAACTTGTGGCACGTTCTTTTGCATTGCTGGTCAAACAATATATCGACTTTGGAAAGGAAAAAGGACGTAACCCACAGCTTTTTCAAAACAGGTTTTTTTCGATAATCACAATGTATCAAACTTGATACACGTTCTATCAAAAGGATGCTAACTGCAAAAGCCGAATTAGTGTCTAAATTTAGCTTTTAAGTTTGAAAAAGATGACCGTGTAAAAAATTAAAACCAAGAAAAAAGACTGAAATAAAGGTTTTTCCTAAGCAATTTATTTTATTAATATTAGATTATGTCAATTAAACACCAGCTTAGAAGTATCCGTGCACTTTAAGGTTGTGTATAATTCATAATTTGCATATGTCCCAAAATCATCAAAACACGTTTTTAGCGCCTCCTGTAATGTTTGATATGTGTGGGTTACGTCCTTTTTCCTTTCCACAGTCGATATGTATATACATATATTGGTAAGACGGCTTAAATTTGTTCTTTGCACGGTGATAAGTTTAAAATGTTGATTCAAATTTCGAATGTTTCTTATAATGGAGAATACTAAGGAGTAAAGAACAAAGTAAGACAAGCTACCTGGAATTACCAATTGCAGGTTTCTTGTTTTACTACATATACTCTTTGGTCATAGAAGGTCACTAAGATGACTGATTGAAGGTAAAAAAACGAGAATTGAAACTTATTAACACATTATTATATGTGATAATAACCTTCACAAGGTCGATCTATCAGATTTCATTGAAAATGATTTCACTTGTCAGATTACAAATAATTAACTGGTGGGTGTGTAAACTACGCGATTATGTACTCACTGCCACGTCATGTATCTGTTACACTCATTGATTGAATTGATGCATAAAAATACGTTCACAGTGAATTGTATTTTAACTATATCTCATCTAAAGCTTTAGGTAGAGTGTCAATCAAATAGGCGCGCTTTTATTGTCAGTCAAGTGGTGAACACTAGATTTTGAGATACGATAAAATATAATAAATATTAACATAGTGTTTTTCAAGTGTGTACCCCATCAAGAGTATTGATATTTTTATAAATATTTATTCTCAAGGGTTGACAGGTTTACTATTTTAAAATTTGTCCCTACTCGACACAATAACCAGCGGATTCATTTGCGATCAGTAACGGATTAATAACTTGGTAGGCCCCAGGCGTAATACAATTTGGAGACCCTGTTTTCTGAATATCTCAAAAAAGTCAGATAATTAAAAATAAATCTGAAAAAAAGTGTATGGGTTACGTGTTTAAGCTATTTTTGAGGCCCCTAATATTCGGAGGCTCCAAATGCGTTTGTCTGCGATGCAAGTTACATGATATTTGGTTAACATATTTCAAACAAATTACTCTTTGTCGTAAATAAATATAATTTGTATTTAATTACGGGGAAAATAGAGAAAGATGAATAGCAAAATATCAAAAAAGATACGCGATGACTTTTAAAGTAGTGTTTTTGTTCTCGTCACAGATTTTTTAATGAATATCGGAGCGGTTTCGCTTATTCATTGAGTTCAATAAAAAAAAAGTCAAACTGCGAATTTTCAAAATGGAGATATTAAGCTTAAATTTTTGGATATGTTTTAAGATACTTCATGTAAATGTTGTGAATGTGCATGGTTCTGTTAAAATGTTATCCATCCTTATACCTAACATCACTTGTTTATTGAGCATATCGGATACTTTTACTTGGTTCCTTGATACGTTCTACTTAAAAGGATTCGAAGTTGTTAGTTTTTATCGAGTCCGACTCCAGTTAAAACAGTCCGACTTCACGACTCCGACTCTACATCCCTGATGAAACATCAGTGAGTTTCATTTTGCTAATGTCAAGGAAACATAAATTCAATTTATATAAATATAGATTTTTGGGTAAAAAACGTGATAAGTTCAAGAAATGGTGTCTGAAGAACCGTAGTTTGCCGACTCCTTGCTTAACTGATCAATAAATGATGCTTGCGATGAGCAAAATTTTCCCTTATTGTTATTATAAAATATGGAAATGCTTTATTTTTTTTTAACTGAATGGATATTAGTAGTTGTGAAAAATATAGATGTAATAGGTTTTCTGTAACGATATATTTAAAATGTAAGGTCAACGTTAAATATACATCTTTGAATTGAAATTTTGAGACCTATGACATGGATATGTGTGATGTCAATTTACCTTTAGTAACTTACGATAAAAAAATTCTCATCGAGTGTTTTTCGTTTGATCTTTCAACTTTAAAATATTTGACGCATTGGCATTAGCTGTAATGCCAAATAAATATGCATTTTTAAATCTCAATTTTAAATTTAATGTCAATTATCAAAAATATTTGCTATGATATATTTTATGAGTTCAATATACATAACATTGTCCATGTTTCGTTCGGCTACGATTTCAGCATTCCAGGTTGCAACCTACAATAATTTTCCAAGAAACATAAACAAGAGAAGCGTCATTTCATTTTTGAAATTGGAGTGTCAAAAGTATTTTTAGAATCGACTGAGGGCAGCAGCGGGAAATTCATTACTGAGAATAAATTTACATCGCAAATTACATAGCAACTAAATAGTTTCCATTGACGGCCAGTTTATATTAATAACAGCTCGTCAATAAAGCCGTATAAATTGGAATAATTAATCACAATAGGAATATTAATTTCAATACAATTCACTGTGGTACATAACTTGTAATGAAAATTACATTTCTATATGTAGACTAGTGTACTGGCTCTTATAATCAACTATTTCGAGCATCTATACTAACTCATCTAATGTTTGAACTTCAGAAAAAAAAATCGAAAAGGTATGAACAAGACAGCCAATGGTAAGGTAAGAGTCATATTCAGAGTAATTAAAAATGAACTGCTATTTCAGAAATAATAATTAACGTTTTGCATTCTCTTTTTTCACTTCGTGTTAACATCGATACACTCAGAGAAAATTCAGACAATTCAACGATCAATCAATTGTTCTCATAACCTATTCAATGTCTTTTGGAGTACTCTCATATTTTAGTTACAGGTCACTTCCAATTCGAAATTGCAATTCAAGAAATAAAATACTTAATAATATATTTTTTTGTTTTGTATAAAAAAACATTGTAATATTATCTTATTAGTTGATAATGTTTTTTATGAGCGAAACCGGTTCTGATTTTATAGAATAAAAATGTAATTAGTACAAATAAGTATTTTATTTTTTAATATAATGCCTTTCCACAAGGGCTCTGGGTCTGGTAAAAAAAGACTCTCAATCAGATCAATCAAGTTACTAGAATAGATTCTAGTAGATTTCACACAATCAATCAATATTATGAATAGACTAATAATTTTTCGATACGTTTTTTATTATTTTTCTCCGGTTTTTCCGACTCCACCTCTGGAAATACATCCACTACACGACTCCTTAAACCCTAAAAGTGAGAAATTGCAATATCGGATGAATATATCAATACCGGTATTTAATATTAAATGTCGGTTTCTATACATTTAAAATTCGATGATGGTTGATTTTCAATACTGAACCACCGACATTTTTACATTTAAAAAACTGGTACTCGTATACCGGAATCACGGTTTCGGTAATACCGGTATTGCTCAGGGAAATTTTACTGCTATCCATTGTTGTAATGAATATTTAAAAAAAAATACTTATCTATTTTTTCTGCTTCTACAGGGTTGCTGTCATGTCGTGTGGTGCTGTACATCATGGTGATTCTTGGCTTCATGCTAAATTATGCACTCCGGGTGAATCTTACAATTGGAATTGTAGCCATGGTCCAGCCGACAGCCAAAGAACTTAACTCAACACTGGGAGGACTCAACGTGACGCAGGTGACAGCATTTTTCAAATTTGTAATGAAAGTGTTGAAATTCACAAGCTTTCACAGCCTTTATAAATATTGCGAATAATATTACCGCAGTGGGATATATCTGCTCATTATTTGTTTGTTGTATAGCCTTTGGAAGGTATAATCAAATATCGCATTTCATTAAAGATTATAGGGTATTAAACTTATAATATCGACGTAGATAGGAAAAAGGACGTAACACACAGTTTTTTTTAAATAGCTTTTTTTTAAATAATATAAAACACTTAATACACGTTTTATCAAAAAGATGTTAGCTGCAAATGCCGAATTGCATCACAAATTAGCTTTTTTTTTTGAAAAAGAGGTATCTTTGAAAATTGCGACTATTAGATTATTTATTAAATTAATATTGGATGGAGTAAATGAAACACCACTTTAGTCTTCACGCACTTCAAGGTGGTATAGATTTAATATTTTGACTTTTGTCCAAAATTACCAAAAAACGTTTTTCGTGCCTTCTGTAAAATCTGTTATGTGTTTGTTAGGTCTTTTTGCCGTTCCAGTTTTAACGCTTGTAGGTTGATTTGAATGGTTTTTTTGAACAACATTCCGTCTACGCATCATAATAATATTTAAATTTTTAATCCATCAATGAAAACTTATCTAGCCATGATTCAAATGTAGTGCTATTTATTTTCTCTATAATGATAAAAAAAAGCACTGGACAACCTACTTCTTTGTATAGCGGATACTCTCAACTGTCCGTTATGATATAATGAAACTTAATCGTGAGACTACAGCTATACAGTCGTAGTAAACATAGAAAAAATGATTCTTTTAAATGTAAAGTGTTGTATTGCGTATCAGTTTGTTTTTTTTTTTAGTTTTATGAAGGTATATTACATTTCAAATGATTTGCAATGTCTTCCCCGCAGTTATAACATAACGAGATAAGTGAGATATGCATTGCATTGCATTATCACGGCCGATATTGTTGCCACTCCAAATAAGTGTGCGACTCTCTGAGAAATCATTAACAAATGCATTAGGCAGTTATTTAAATACGCGACTTCCTGTGGTAGCTCATTCATATTCATTCAATCGTTTACTGTAAGAATAGGCCGCTAAAGAGGTGGCTATTAGGCTTAACAATGGTAACACTACTTTGTGGAGAATGATTGAAAGCTCAGTTTGTTTTGAAAACTTACGATTTTACTAACAGTACCTACGTATTTCACCTCGCCTTATTTTTGTAAAAGTTACTTGTTCTAGTACAGGGGTTCCTAACCGGTGGGGAATTGCAATGTTAGCCAATGGGACCTATTTTAAATGCATCAAACAACGTTCACTGGCCACATCCTCTGGGAATAACCGGAGATGGACAGGGGCGTGTTACTCAGACGTATAAAACTATTACTGAATTTGGGGACGAATGATATTGTATTTGTTAACTTTGACGAGTGAACTAATACGGATGGCGTGTAGTGAAAAATATTTAGACCATACTTTTAAACAACAAACAAGTTTTGAGTTATTGCCGTTGAAATATTTCTAGCTAGCATTTTCAAGCGCTTAATGATGTTGTGTTGTGGATACTCCATATATAATATAAAAGGTGTGAATCCGTAGGAGATGACAAGGAGAGGAGGCTGGATATTTAAACGTTGTATGTTGTAGAATATATAGCGGATAAAAAATTACACGATGACTTTTGATTATAATATTTAGATTTTTTTTTTTCAATAGGAAAGCACAGTTGAATCAAAACGATTTGAATGGGATGCTGTCCAGCAGAATATGCTTCTCGGTTGCTTCTACTGGGGCTACATCCTGACAGAAATCCCAGGTGGCCGACTTGCAGAAATTATTGGATCAAAGTAAGTACATAAATATGTAAGCAATACTTTATCATACACTGGATCTATAGCAGGATATAATATGCAACCGAAAAAGATATTACAGCTGTTACAAGTATACACACTTTATTCCAAAACGTAATATATTATCCTGAGCATAAAAATATATCTGCGATATTAAAAAGTGTAATTTATTTCAATTAGACTTATTCGATATATTTTTTTAAACGAGGAATGTTGAACTTGTTGGGTATGCTTCATTTCTTAGAAAACTTATTTTGCCGTTAGCTGTCATTGGCACTTTCCTGAAATTGTGTGAACTCAGGGAAGGGCTGGAGGGGGCTCGGGGGGCTCGCGCGAGCCCCTTGTTAAGATAAGAAAATCATTCGTCTTAGATCACATAACTGTAATTTCTGTAGATGGTTAAATTTGAAAATTAGTTATCCCTTCATTTTTTCATTCAGCGTTGTAGACTTCCGTGTCGGACCTCACGGGTTCTAGTGCCAGTACGAAACAGCATTTTTCGATCGATCTATCTATTTTCTGTTCGAAGGCATGGGTGTTTATGATGTCTTAAGATTGCCTCCCACTCTTCCGATCCTTCAATTAAACTGGGCGCTACTATTAGTTAATCACTAGTCCTGTCTTATACTTATCATTTTATCCCTACTACTACAACAAGCAGTTCTCGTAGAAAAATAACTTTTGTTGAGATTCGACATTGGGAGTGAACATGGATAAAAAAATGGATAACATTTACCTAGCCCCTTGTTAAGATATTGGCAGCCCACCGCTGTGTGAACTGTTTTTATTGCTTGGATTATAATCTCAAGACTCGATTCATAATGCACCTTTTCCATATACTGTACTGTTAGTTGCACTGTATTTACTGCATATACACTGTATTCTGCCCTGTTCAACACAATTATGATTGTAGGGACCGGTATCTATCAATTTTAGCAATCTTGATTTTATAATGAAATAATAACGGATACGTAGGCTGATTTTGTCTTTCTATTGATGTAACACAACCTTTTCTTTATTAAAAATAACCTATATTTTTTTATTGAATCTGATGTATCAACTAAACAAGATTCCGCTGTCAACCATGATCTTCAGTTACATCGATTCAAAATGGTGATATGTTACTTTTCACAGGCGAGTGTTTGGTTATTCGATGCTGGCGTCGAGCTTAATAACCTTGCTGACTCCTTTAGCTGCCAACTGTTCTCATATCGCAGTGATTGTTCTCCGAGTGATCCTCGGTGTCTGTCTCGGAGCCACCTGGCCAGCAATTCATCCCATGGCAGCTAGATGGATCCCGCCAATGGACAGATCCAAGTTCATGTCAAACATGATGGGTGAGAATTGATTCTTCTTTTCAATTTATTATAAGTATGTACAGTTGCCGCTACTATAGTTTAGTGCAGTGTTTACTAAAGTGTGGTACGCGTATCCCCTGGGGTACGTGAATAGTTTAGTGGGGGCCTGGTGCAACAAGCAGCTTCAGTGGCGGATTATCCTATAAGCAAATAAGGCGCGCGCTTGGGGCCTCGGAATCTTAGGGGCCTCAAAAATAGCTTATATATTGTAACCCATATACTTTTTGTATAGATTTTTATATATTTTTACTGGAAATTTTCTGACATTTTTATGTTATCCGAAAAACAGGGCCTCCACATTTTATTGCGCCTGGGGCCTCCCATGTGCTTTATTCGCCACTGAGCAGCTTATATATTTTCATTGTTAATAAATTATATGCATTTTTTTGGCAAGGGGTACTCGGTGTTACAAAAATTATAGAAGGGGTACACATATGTCAAAAATTTTGGAAACACTGGCATAGTGGAATCGGTGTCACGGTAAATGGCTCGAATTTCAGAATGAAAACGTTTTGGCTTAGTAAATAAATTGTAGTGTTGTTTTCATCTCTCCCCACCCCACTGGAAAATCGATTAACAAACTAGTAGTCCCTTATTAACTATGTTATATTGAGCTGTTACATCGGGAGTCACTATTCGCTATTTAAAAAAAAACGTGTTGGGGATTTATTCAAATAATTTATTAAAAAAAATAGTTCATAGTTACATTTACAATCATGATGAAGGTGGTAAAAAGTGATGCAAAGTGAAAACATTCCTGCGTATTGAGATTTTTGAAAAACAATGAAAATAGAGACCTTGTATAATAAATTAAATATAATGTTTTAGGTATGTGTACAATGTAAGTGCATTTTTAAAAAAATATGGAAAACAATGTCTTTTGTAGTCGTGTTTTTTCAATTAATATCCGCCACTTCGTTGCTCTGCTTAGCAACACCAGACTATTTGTGTACTCGTTTTTTTTTTTACAATAAATGTTTTGTAAACTATCAATTAAAGACACTTCTAGAATAATTCCTGTCACAGTTAAAATTTATGGCAGCGCATATGTTAATATTCATTTATTTTCCACAGGGTCACTCTTCATAATTGTGTCAATTGGGGATGTGAACTCACGAACCATGTAGACTAAGAATTAATAACAATTATTAATTAGACAACGGCAAAAACAAATTTATTATTGAGACTCGTTTCAATTGACAAGACCTTCAGATTAAAATATTATATTAGTTCCTCGTTGTCATTCAAATACATGTGCAATAAATGCAACGTAATACGTCCAATGATGGCTAATCAAATATTTAATTTGAAATATTTATAGCATTAAATGCATGAATATAAATTGTAATAAAGATATTTATTCTCAAATATTTTTTGCGTTAACTCCCATATAATATTATTGTAATATTAGTAAGAAGATCAGTATTCTGAGTACTCGTGTCATACTACAATATATATTATTTTTAACGAAATTATGATTGGTTTTTCGGTGCCTTTCAGTCTATTTTTTAACCATTGATATAAAATTACCCTTTAAAAACCACGCCTGTTCGCATGCAAAATATGGACAATTAATGCAGCTTGTCTCTGCATAAGTTTTTCTAGTAGAAATGTTCGTCATTCCGTTGCCTTCTTCTCTATTTTTTAAAAGAAGCTACTTACTAAATATCAGTTTATATACCATGTGAATAAATATTTGAAAACGGCTTTAAAAAATCGATATATTTTTTACAATGGTCGCTCACAATTTACAGTATAACCGTCACCTTTATGATGAGCTAAGTATACATTAAGATTCTTTAATATCAATTCTTTGTCGGGAATAACTCAGATAGCGCATTTATTATACCAGTTTGAAAAAAATGATTTATTTGTATAGGCAACTATTATAATTGGTGGTCTAAAGGCAGGCAATTGTCCTTATCTATTAATTTTAAATTATTTTTTACGTCAGTTTGGCATTATTACAACTATATTTTGATATTATAATTATTTTTGCAACATAAAATACCGATGTTAGATGCTTTACCCTAAAAGCTGAAAATTTTCTTTTTTTGAATTATCAATCTGTTACCAACTTACCAACTTCAGCTGGAACAGTGAAGAATTGTACACTCCTGGTGGAACACATTTTTTTTCTACGTTCAATTCTTGTGAAGCAGCTGCTCAACCACTTGTTTCAAAGAGAGTATGGATATGAGGATATGACTAGGACAAGATTCGTGATAAGCTTATGGATATAACTTCTTTCGTTTTAAAATCGGATTAATGAAAGACAATTTCTACATCATAAACAGCCATGACTTGTAACTCAAATCGATTAAAACATCAATTTATGATATCGCTCTTACTGGAACTGAAATCAACGACGCTGAGCATTTGGCCAAAAGCCCTGCAAATTTTGGTTATTTTTTATTGTGAATACATTAATGATAGTATTTTTAATGCGTATGTTGTACAAAAAATGCTGATGCGTAGATAATCAGAAACACGCCAATCTTTTAAAGTGGTACGCTGCTCTTTACAAATCAGTATAATGATTGATGAAAGTTTGCTATTTTTTTTATCTCGTGCATAATAATAACAATAACATTATGTATGTTCAAAGCAAGATTTTTTTACAAATAAAATCTTTGTTTTTTGTCCATCAGCTTCTTCTTTGGGTGCTGCCATCACAATGCCAATATGCGGATTCCTCATTGCTAATCTGGGATGGGAAAGCGTGTTCTATTTTACTGGTAAGTCTTCTACGTACTTACCTTACTTTAATTTTAAAATAAATCACCCAATTTATAACTACATATCTATAATAACAAATATATATATTTATATACAAACCATTGTAATTTTATTTGTCCTTTCTGTGTAGAAATGAAAATATAAATCTTACTTTATTTACTCCGTGTAACAAAGTCACATGTGGGTTATGTAACCTTAGACCAGTGTCTCCCAAAATATGTGCCGTGAGAAGTCTCAGGTGTGCCGCGAAAGAAAAAGACGCCATTAAATCTTTGGCTGACAAGTTAGACCTGTTGACTAGAAACGTTAAAATCTCACAGCTTAATTGCTTCCCAGGTGTAGACGCTTCAAACAAATTTTAAAAAAATGCCAGTAGTGCAGAGGACATTAAAACTCTTTTCTGCATAATTTTGGTGTGCCGCGGACCAAACCCCATTTGCCAGTGTGCCGTGAAGTAAAAAAGTTTGGCTGACTTAGACAATGATTTCTTATTAAAATGTATAAAATCACGAGAGAGTTCTAGTGCTCGAAATCTTAAGATGTTTTTTACCAGTCTCTCTCGTGTGATTAGATTTTTTTATATGATACAATAATTAATCAGTAGTATAAATAAATATCTTAAATATCTCGTCTAGCTCTTAACACACAATGAGTTACGAATTTACTTTGAATCAATGTCAGATTATTGCAATACATAAACATATTTTTTTCACAGGACTGATTGGGCTGGTTTGGTCAGTTATTTGGTTCCTGGTTATCTTCGATTCCCCTGCTCAGCACCCTAGAATATCTGTTGAAGAAAGAAGCTTTATTGAAGCTGCCATTGGAAACACCACAAAAAAAGCGGTTAGAAACATTATTCATATATAATATTTATGTACAGTTAGAATATAATATTGTATGCAATTTAAATATGGATAAGATCCCTTCGTATACGTGCAAAATTAATTGTCGTCCGAATGTCTTTTGTTCTTGTATTTAAATTATTAGGTTCAAAAACTATTACTAAGTTCATATATTTGAGGACATCGAACTGTCAAAAATTTCAAATTCCGAACAATGAATTTGTTTTAGAATATTAATTTGAAAACAATATTTAGATCAATTCTGATGTTTTTTTTAGATATTTGATAGAATGCAAGAATGACATCTGCTGTTTTATTTTTCCATGTATATATAGTAATATGAAATATTATTAAAATATAATTAATATATTACACTTTAACCCGTTATGGCATAAACCATTACAATGTGTAGTGGTTAAATGCTTAATGAATTAAATACTCTTATGCGTGGTCCTTGCTGAGATGCTATTTCTTATGTTGACAAAATGCTCTGAGGGCAAATATTTTAACACGCACATTTAATTTACTTACTATGAATGTTTCGTAACTGTGCTTCACCGTGGGTAAATAAATGTGTGTAGTCTTCCTGTAAATTGATTGTTTAACCTGAAGAAATGTTTAACGAACACACAGTCTTGCAGACGTTTACGTGAATTGCTATATACCATTTTTTTATAATCATGGTGGATGGACAGTTATTTATGCGGTCGATAATTTACGAAAATGGAAATTAAATTCTTCCGCATGATATTATTGTTTAATTTGAAGAAAAATGTCTCCTGGTTTGGTGTATGACGAAAATAAAAATATTGTAAATTATTTCAAATGAACAATGAAACTAAAACTGCGATTTCAATCTTTCCAAGTCAATAATTAAATCTAAATAATTAACAACATCTAGGTAAAAAAATGGTTTTAGTCACAGCTTATGTTTTATTTTTCAGAATGTTTATAAGTTATTATTACAAATGCGACATGAATTTGTAAGATAATTTTTGTATCAATAGGTGATTCCGTATGCCTGTCGATCACACTACGTTTTTATATTACACATATATATACCAATTGTCCAACTCATTAGTCAGACAACTCTTAAAAACTTAAATTGGAGTTAAAAACGTCGTTATGTGTAAAAAATGGCGTCAATGTAACCAAAAAAATATTAATTCCGATCAACTAATATAACACTATTGGTATTGTGTGGATTATTACTAAAATATTTCCTCATGACCTACTACTGAACCCGACCTAAGAACTAAACTTGTATATTATTTTTATAAATATATTTTTTAATAAATGTAGATATCTCGGGCACGTACAAAAAATAATTGATTTATAGTAACTATTTAAATATTACAAAACAGACTATTTAGAGCTGTCTGACTAATGAACTGGACGATTGATGTATATATATAGACTAATAGAGTATATTATGTTGGACAAATATATTAAGTAAGTTAAAATTTATCACTCTATACCATTGGTTGTATTATTCGTTGTGATACGTTTTTCGCTTCATTGAGAGCATTTTCAGGCTGTCAGGCGAAACACAAGTACATAGTAGAATAACAAAGTTATCAATGCCGATTTTATAGTAAAAATGATTTTCCACATAGTTGCAGTCGAATCCTCCTTATTTATTATTTTTTAATTTCTATTCCATAGCATTCTGGTGTTCCATGGAGACACATCTTGACTTCGGGTCCAGTTTGGGCGATCATTATCACACATGGGATGTCTGTTTACGGATACTTCACGATGGTCAACCAACTCCCCACCTACATGAAGACGATTCTTCACTATGACATCAAAGCGGTAAGTAATACATACATACATACAGATTTAGTACCTAAATGTCATTAATGTAATTAGACAAAATACATTAGGCCAATTGTATGATATCTCAAAAAACAAAACAATACTTCGTACGTTATAAAACAAAACAAAAATACAGTGGATACAAAAAAGACTAAATTTAAATTCTAGACTTATTCTTAAAAGCTCTTTGTGAAGCTATACTAATATAAATTGTATTCATTTGTTTGATACATGAAGGGTATAATCAAAATTTTTTATTTATGTAGATTACACATTATTACGTCGATGGCAATTGTAAAAAAATGTGACTTAAATAATTCTTTATTGTTTTTTTAGTACTGCAATTAGGGATTCTGTGTCGAGACGTCCCGGGACAAAAGTCCCGGGACTTTTAAGGTTTTTCGCTGTCTTAAGTCCCGGGACTTTGTTGCTAAATGTCCCGGGACTTAAGGAAGCCAAATTGTACATTTTAATTTTGAAAAAACCATTCTAACAAATAAAAATTGGATGCAAGCAATCGCTAATGTGACCTTAAAAGTTAATTTTGATTTAAAATAAATTTACATTGGTGTCTATCATCGGGATCAGTTTTAAAAAAAATGCATTATATTCAAGCTAAGGATTAAAGGCCGGGGTTTTAACAAAATAAAGTATGCATATATTTAATGGATCTTATAAAAGAAACAGCTGTTTGGATTTATAATTGTAAAAGTTTCAAATAACATCTATTTATATATTGTAATACGAAATAACCATTTTTGATGGGTAGAGACATGCAGAAATACAAAAAAACTTAGACACGTGTTTGCTTAACTATTGGATAGTTAAGCGAACTGGGAATAATCGCACAGAATTCCAAGAAATAATGAAACCTATAGTTATTTCTAGAAAATGATGTTATAAATCAAGGCAGCTTATGAATAATTTTATTACCAACGGTTCTGCTGGGACTAATTGATTTTCGAAAAGAATACACGAAAGATTTTGACAAATGCTCCAAAACAATATATTTGAAATACGGAGATAATTTACTACGTCTTTTCTCCGTGGAAAAAGATATCGAGGTATGAGAAGAAAATATCGATGATGAAATAAATATTGCAGAACTGTCACTGGAAGAAGAATTAAATAGACAGATTACAAAAAAACAAAAGATTTATCCAATAAAAACGAAATAACTAAACGAATTTAAGATTTTAAAACCAACTGGAGAATGGACACAAAGATTATTTATGATATTTTTGGCTGTCTGATTCATCATTAAATTCATTATTATTTTTAAAAGCATATTTTGAAAAGCAAAAATAAAATATTAACTTTTGTGTAAATAATGCATACTATGTATGATTTGAGGTTGTGATTTTATTATTGAATTAATTTCATATTTTCATTTTATTTATTGATTTGACATTTACTTGGTAGAACTCCATATTTAATTAGGGTAAAAATAACAAAGTATTTTAGTTCTACAGTTTTACTAAAAAACTACTACAAAAACTGTAGAACTGAAATACTTTGTTATTTTTACCCTATTTATATTTTCATTATTAATAAATAAACGTGTTCAAAAGATGTATTTTTTTTATTGATTCATACTTTCGGCGCCTTATTAAAGTACGCATGAAAAAAAAATATACATTTAACTGAATAAAAAACGCTCAATTAGTTTAATTGAAACAAAATATTAAAAAACGTTTGGGAGAAAGATATTTCCAATTATGTTATTAGAAATTTGTTTAAATCAATTCATAATCGTATAATAACTGTAGAAAAATCAAATTAAAAAATATTATAATTAAATGTTCACACCTAATGATATTTCATTTACAAATGTTTTTCACTATTGTACAAAGTTACCAATGTCTCAATAGGACAAAAAAAGGTATAAAAGCTGTATTGTGATTTGTGAAGTAACGGTCATAATTTTACCCAAGTTATTGTTATTTTTTCAATACATGTCCGCTCCCAATGTGGAGCATATAGACTCCTAATGGAGTTGATCTCAACATATGTGTTTCTACGAGAACTGCTTGTTACTCAGTTGCTCAACCTCTCTTTTTCCAAAGAGAGTAGGAATAGAAGGATAGGGCTAGGAGAGGACTAGTGGTTAGCTAATCACTCGATATTCCCCGCTCATAGGATAGGATGGGTGGGAGGGGGGAATTCAAGACATCACATAAATCCATGCCTTCGAACAGAAATTCATAAATCGATTGTAAAATCAATTTATAAAACTGTCCGTACCGGGATTCAAACCCGGGACCTCCGTAACCGAAGCCAACGACGTTGACCACTCGACCACACAGGTGGCATACATACATACAAATATTTAATTTAAATAAATTGATAATTTTATTGAAGGGAAAATAAAAGTCCCAAGTCCCGGGAAGTCCCGGGACTTTGACTTTATCACGTCTCGAGTCCCGGGACTTTAAAAAACCCGAGACTTCAGAATCCCTAACTGCAATACGGTTTTGTAAACTACTTAAATATAACGCAATTATAGACACGTATTTTTTACTATGTTCCGATAGATGCTAAATAAATGCTGAAATAAAAAAAAATGAATGTCAGAAAGCGCTAAAATTTAATATCAAAATACTAAATTCAATCCCGGGATTGGTTAAATTGTCATTCCCGAAATCACGAGATCACAACAAGGGTCCGGGATTGGATTCCTTAGTTGCGAGTGCATATAACGTGAAGGTTCGGTGATTCATTCGAACACGAACAAGAGTACCCCTTATGAGGTGACAAATTTATTGAGCGTTGGTGTCCATTTTTGTTATAATTGCATTTTGGAAACACCTGTAATTGTATGTAATTATATTTTTATAACCTATTGTTCTGCAGCCCACCTTACTCGGATCCTAATTAGCGTACTTATTCCACTGCGTAGGTGTGAACATTCTATACAAATTGTAAAAGATAGCAAAAATGATAGCAAAAAATGTTGCAAATATATCTGTTAATTTAAGTTTTTGATGCAGATCTGTGTAAAGATAAGACGACCGTGGGGCTGGAATCAGATCGTAAAGGCGTGGGAGTATTAAGTAATGATTATGATGATCACGTAAACCGCTTTCGACTATTCGACAGCAATTTTATGCGTTTTTTTTTGTCAGAGGAAGCGCCTGTTTACAAAGCAGATTGAAAAATTACCTCAATAAAGATCGCCAAACGAAAATTTTGTTTCTCAAAATTGATCGTATAGTGTTCATTTTTCCTTTAACTTCCTGCCAAAGAAGTGATTATTTCAAGACTTGTTGAATTTATATGATTTTCTTAATGTGTGTTAAATATGAGTCATTAATTAGGTACTAGATAATTGTGGTAAAAATATATGTTTAACTTTTCCTCAAGCCTTTCTTTAACCTTTCTTTTAAGCTCAAGAAATGCGTCCCCAATACCCACATTTTCTTAAATATCTATTTTAATATGGGTGATATAATGTTT
The DNA here is from genome assembly GCA_031772345.1 of Himalopsyche anomala. NCBI lineage: Eukaryota > Metazoa > Arthropoda > Insecta > Trichoptera > Rhyacophilidae > Himalopsyche > Himalopsyche anomala. Next base: position 27,586,784 of record CM062822.1, on the reverse strand, counting down.
ATAATTAAGGTATTATTATATCATAGTTTTTGGACCTTTTGTAGTTTATATAAATACGCGATGCGATAACGAGATAAGCGCCCGCTTATCAGCGATCGTTTGTAAGATAATTGCGCTGAACCCGTCAGTTGCAAATTTATATTTGTATTGGAATGACGTCTTTTTTACGCGCAACTTAAAATATGATTATTTATTAAAAAACCACGGATTTTCATTAAAAAAAATGTATGAGGAATGATGCAGAGAGATATTTTAAAGCCCTTAGAGTATTTTTTTTAATTCATAAGAATAAGGCCAATAATGAGGAAACCACTGGGGTCCCTAAACGACCCCCATTGGCAGAGAAGTATTTTTATAGTCTCCGAGCCGCGAGAGTTAAAGACAAACAAGTCATCGAAAATTGTTTGTCAAATTTCTTTTACGATTCCTTAAGATGGTTTCTGACAAACTTGAATGAATAGTGTTTTTATTGATGCATTTATATAGGTTTTTTAAACTCGCTTGAGAGCTTAAGAAATAAACTGTATTATAAAAAATAAAATTTCCACAGCAGACATGTTCAATATAACTAATGCGGTGGAATGGGTGTCCGTTAGGTTTCAAAAGTAGTTTTTCCAAATGGGTTTTTTTGTTAAAAAAAAAAAAACAAACGGCTCAGTACAAGGTCAGTGAAGTTTCCATAAATGGATTGAAAATATTGCAAAACTTTAAAATTTAAACAATGATAAGATAAGTATGAACAATTTCGTTCGTGGAAAAGTTTTCTGTTATTAAATGGAAATAAATTTTTAAACATTTCTTTTCCGATAATATACTTTATATGTATGTAGGTAAAAAGTTTAAAATACAAAAAAAATCTGTTTACTCGTCTTCGTATGTATATTTTGTTCATTATATCTGAAGTCCGTTATATCAAGCTACTGTGTTTTCGTTTTGTGATTCTTAGTTTGAATCTCTAGCTTGGTGTTCAAATATTGTAATATATTAACTAATTAATTTTAAAAAATGAAGATTTGTGATATTTTCAGTTGATCCTCTTGGTCATTTTAAAACTGAAGTGAAACGATTGGATTTCTACTTATTTTCGTCCAATACACATTGTAGAAATACTCTGTAAAAAATAGGTTTAAATTTATCTACACGTTGCGTTACAAGTGGGCAAAATCTTAATTATTACGAATGGCTACATTCCCGAGTGACTGTTGTTCTAATTTTAAATTTAAATGCAAATTTCGAAATGATTACTCTTCTGGAAAGTGCTTGCATCTGCATTCACATTATATAAAAGTTGCCAGTGTTCAAAACGATGAACAAAATGCGAATATTCACCCTATGCCAACGAGTTTTTATTTGCATATTCATAAAGGAAAATAAATATCAGGATTTATATTTGTTGGAGACACCAATCTATAATAATGTTATGCAATAAATATACATGATTTTATTTTGAAATGAATCCTATTGTATCGTAAACAAATTCATCTAGAAAGTAGTCATTTTTGGAATTACGAGCTTGCAACCTTGGTCGATTATATATCGATCAATATGTTTACATGAGCCAGATGCACATTTGATAATATAATACGACTAGTCAGAAGGTTTAAAATAAAACGAAGTATTATGTAACTCCAAAATAATTTCCATTTAAAAAATATATGGAAATAATGATGGTAATCTCAGTAGAACGCAGATTTTGGCTGTCTCGCTAATTCTTTGTTTTTCTTTTGTTTTGAATAGCTTCAAGATATTTTCGCCGATGAAAAATGATTGAATTATATATTTTTTTTAAATAGCGAGTGTCCAATCAAGGGTAGATTACTTTATAACCATACTTATATCATCAATTTGAAACTGAGGGCAGCTCAGTTGGCATAATTTTGACTTGTGGATTTTATGATAGAGTTTATTATTTTTGTTTTGGCATTAATTATTGAACAAATAAGCTAACAAATATTTGTAAAAAGTAGCGGTCGCCACATTATCGTTATAAAAATCTTTTGAAATAATAAAACATAGGAATACGATTGATGTATCGTTAGGCATTTACATCTAGCAGGGTTCATGTCTACATAAAACGAACGTAGCAAACACATTAAGTCTCTCACTCACTTGTAAGAGTGGGTTTGATCTTTCACGACTACCATATATGATATAATTACATTATATATGAATGCACATTGCTCGACGTAAACAATTTAATCAAGATAACGTGTCTTCACACCATGTATACGTGAATGTAAATCCTCACTCGTTTGACAGTTAGGTAGATGTTATTATAAAAAAAATATTACCATGTGAGGAAAATAAAGAACATACACGTTGAATTTCCTTTACTTTTTACTTGATAGTTACTGTTTGTTAAAATAAGTTGTAGGAATATCATAGTAGCATTTAGTCATCGTATTTTCGTAGAGTTTCAAAGTTTTACGCAGTTGTGTTTGCCACAAGGATAATGAAGTTTGAGTCGTTCTTGAGAATTTTCATATTGACCTGGCGTGGAAAGTTACTACTGCTTACTAGAACCATATGGGAAATAAAAGGCTATGTGAAAAAATCATAAATATTGCATCAGATTAACTGCATGTATAATTGTGCATACTTACAATTATTATTAATAATAATAATAAGAAACGAATGATCCCGACCCGGACAATAATTATGCAATTTGATATCTATGATGTTTATATGAATGTATAATATTGAATAAATTATTTAAATTTGAATTCATATCCAGTGTTTACTTAATGGAAGCAAGTTTACGGTTTTATTTTAAATTAGTTCATGGGTTATGATATATAGGATCATAGGCGAAACTACAAAACTAAAGTAATGAGATGATCGACAAAACAAATTATTTATTTTTGTTATAGTGTTGAAAATACAAATTACTCGAAACTTTTTAAGAAACACGTTACTGCAGACATTCACAAAGCGGGAGAACTAATGGTTGTTTAAAAAAAAATGATTGTTTTCTCATGCAAGTCATAGTTATATTACATTTTTATTGACAATTTTCAATTGTGAAATGAAAATCGTTTGAATTCACACTAAATCAAAATATTGAGTCCACATTTATAACATCATAAGGTTTACGTATAAATTTAAAAAATATTCAATTTTTTAAGTTATTAATTATTCTAAAATACAAGTCGGCGTTTTGTCCTTTACTACCGGACGCAGGGAGGGGGTGAGATACAAAGATTGATAGTATAATTTACAAATTTTAGGTAAGGTACATCCCAACGGAAATAAATTTAATAATGGTGATCCGCCTATCTTATTAAAGGTGTTATTTACGAATGTTTCATTTCTATTCTGACTTTATTTATTTTCAAAAACTTCAAACCTTTGATTATTTGCTAGATAGAATGTTTCGACATTTTTATTTTTATCAAAATTGTGATAATTTTCTATCAAATGATCACGATTTTAACAATTTTTGTTTACGCCTCTTTTTAGATGTAAGTATTTTTTTCATCACAAAATCTTTTTTCAATACGAAATAACCTGTCTGGCCACTAAAAATATTCCGTCTGGAAACTAAAATTGTGTGTCCGGAGATGAAAAAAACCAACCACTTTTTTCATAAAATTGAAAAGATAATCGAAAAGACGATGCGGAAAATAGTTAACCGTCCGGAGACTAGTACCCAGTACCGGCGCGAGGTTATTTGGCGTCCTAGGCAACAGTTTTTGACGCGCCCCCTTTTTAACAAACTGGATTTGTTTTATGCATGTCCGCTCTCAATGTGAATCATATGGCCTCCTAATGGAGGTATTTCAAAAGATGTTTTTTACGAGAACTGTTAGTTAGTCAGTCGCTTAACCTATCTTTTTCGAATTATACAGAATACGATACATAATTATAACGAACAGATACAAGTATAAACTATTATTGGTTATTAGAATATAAAAAATAATTTGATTACTCAATTTATGCGCCCCCTTAATAATTTGCGCCCTGGGCGATTGCCTATCTCGCCTGTATAGTAGCGCCGGCCCTGGCAGTACCCTTACCCTATACTAGCAAGAATAGTGCAACTAATTTTTTATTCAATTTGTAATGTGGTGACTAACATAAAAAAGTCCTTTTGAGGCCATTACGTATTTGGCCCGAGGTTCCTTTCCAAGAAGATCTTGAATGTTTTCGCAATTCCTTATATAGGCCAGTGTCGCTCTACGAATAAATTCATAAGAAACATCCTTTACTTATTATTGCTTATTGTTATAAAAATACATATTTATATCAGGCTCAAGAATTGACTATTAATTGCCAAAGTAAGTTGCTGCAGTATCAAGTTTAAATTCAATTTATATTTAGGCTATAATAAATTAAGGACTAAAAATCACAGTATAAATTGCAGACATTACATTTAATAATTATATCGCTAAACAAAATTTTAAAAAAAACATCGCTATGAAAAGGCACTCTACGTCACAGATCAATACTTTGCATACAGTTTGGTTTGATTGACTATCTTTCGAATAATTACGATTTTTCCTCAAGATATTTCTCATGAAATAGTTAACCAAGAGGTCGTTCAAAGAGGGGATCAGCGGTTACCGCCTCTGTTTTTTTTTATTATTATTTAAACTTCTGATTATAACATCGCGCACGATTAATCTATTATCTATTTTAATTTGCGCGAAAGTCGGAATCACTACAATAATGATTACAAATTACAAAGTAATAAACAAATTATCAAATATAACTTATACATATATTATGTATGAATATTTATTATTCATGTTCTCGACTGAATCCTTTTAATTTGTTACTGTGATAAATCTAGTATTTTTTTTATCGTTGTTATGGTAGGTCAGAAATGTATTACACAAGTTAAAGACGCAAGTCCTTGCCGCTAGCAAAATAAATGTATAAAAACAATGTTATTGATATTAATATTGTTTCTTATATATATTATATATATATATTCGGGAAAACAAAACAAAACAATCATTGTTCTAGGAAAAGTGTCAAAAACACTATTATTGTGTAAACCTCTGTTGAATGCTCAACCGCAAATGCACTGAACTCTGTGTACACGCTTTTTACACGGTCCCGTAACAACACGGTGCTACATCCCTTGCATGCACTTGCTACTCAGTACTATGGGCAGAGAAGTTTATTCCTGTAAACTCGAAAACTAGGAAAGAAAAATTAAACAGGCTTTGGATATCGAAGGGATAAGTGAAGAAAGCGATGTCTTACCAACCGGGTTCGTCTTTTGTCTGATAGTGATAGTGGATAGTCTTTGTTACGATTTTTTTAAAAATATTAAAATAGAATTAATATACTATAAACAATAATGTAATTTATTTGTAAATATAATAAATTGATTTTTAAATGACCCATCATTATTTTTTTTATTTAAGTATACTTTTTCAAAGTTCCATTGTACACATATATCATGTGTGGCCTAACTTTTGACCTCTGAGGGAAACTTCATACTGAAACCAGTCGTGGTGGTCTACTAAAACCGTATGTGCTAAGTTGTCATAAAAAGTGAAGTAATTCAAATCACAATAATGTAAATTACACGGAAAGAAAATGGATAGATATTAAAATACACACTCAATACTTGTTTCAAAGCATCAGGCGGGTGACTTGGAACGGCTACGCGGTCGGCGTAGTGGCCACTGCTGATATATAAGATATATGTATGTACATATATAATATTTTATTTTTTATAAAAATTTGTAGTGTGTGATACTCTAATTTTTGATAACTTGGTTATTACGATCATGGAAATAGCGAGATCTCGGATATAATGAGGAGACATTCGTTGACATATTAGTTTATGGTTAACTCCATACATTTATTCACTTTTATAACGAGCTTCTTCTCGAGCATACCAAGCAAACATATCGTCAAAAATGATCTCTAATCGCTAGTCGTTTTTTTTTTGTTGCACAGAGCACTGAGACCACCCAAGAGTCTTTTAATTAGTGGAGTGTTTTTCAGGGAAATTTAAGAACACTGATAGTGAAAACAATGAAACAGGCGTCAATTAAAAAAAAATATAAGAAAAGTGGATTGACAGAAAAATGTAATATGTGTGTAAATAAATTCTAATTGTGTATTTTGTATTATGCGACCTCTACAAATGCTTCATGTCTTCATGTGATGGGTATGTTTTTAAACATTTAAAAAAACCTATTCTCTGATATAACGAGTAATGCTTATAACGAGCAAATTCAGTCGGTCCCCAGTGGCGTTCCTAGGCAATATGCCACCCCTAGGCAGATCCCTAAAATAACACTCATTTTTTTTCACAAATATAAGAGTTCGAAACCTCTACTCACCTACTCAAACAAATGTCTTGTCACTTATTCCGTTTTGCTTTCAGGTGATTCATAATATATGTGTACCTTATTGACAAAGATCATCACGAATAAAAATGATCCAAAAGCCCATATTATTGTTTAATAGTTGTGAAAAAATAACTATTACCATCATTACACATCATAAAAAATAATGTGAATTTAAAATGCACTTACATCAAAGACATTGAGGCATCATATATATTCTAAATCAAATTCGTGTCAAAAATATTTAGTCATTTAAAAAATTGTGATCATTTGCCGCTCCCTAGAACTTCCCGCCCCTAGGGGAGTTGCCTAGGCAACTGCCTACTCGCCTATGCCCTCGGCACGTCCCTGGGTCCCATCTTCCTTGTAAAAAACCAAGTTCGACTGTAGTTATATAATTCAGAAGAGCAACTTACGAACTTGAAAGGCTTATTATGTTCGGTTTAAGATATTGTTTTTTTAATGAAGATAATTGGATATTTTCGATAAAAAATATTCACACTACAGTTCACCGTTAGAAAGGTATAAGTTAATGACTCGTGTATTGATGTATTTAATATTGGCGCTTGCAGGCGTTATTTATTGAGACTAAAAAAAAATGTATTCACGTGCTGGGTAACGCCAGAACAAGTCAGTCATGTTTTAGCACAGTTAATCTTCGGTACGCAAAAAAACACTTATTTACGCAAAGGGGTATTAATTAAAAAAAATTACATGAATGCATTGGCAGTTGAATATTACAATATACACACTGTATTAGGACGTCACTTTATCTTTTTCATGGGTGGGACAAATGTCTCCTGACACCCTTTAAAGCGTTTTGCTTTAGTTATCTCACTTTGAAAGTTTTTAAGTAAAATGGATTATAATATCTAGGACCTTTTTATTTATATTAAAGTGAGATAACTAAAGCAAAACGACGACAGTTTTAACACTTATCCTACAATGCTGTTGAAAATCTAAATAAATAATTTTCCAGCATCGAAAATTTTTTCAGGCTCATGCGCCCAAGGCTGACGAAAACGGCTTTTTAAAACCTAATAGAATGTTTTTATTTATATTGTCAATTTTTTAATAATGTTTTTTTAATTTTCAATAAAAATCGGAATACGACAAAATGAAACATTTGAAACAAAATTATTGTAAAATATCTTAGTTGAGCAGTAAATTAGTTTTCCCTCAGCCTTAATGAAACACCGTACAACCGTGTAAAAAAAATATTTAGATATTGTGTTAATCCCTTTAACATTTTTTTGCCGGGCTAAATTAAAATATTATTTTCTTTGCCCTCAAAATTCTTGATATCGTCATTTAATCCCTTCTGCCTTTTGAACACAGACTATTTCTCGGTCATTTCCAACGTGGGTTGTCCGATGTGTAGGCATTAGAGGTCTGCACGGGCTAAAATTTTACAAAATTACCTGGTCCGAGCCCGAAAAACTCACGCCCGACCCGGCCCGGGCCCTAGTATAATACCGCACTTGTTACCCGAACCCGACCCGAAGCCCGAAACTCCTTATTTTAGTTCGCCGAGGAATTCGAAATCCTCGATTTGCTATACTTTTTCCCAGATTATCTCCGAAAGTCCTTTTTTTTTAGCTCACTAACTCACAGGAATTTGAAATCCTCGATTTGGTATATATTTTCGCAGATTATATCCGAAATTCCAAAGCCCGGCCCGGCCCGAGCCCGACTCTCAATTGCGCTTACCCGCCCGAGCCCGGCCCATGGGCCGGGTCGGGTAAGAGCCCGCAGGCCAGGCCCGGGCCCGTGCAGACCTCTAGTAGGCATGTTTGAGAATTTCGTTTGTGGTCAAGATTTTTGTAATGGAAATACGCGGCGAGTTTAAAATGAGTGACTTGATTGATGTGTTTAGACGACGCCGAGTATTTGAATATACACAAGGGATGCATTGCCACGTTACCACCATTAACCGACCGCCACTGCTCTCCATTATTTGGTATATAATTTTTAAAAAAAATGTATTTTACGATAAAAATTTGGAACAAATAGCACAAGATTCCCGACAAAATATGTCAGAAATCAGGATGGCAATCTGAACAAGTTCAAAGATTGACTGAGGGTACATATTGTAAAAATGCATTTTGAATATTGGGATAAATATTGGGATAAATATTGGAACATGTTGAAAACATTAACCACATCTAAATAACATTTCTCATAATATAACATCAAAAACACACACGTGTGCCCTGGCCAGATTTAACCTTTACAGAAAACAGCAAAAAATATGATACCCACCAAAATATTTTGTGAAGTTTGCATCTCAGATATAGAAATCAATGGTTGTTTAGTTTAAACATGAGGCAGATTTTGTGACAATGAGGGACTAGGGTTATCAAAAACCTCCCTCAGAAAATGTAGCATTATTTATAGACTTATTAGATATATAGAAAACTAACTATCTGGGTGAAGACTTATAAGTAATAATTATTTGAGATTTATCGGGTATATTATAATTATGTGTTAGTTTATGAAGAAAAATATTGTTCTTTGTACGAATATATTATTAAAAATGTCCTAAATACTCGTATAAATTATCAATTAAAAAAAAATAAGTTGACTCAAAATCGTAAGATTTGTAAAAGCTATTGATTTTTAAATATTGTTGAAATAATTACAGTGATATCTTGATTGCATATGAGCGGCTACGAAGGAAAATTATAGTGTTTTAAAAATACTGAAGATTGCTTTTATCTGTGTTTTAAGTGACTTTCTCCATTATACCGACGATATCGTCTGTCTACAAATTTATTTCGCATGCAAGAATCTTGGATACAGTGTGCTATTTACTCCTTGTGAAGGTATCTCAATCAGCTATATCACTACACATTTTTACACCCCTAATCAAATCTTGAACATATTATTAAGGCTGCGTACTTTGAAAACAATAAAAAACAACATCAACCCAATAGCGTCAATAGCCATGCTAAGCGATTTAGGCTAGTTATTTACAAAACTGCCAAACCAGAGACGGGAATGCCAGCTAATTGCTATGCGAATAATAAATTGATGTGTGGATGAGCCACATTCTTAATTATAATTTCAATGAAAAAAATCAGAGCCGAAATCTTGGAACTCACTAATTTCCCTCCGAAATGTCTTCAGGGCATTTGAAGTATCACGTGCAAGAGGCCATTTGCATTTGACATTGACCAATATTTTATTTTATATAATTACAAATACGTACTTACATACTAATTGCATGTTTTGTTCTGTAATATACGAGCATTATTTTATATTTTGCGAATATTGCAAAGGTAATTATTATCTACCTTGATGCGCAGTTGCATATATTAAGACAGATATATTAAACAAATTAATACTTGATTCTTGGCAAATCGCTGTTTATTAAGTCTCTAGAAGAATTCATTGTCCATGTACAATATAGTCTTTTATAAAATATAATTATGTATAGTTTATTTCATATTTTGAACATTTTATAGAATCTAGTTTAAGATTAGATATCTAATGATCACAATATCGATGTTTTAACATTGACACCTTGTAGCCAGGGGTGGGCTGGAGGGGGCTCGGAGAGGCTCGCCTGAGCCCCTTGTTAAAATTCAGCGTGACCGGCGAGCCCCTTGTTAAGTCAAGAAAATCATTCGTCTCAGATCAAATCAGCACCGAACTGCAATTGCAGTTAAATTGTAATACGAATATGTATCATTCATAGTGTAAAGGCATTATGGCTGAGATTTACTGAGCCCCTTGTTAATATATTGTCAGCCCACCGCTGCTTGTAGCTGACACAACTTGATTGATTTTTTTTAAATACAGAAGGCTCCCCTGGAAACTTACCTTTTTTAAATTACATATTTATAACAGAAAAATGTAGAGAATATTGCATGTCTATAGTGTTATTATATATGATGATACACTTATACCTAAATTGTTGAAGTATTAATAACATTATCCTTATGAGAAGGATGGACTGTCAGTCACTATAATAAGTATTGTCACCGATTTAATAATGTTTTGCAGCTTATTTCTAATAAAATAGTATAAATATAAAACAACATTAATGTTTTTAAAGTGATTTCATCGAAATATCGATAAAATTACATTGGTCACAAATAAGATACGTAAACCATGTAATAATAGATTTTACAATATTCAATAAGGTTAAAAAATATAAGGAACTCATTGTCTCTTTTTTTGCTTCGATGACATGTGTGATAGTATCAAAATTAGACGGTTTATGTCTATTATCTTTTTCGCTACTCTACATTGTCGGCTGTAATTGAATATTTAATAACACTGGATTACATAATATTTAGTCAGCGTCACGTTAATTTCAATAATAAAGGCTAGGACAAGTAATTTGGTATTATATTGAGAAAGTTAATCGGAATTATATATGTTGTTAATGAAGTGTTTTGTTGTGGGCACTGTCTTTTGCTGACTGTCAAGCAGTCCGAGTCGCCGACTAACTAATATAAAGCCTCACATCTCACTAAATTATGAACACCCTATTATGCTGATGTTCATAAATTTTGTTTAACGTCAATAAGATAATGTTATTATATTATGTTTACACTCACATCGAAAATAGTATAATTAGGACCGATTTCACGCGCAAAACATTAATAAACTTTTAATTATCGTTGTCAGTAAAATAATAAAAACAATAGTTTCAAAAATTGTCGTTTATTGAAATAGTTTTTTTTTTGGCAATATTTTTTTCGCACCCATGCGGTGTTAACTCTTGCGGCGGCCCTGTCATTGCGTTAGAATCTCCTTTGCGAATCATCAATTACTGTCAACAGTATCGTGCGTGAATTTAATTGACACCGAGTAATGTATTGACATGTTGACACGATAAAATGCGTGAACTCTTGTCAACCCGGTGAAATTGTATTTTGTACTTGTTGGAAACTGACTAGGTATATTGGTTCATATTACTTAGAATGCGATTCAATTATTTAACCCGCTGTATTGTGTAAGGGTGCAGTCATGATTGAAAAAAAAAACGAATTGATTTCATAAGAAATTAAATGGTTAATAAACGTATCATCGATTATAATTTTGCAGGGAGCTTAATTTTTTTGATTTTTTTACGACTTTTAATATAATAAATCGATAAAAACATGTATTTTAATTGATTTTGTATTCCTGGGTAATCAGCGGTGAGGTGGAAATATGTTAACAAGGGGTTTACTTAATCTCAAAGCAATTCTCGGTGTTCTGGAGAAGGAGTATGTTTTTATCACTCCTTTGCAATTATATGCATTTTTTAAATAAGCAATCGATTGTTACTTAATACACTTATATTATGTAACAATATGCAATTTAATGTAAACTTATCAATGTAAATGGCCAAAATTGTATTACTGTGTATACCGAAGCTGTCGTAGATAATATATGGGTCAGAAATTGCAGTTATATACTAATTTGATTTGAGAATATTGTTTTATATTAAATTAACAAGGGGCTCGCCGGTGTAAGTAAAATTTAACAAGGGGCTCGCGCGAGCCCCTCTGAGCCCACCACTGTGCTTAATAATTAGATAACAAATTGCTAGTCATAAGAATATCTGGACAATATTGATATTTCCAAGAACAATTAAATAATACTATTTAAAAAATCGCCTCAAATAAATTGTCGCCTGCTGTGGCCCAGTTGGTAAGATCTTGCTCGTAAGGTTTCAAATAAAAACAAAATTTTGCAAATATAGATTTGAAACTATAAGCATGTCAATAAAAAAGGTGTTGAAACGCCATTCCACCGCGTTACACGATAAAAAAAACCCTGATTATTATCATTTGAAAATGTTTGTGATAAGCGAAACCGGTTCTGATCATATTAAATACACGTACAATCAGTACAAAAGAGTGTTTATTTTTTTTTAAATATACCTATTACCTTTCAATCAAGTATTCACAGTGAACAACTTAAAAGTGATAAACCTCAACATTTTGGCATATTGAGGGATAACACCGTGGATTTCATGAAGATTAAGGGAATTAAATTTCATCATACAATAATATGTCTAATTTAAGTAAAGTAATTAAAAATACATAAAAATTAAACTACAAGATACATTAGATTATCAGATTCGATGCGTAATTAAAATTTATTGACACTACGCGTCGTCTAGACGTGATGCAGAGATCACATCATCTATCTTGACCTCTTTAAACAGATTGGTTATCTGGACTATGGGTTATCAAAATGCATTTGAAATAACCCTTCCAAAATTATCAATAATAAATATTTATTAATCTATTTTAAAAAGCGACAGTAATAAAATAAATAAATAGGAAAAGCATACCATGTTTATTTATAGATTATATTTTCTATTTTTATATGATAACCGGTATTAATTATGAAGGTGGAATTATTTTGATGAAAATGATCTCAGTGATTTTTGATATAAAAATACATACACTTAAAAATTAAAGAAAACTGAAGTACAAAAAGATACACAATTTTCTTTACATTCTATTGAACACTTTCATGTTACTCGGTAATAGCTTCCTCGAGTTGATCTTGACTTCAATTCTTATCGAGTTTATCTCATTTGATTTTTTCAAAGTATTTGGCACAAACTTTAATGTTGAAATATTATTTTAACATCACATTCGAGTAGGTAATTGAAACATATAAATACTTGAATATAGCTTATCTTTATGTTTTTATTATTTTAAGTGAAGTATAACAAAATGCAATTACAGTAGGTCCTCTGCTTACGCGGTTAATGCGTTGCGAAGGTTTCTGCGTAAGTGGAGGAATATTTAAATTTAAATACATATTTTGTGTGTAAATCGTATTTACAGATTCATATCAAAGGATATAACATCATGCTAAATTAAATATGAATAAGTTTTTATATAATATATAGTACACATTTTTCTACATATTTTTTTTTCATTAAATATAATATATAAAATAAAAACATAATGAAGACAACAGTGAATGTAACTAACTAACCGTATGTCTGAACATACTATTCCATAATAATATCTCAAGGCTCTACGGATGATATATTAGGGTCTTTTTTTAATTTTATTTATTGAAATATTTATTCAGTGATGTTTGTAACAGGCAATTGCATCTAGCACCGCTTTATGCACTTTCGTAAATCGATCAGGATCTTCTAAGTCATAAATTCCTCAATCTATCATATTAAGGCATTCTTCCAATTCTTTAGTTATAAATTCAGTTACAAAATTCACAGAAATCGAAATATGTAACAAATGGATATAATTATGTTTTTTAATTCTCATTGCGTAACTACGAAACTGTGTAAGTAGAAGACCCAATGTATAGGAAAACGATTAAAATCAAATAATAATATAATGTAATCAGGAAAAGAAGACTGTGTTGATGTACAGTTTCTGGATAATGACATTCCCGCCCAAATACAAACATCTATCAACACCTGAAGTTGACTTATTTTAGTTTCTTTTCCATGTGTATTAAATATGTATTTATTTTGATTTCAGAACGGTTTGCTGTCATCATTGCCGTACTTTGGAAAATATATGTTTGCCCTTGTGACATCCCATTTGGCAGATTACCTGCAGCAGTCTGGCAAACTTACAACAACAGCTACTAGAAAAATTTTCACTACATTCGGTATGTACATATAATTTTATTGGTTTGTTTTTCAAATATCGTAGCATTTCATGGGATCTGTTAAAAAGCATATTTAAATTTGTGACATAAGTTTATTTTGATGCTTAATGTGGATCAAAAAGACTATTATGGAACTAATCTCAGCAGAAGTTGTTTTGTGAGAACTGCTCTTCACCCAGTCGACCAACCTTTCTTTTTTAAAGAGAGTAAGCACATGCTTACTAGGCTTAATTTATTAGTAGTTGTTTTAATAATTATTTGATAATAATTATTAATATTATAAAAGGGTGAAAGAATATGCATATTTTTATTTTGTATCAATTGCAAATTAGAGATTACCCCGTTACCACGTTAAAAATTTTCATTTTGGTAAGAGTGATAGTTTCGGGCACGTGGCACAGTGGTCAACGTTGTTGGCTTCCTTGACGGATCTCACAAGTTCGAGTCGTAGTACGAACAGCATTCTTTCCGTCGGTTTATCAATTACTGTTCGAAGGCATGAGTATTTGTGATGTCTAAAAATTCTCTCCCACCCTTTCAATATTAAAATAATGGAGCTATCAAGATCAATTAGTTAACAACTGGTTCTGTCCTAACCTTATCCTTCTATCCCTACTACTCTCTTCGAAAAACAGAGGTTGAGTAACTGAGTAATAAACTGTTCTCGTAGAAAAAAGCTTATGTTGAGATACCTCCTTTTGTAGAACATATTATCCAAATTGGGAGTGGACATGGATTTTAAAAAAAAGAGTGAAAACTATACATCAGCCGAAAAACAAGTACATAGTAGTGTTCTGATATTTCTTTGATTCTTTTCACTTCCTCTAATCCTTTCCTCATTTGTTATCATGAGTTTTCTTGTTTTTAAATACAGATAATGCATATTTTTTTCTTTCCAGCCATTGGTCTTCCGTCTCTGTTTATGGTGGCTCAAGTATTTCTCGGATACGACAGGATTTGGTCGGTTGCCATTTTTACCATCGCTCTCACCATCAACGGTGGTGTAACAGGTGGATACCTCGGTAACGGATTGGATATTGCACCAAATTATTCAGGTGAGATTATCGCACCATTTTCATGATACTTTTTCATAAGAAATATCATGGCTCTGGAGTGAGAATGTTTTTTTTGCTTAAGCATTTGCAATTATAACAGCACCACGCCTGGGGGCTAGGCTGCCTTCGTGCAAACTGGCTGCCCACATTGATTAGTATAAAAATCATAATTATACCTATCGATTTCTACGGTAGGTATACCATGTCAGTCCAAAAAGAGATCAGTGATATTTGAACTCAGCTGTTTAACCAGAGATGCAAGGGTGGTTGACATTATAAACAGTAAATAACTAGAAATGGTCAATGATGAAAGTAAATGAGTTCATCCTGCTTTGGCTACCCCTATTATCTGGAACAGCCCTCGTTCACTAATCAATGTATTAGTTGTTTTAAAACATAGAGGTATCTAGCTTCTAATGGTAGTTCTAGGTAAAGAAAACCGAAATAGTTGCAATGCACTTTGCATTTATTGGGGTGACTTGCCGGGAACAATGTAAACCTGACCCCTCTCTTGTAGAAAGATTTATTGCATTTTTTTATAATAATTATTAAAATATGGTATTATTTATATTTTCAATTTACAGGTACCATTTTTGGTATGGCAAATACGCTTTCTTCAGCCGGAGGCTTCTTATCAACTTACATGGTTGGATCATTGACGCTTAATAATGTGAGTATTCGCAGGCTAACTTTCTATGAAGGATAGCAAAACAAGTAATTATACTTAGATTAACTCCTTCAATGAAAATTAGACACTAATTCGATGTTTATAATTTTTACAGCAAACATACGGTCAGTGGCAAATTGTATTCTGGATTTTGGCCGGAACATACATGTGCGGAGCATTAACATTCCTGTTCTTTGGATCTGGGGAATTGCAGCCGTGGAACGATGGTAACACAACTGTCCCAGCAATAAATGGCAGAACTCCAAATGATGCTGCTTCCAAAGATGAAAACTGTGAAGAATTGCACCCTCTCAAAGAAAAGATTACCGCTTGAAGACATTCCGCTATAGAATAAATAATTATTTAAAAAGTTTAAACGATTCTCTGTTTTAACAGCCATATTGGAAGCTAATTAGCAGTTATGTGATCGACTATATTAGATGAAAATGTGTCATTTATTGAAGTATTTTAAAATCTCTGAAAAAAACATGATATGCCCCAAAGTGAAAATCTATCCTGACATCATTATTGATAATGTAACGTTCACTTTAATACATTGAAACATTCAGAATTTTCTGTAATTCAAAGCTCTCAATTATTATTTCTGTTTTGAATTATGTATTTATTTAAAAATAGTGCCACTCTTATTGAATTATTATAGTTGTTTCAAATGAACGACATTATTGTTAGATTAATAATTGTTGTAAACGGATTTTGGGGGAATTTTTAAATGTTTCGTAAATCATTATTTAAAAGCTTAAATGTTTGACACATGTCTTTATTTTCACTATGTGAAATGTGCTGGCTTTAATTAATATGAAGAATATTGATATTATGAGTGTTATTTTCCTCGAGTTTGGAACCGAGTTTCTCGGTTCGCGTTTATCTTAAGTTTGTTGATGGTATTATCAATATCTGTGATTGTTATTTTTTTATACTAATCACTACATCAATGTATTCATCATGGAGGTCGATCATATATGATATCTTTTGGCCCCTCTTTTCCTCTTAATGATTAATTTCAGTGCTATAGAGTTAGAGTCTCTCAAAAATAAGGTCCTTTAATTTTAACACATTCTTTATAATCCTCCTCGGAACCTTTTCAAATCAAATCGTCACAGAATCATTAGACTCCTACACCCCTCTAAGAATATTATGTCATATATGGACGACTTCATATCAAGAAAATCATAGAAAGTAAAGAAATATTACTCCTTCTTTGGTACCTACCATTATATTTAAATAAAACATCATCCCTGTTCTGGCAAAACATATTCAAGTAGTCAGTGTTATGAAACTTTTCGAGTTCTATCATATGGTAAAATAAATGAATTTATTGGAATTTTAAGTAAAACACTTATACAATAAAATATTGAATTAGATGTGCATCTCACTTTTTTAAAAATTTGTATAATACCTGAAATAGATGCTTTTGATACCGAATTATGCAACGTATACTAATACAGATTAAATACTCAAAACTAATTTTTCTGAGAATCACTTTTTCCAGAGTTATGGACGATACATACCAAGAAACTCTGTAAGACATAATTACTGTATACATCAATCGAAAATATAGTTAAATTATTTATGATGCAATTGATGTGATTTTCATATAGATTAAATCAATAGAGATAACCTATAAAATTGCATTCGGTAATAATATATTTTTTATTGATCTGGCCTGATCTTTTACTAATTTAAACAAGTCTCTTTTGATAACATGTCTTTGGTATTATAAAATCAGTCAAAAGAATAGGTAAACAAAATATTTTCTTAGACAAAAATAGGTTATAATTTTTGCCATACTTTCAAACTGCGTATCGTTGAAAAAGTAGTTATCATTCACCAATCAATTGAAATTTGAAATCACACTGCTTACATTTTTGACAATGAATTAAATTTTGTGCCGGAAATTAAATAAAATTAATTTTATTGTTTCTACGAAAACTTTTACCCACTGTAAGAAGTATAGCATCAACAATACATATGTATATTTACATTCTGTAATTGGCGTAACTTCGATTTCGAAGCCCCCCTGTAAACTACTTTGCAGGTCCATTCTTTTAAAATTACCACTCTTACATTTGAGCCCAAGAGAAGTAAAGTGAGCCAAGTAGTAATAAAATGGTAAAACTTTTCGGTTGGACTTTTAAGTACAATCATGTCTTTACTTAGTGTTTTGGTGGTGTATATTTTTATCTAAGGGATATAACACTATTGCAGTGTGTATTTACTGAGTTCACTTCATTTTTATGATACTTTAAGACATGTAGAATATTTTAACGAATCTAATTCATTCTTTTCCTAAAATAACACTTCTCAGGGGCTCATTTTATGAATGAATGAATGTCAACCAATCTTTAATAAAACTTTTATTTAAAAAAAAAAAAACAATTTGAAATTTATTAAACTTTACGAGATAGTAATAAAAAAAAAATGGTGGATACTTTCAAGGTGTCCACTACATGTTTGTCAATAAAAAAAATGAATTTATGGTAAATCCATTTTGATTATTGTGTAAAACATTTATTGATATTTAAATACAGGTTGACTTCACGTGGAATTTTAAGTATTATATTTATTTATCTGATACTGACTTGTTATGTTTAGTAAATCTGAATTGAATTTTTTATTTCATGTTGCCATTTTTAATTTACTGCACATTTTTTTGAAAATTATTGTTTCAATAATATATTAAAAATAAATAGCCTACAATGAAACTATGTATATAAGTAGTGACCAGGGCCTCCAATCCCAAGATCCCATGTTGAAATCACGAGATTGTCTTACTATCAACACTGGGATTTTGGGACTAGCTTTAAAATATTTAAAATGAAGATTCTTACTAGATGAACAATGCAAACAAAGTTGATAATTAATCACAATTTAAAATGTAATTTTTTATTGAAGAATTATACAAATGTAAAATGCTTCCGCTGTTGCTATTTTTTTTTTAATAAGGTATGTACACGATGAATTATATCTATCTACGGCATAACTTTATTGGAAAGTATCATTTTTGCCAATGTCATAATTTGTTCCAATTGTGTTTAATTTGTTAAAAGACAAATTGAAGATGTTGCTTGATTTACAACAAAGAGTTTATATTATTATTGAAATATAATCATCAGCAATGAAAATAATCCAGATCTTCTCCAAGAGTATAGTTAGTTTGAATCAGTGTTTCCTTTTATATGGTGTACAATAAAAGAGAACCCCTAAAATATTTTTACTTCCTTTTGTCATCTTCGCTGCTCACATCAACATGTGTTTACCAACTTACACTATGTATATTCATAAAAACCGATTAAAAAATAGTTTCCAAGCTTTCACATAAAAGCAAATCTTCTTCAATACATTTTTAAAAACTTTATCTTACTCATTTTTGAATATAACTGCACCAACAATTCATATTTTTATAAATTCATCAATTCTTTTACATTTGCATATTTTTACAATTTTTTGCATAACTTTTAGACTTATATCGCGGAATCTTGCTTAGGAAACGCCAATTTAAATAATTGTAATGGTCTACTAAGTATTTCTTTATATAAAACTACTATTACCAAATTTTTTATCATATTCAATTATAAGAATCAGAAAAAAAACAAACTTTATATTTTTTATCAAAATGATAGTACTTACATTATTTATGTACTGATTTGATTAATTTACCGAATTCATTATTATTTTAAAAATCCATTTCATTTAAAGTAAGTAGGATAATATCATTTAAGTTTATGTACTGTACTAGTAATTTTATCGTTAAGAATTTTAGTATATAATAGGATACTTTATAGATTATTCACACATTTTTGAAGTGTTTTGTAGTAAATAAAATGTGTTAACAGAAAAAAGGTCTGATATGAACAATTTTTGCTTTAATATGATACTTTTCCAAATTGGATATCCTAGCAAAAATATCAAATTTCACGACTTTTGATAAATCAATTGATATATTATATCTTTCTCTATATTAGATAATGTTTTAGATTCCTCGAAATCGTGCCTTATCTATAGAGTGATCTTCATCTAAACTTGTAAACATTGGATAAAATCAATTTATTTCTGAAAGTGATGTAGGTTTTCCTTCATTTTCTAAGATCTAAAAAAAACTTAATAGGGTTTATACGTACCTATGCGACAGAGAATTGTCTAAGTATTTTCTTATTAACAAATTTTCTGCACGTAATCGCCAAACAGATAATATAGAAACTTTTGTTTTAACTATTTTTATCCGCCAAGGTTATCAGAAATAGTTTCATTTATTATTTAATTGAAAATGTTACTTTCATTTCTTTTGAACCCACTGAAGATTTTCTATTTTTTATAAACAATTATTAAATATATAAATAATTAATGTTAATTAATATTATTAATAAATCAAGAATTTACGGTAATTTATAACTATGAAATATGACTAAACCATTGAACATATTCATCAATTTAAAACAAGCATTATATTATCGCCGTGTCATACAAATGACCAAAGTTATAAATTTATATTGAAATATACGATTTAGTTATTTAATAAATTATATCATTAGAAATTATGTGAATCGATTTCATGAAATACATTTATGTCACATCACAAAACTTATCACATCTACCCAACAAAATATCATTAAATTTTAGTATCAAAACATGTATTTTATATAATAGGGATTATTATAATTATGTAGTTAGAATAGTTGATTTAACTATTTTGGTGTTGATCACCAGAATAGTCGTATTTTATAATAATTACACTCATAGTCATAAATTTCATAAGCCACGTGAATTGTATAAAACAATATATTTAATTTTTTAGAAATATAATAAAATAAATATTTAAAAATAGTGTTTTATTTAATTATCGGTAGCGAATCATGACACCTGGATTTTCCTATTCGGTACTGGTGTGATTTAAATAGGCTTATATCCTAAAACCATTGGTTTTGTCTATCATTGATCAGAAGGTAGTCAGACATAAAAATTGCATTTTTACGACAATGTGTCCTAGAAAATTCTGATGTGTACTATTTTCACTCTTGTGATTCAAAGAGCACTTCAAACTGTACCTATTTGTCGTGAATTTATGTACATAGTATTACACGGCTGCTTATAATGATGCAGTATTGAGAGATACCTTTACACCTCTTTGAATAGTAATATATATTTTTTTATGTTAACATTCAATACTGCAATGAATGGTTTACCAAAGCACAGTTCAGGCTCACAAAGAATTTTCTCACTCAACTTAAAGTAGTGTGTAAATTGATAATGATGACGGATTCCTTTATCTTGAAAGGCTTCTGATGACCACGTGTAGGACACACTCAGTGGAGCTTTAGAACGGTATGACTCAGGAGGAACCAACGAAGCCGGCACGGGACAGAGAATCTTGCAGACACAGTATTAGGATACGCTTACAAGTAGGGAGAGGAAATGGTAAAGACAAATGGTTACATCTATAACCAATTAAAATAGGAGTGTTTCACTTGTCTACCATTAATAAAAATACCCGTATCAATCATTCCGGTTACGTTGGCAATTTTTTTAATCTCTTGGAGGATGATGAATTCAATAAGGATTTATGGGTAGGTAAATAATTAAATAATTCTCAATTAAACACAATTCAATCTTAGAGAGAATTTATTTAAATAAATTACTGGAAAAGTAAAACACAGCCTAGCTGCATTATAAAGCTCAATTTCTTAAGTGTGAAATCATATAAGTGTTTGTTAATCAGATCGTGAAATAAATATATAGTTTTAAATATGCTACGAGGAATTGGTATACTAAGATTAAAGTAAAATTGTACAATAGTATTTGGATACATTTTCATCGCTATGAATAACGCTTCGATTAAGCAATGAACGATGTTTTCATTCAATACAAATAGGAAAGCATGTGATTTTGTTAAGCCATGATTTTCATAAAGATGTTCTAACATTTGGCACTGTACAGAGTCTCAAACTCCAACTTGACATTTTCAAGTCGACAGCGGTCAGTTGAAAAAACGATTAGTCTTCGGCTATAATAGAGAAAAACTTTCAACATTCTTATTTTTTTCTAACTGTGAAATAACTCAGTATTTGATTAACACGAAAATGTCAAGTAACGCTGTGTTCTTTTGAATGCACATTGTTAGAATATTTGCGGAAGGACATTTCAACAAATTTCCACAGACACCTCTGCTTCAAAATCATGGCTTTATGTGATAATAATTAAATTCTCTAAACTAGCAATCGATATTCAAATGCATAATACATAATAAATAATTCATATACATAACAATAATATTCAGCTCTTCACGTACACAGGGAAATATAAATATTTATGACACATTTTGACAAAAATACAAATGTAAATTTACTTAACACTATCAAAAAATCACAGAGAGCGTGGTGTTTGCAATTGGGCTAGTATAGATGTAGTGATATATTGTAACAAATAAAACAGACAATTTCTTAATTGAAGCTCGATTCGCTGTGAATTTAATAAGCGTACGACTAACGTAACAACTTGAACTTGTCATCAATTAATTAACTATTTTAACTAATCTATGATTGTATCAGTGGAGCAGTATTGTAGGTAGTTAATCGAACGCAAACACTAGATAATTTCAAAAAGCAACAAATGTATATTGCACCGTTTGATAATATTTTTGCACTAACCATTTAATTCAAGAAGCTTTTGCGATAAACCAACATGACTAAGAAGCATTTTAGAGTGGCGTGAAAAACGTAAAGCAATCTGTTGATCATTGTGAGTATAGCTTAGCTCTCGACTAAAGTTATTTTTGTTTGTTTTTCACTTTCGTTTTGGTTTCAAATTACCGTTGCAAAGTGTTTCTAATTGTTTAATAAAATATGAAATGAAACAAAATGTTCCGAAATCAACACTAAATTTGAGTTAAAATTAAGGAAATTTTATTACATTCGATTTGTTGAAAGAGGGTATTTTTGAATTTATCTTTGCCAATTTCAACATTCATCTGCTAGATAAGATCAGTTGACATGTCTCATCGGACACAATAATTTAAGCATTCGTTCAGATGAATTCATTTAAACACTATAAGAGTAGACTTCACTAAAGTAACTGAAGATTTTAAAAATAAATGTGATTTAAGAAAACCCCAACGCATACTTTATAACTATCTTTTATACCATTATTACATATATACATACATATATTATATTATAGACATAAATAAAATGTGTTGCATATTTTTCACTAATAATATATCAATATAAATATTCCTTCAAATCTCGGCATTGTTTAAATCTCTCGGTGGTCCTCCTAATTATGAATTACCCGTATATTTAATTAAGATTTTTATCACCCTATTCCGCGAGATATAGACTCGTAAATATTATGTTCATGAAATAACAGTAAGTTTCACTTTACACACTAACACTTTGATTCTTATTATTGATTCTGTTTTAATGTTTCGTAAACATTCCAAGATGACTATACTACTTTGTTTAATTCTAAAAAGGCAATTGAGATTTAAGCTTAAAAGCGGGAAATTTCAATTTATCTAGAGTGCGGGAGCACGTTCAGGAAGCGAGAGGACGCTAGGGTGCGAGATTTCCACCTAAAAAAAATCTGGAAATAATAGTAACAATCCAACGTTTTTTAGATGGAATATTCAAAAGTAGATTTCGCCATTACTTTGAACGATATTTTCATTCCTCTCTTAACGAATCGTCCCCTTACAGGAACGCCTCGTCGCGCCCGTTAGTGAGTATTAAATATTATTAAAACTATAACAGGGATTCAGAAAACTTAATAACGTATTGATTACTATGATGATTTACAATATAGATAAACAGCAATGTTGAGCAGTGAACAGTTGAATGCTACTCTGACAGTAGAATGTTCACATTTATTATTCAAAAAATGAAACAAATGTACTTACTGACTTTTTCATAGTGAAAAAATAATCAAATTCAAAAATAGCAGTATTTTATTGGAAAAGAGAATATAGGAAAGAAATTTGGCTCCGTTTAGTACAATCAATTGTGACACTGAAACAATTATCATTAGTTTACTTTGTGTAACAATCTTACTCTAAATTATTTTTTAATTGTACTAGCGTGCTTTTAAGGAATTAAATAATTAACAACAATGTAAATAAATTAGTTTCGTGTTCGTAACGATTCACATTTTACTAAGCCATTATTTTTATATCACGACAGATTTTCGAAACTCATGTCCGAGTACATTTTATGTATTTACATCTAATCAGCGGTGATGTTATTGATAAGTTTTTATTTTTATATAACTCACTTACGCGATACAGTATTACGTTATCGTGTAATTGTTCAAGTTACCTATGAAGAAATTTATTTCCACAACCGATAAATCATGAAAAAATATTACAATATTAAATTTACGAGATCGATGACGTCGAGAAGAGTCACTTTAATTTTATCAGTCCCTAAAAAGAACAAAAGAAAAGCATTTTATTAAGCGCAATGTAATTTAATTGAGAACAAACAAATGGTGTTAAAAATTTTGACTACACATAACGCGTAACAAAAAAAAAACATTCGAGTACGTCACATTGACGAATGTAAAATTATTTCTTTGTGCTATATTTTCATAGTAAGATGATAAACCTAATATTCTCAAAGAGAAATTATTTGTAAAATGATTATAAAAAATAAATGTATTAAAATATACAATGCGTGTAAAGTTTCACAATTCAAAACATGGACAGGATTAATAACCCGAAACAAAGAGTATTATTGTAGTCATTTTAACAAATTCACAACTTCTTTTTTATCAAATGGCAAATGTAAAATTTCACATACTGAAAATTTTTACAGTCAACTGTGCATGTTCAATTATGTGTAACTATTGCGATAGGCTGTGGCAAAATAATTTTTTTAAATCAGTGACATGCGGTGAAATTTAGTCGAGTTAAAATAATGACACAATGCTGCTTCCGACTTTTTCCGAAACCTTCGAGTATCACTTTTATAGATCGTAGTCACTTGTCATTTTTCTTATTACGGTGAAATTGAAGTGAAATGACATGTAGGAACAGTACTGTGAATTTACTCTGACTACGGTTGATCATTTCATCTGTCGGGAGGTATTCGGACAGACCTGAGCACCTTGCTTGCCTGGAAGACAATCAAATGATATTTATAATATAGCACAAGGATATTATTTTAGAAGTACATACATATTATACGAATTGATACATTCTTTACATTTGTAAGCACTTATAATCTCTCTTGTTAAATCTAGATAGTAAAATATATTTATTTACAATATTACAGAATTAATATACATATTTCACAGCAATAAGAATATTATATAAAGAAGAATGACTGATTCTCTTGTGTGTTCAAACAATAGTAGGAACAGAACAGTGAATAAAAAAAAGGAATCATTCAGTTATGAAAATATGGTTGTATTGTAAAAACATAAATAATAAGTTATAACATCATTACAGTCATCAATATGGTACAAAAATAAAGCAATATTTTCTAGCTTACAAATGCCCAAAGCAATAACTAAAAAATTCAAGTGGTGCGGGTAAAAGTTTTTCGTTTTTCATTTTACATTTTATAAGTTCTTATGCGACATATTATATTTATGTAATTAGGAAAAATTACCTCATACTCTTGGTCGTTATCCATGAGGCCTCTGATGGCGACTAGTTGATACTGACGAGCGCGCAACGCAGGTGGAGCTCTACGAAGAGCTCGCAGTGCGGCCGCTTCCAGCTGAGAGCCACCGTGAGACGGATCCAAAACCAAAAGACGCATTCCACCTCCGCGAGACACTTCACATCCGATTATTGTGCGGGAGTGACCTATTCACAAAATGTATATCATAAAAATCACCAGCGAAATAGCAATAGTACATGAAATAATATTTAAACTATTTTGTCTTGCTCGAGAGCTCATTTTTCTTTGACCACATTCACTTCCTATGTGGAGTATATGGTTGCCATATGGCGCATCCACGATTCCCTCTCTCGCCAATTGCTCTCCTCCATGAGATGCTAAGCTGAGATGAAAGATTGAAGCTCCCTATAACCACTGATGTAACAGGGCGTTGCCATGTAAGTTCCATAATCTCATGAAATCAAAACACCCCATTTCCAATATCCGGCGCAAGCATCTATTCTCGAAGCTCAGTTTACGGATATAATGCCATTTTTTAACGCTTGAATTCTTTTTTGGGCCTAACATCAAAAAAATAAATACCACAGATGAAAGGGAGATTGGAGCCTGGCTCCACCGTCGCCATAATTAGATGTAAGACACCATCGCTCGAATTCTGCCAGAGCTGCTTTACAGTAGCAAATTATAGTACCTGATGAAGACTCTACGCGAGCTACAATAAATACAATTGGCCAGACTTGCTCAATAAAACCATAAATTTATGAATCTACATGATTCAATTGATATGGAAATGCTATCGCTTTCGGGGTGTTCACAGTCTACTTGGTGGAAAGGCATTTTAATCAAAAAAATAAAATAGTCTTCATCTTTGACCATATTCGCTCTCTATGTGGAGCATACAGTCGCCACCCGGCATTTCCATGTTGGTGGGACCAATTACTTTGCTTCCTCCCATGACATGCCACCATTTCTCAGTTCCACTGAATACATCTATGGATAGTACTCGACGGTTGTCCATGAAGCTGGAATCCCACCGGTCGGAAGAAGAGGCAGGCGGGATTAAGGCTTTCCGGAGGCATCGGCAGCACATGACCCAGCCAGTTCCAATGTCTCTTCATAACCACTAACGTGGCGTCTTGTACGTTCCCTCATCTCTGAATTCTTCACGAAATCAAACCACCTCACCACCATTATCCGACACAAGCATCTGTTCTCGAAACTCAGTGTACGGTTTTTCTGAGTCTTCGTTAAGTGCCATGATTCGCTACCAAAGCAGCACAGGTAGAATGCAAGCGATGAACAAATGGCATTTGATTTTAATTGTGTACAGCTGTGTCCCAGAGAGTCAATATTGTGTTAAATGTGGCTCCAGCCATTCCTAGACAAATGGCGAGCTCCTTTTTTTTGCTACTGTCTTCCGGGAAATGTCTCTGGATGATCTGTCCCGCGCTGGTCAGGGTCCTATCAGTCATGACAGGTTTGGTTACACATCACATTGGTCTTACTTGTATTATATTTTTAGACCAATGCGAGTTCCTAACCTGTCGATAATCTTTTGTAAGACCAGTTGATAATGCTCGATCAGTGAAACCGGTCCTGATCTTATTAAATAAAAGTGGAATTAGTACAAATGAGTTTTTTTTTAATATAAATGGTATGGTATTAAGGACTGCACTTGTGAAGAAAGAAGCAATCCTCAATATAGGAATACATGTACTGAAAATATCATATCATATTATTTTGTCTTTCTAGGTTAATAACCTTACTCATTGAAAACATTAATTCTGTGAAAAACAAAAGGTTTTATAGGTTGCGTACATTAAGTGTTCATCTTTTTATCAGGCAGTGAGTTTTGTTTTGGACTGACGGCTTTCTATATAGCTTCAACTAATCAAGGTAGACTGAGTCATTTTACTACCACCAGGTGAGTAAAATAACATACAGTTCTCTTAGAATAATAATATAATTTCTTTTCTTATAAGGCTTCATAGGCAGACATCGTACAATATTTTTGGGACTTTTTCATACAGATAACAGTTTTTGTAATCTCTTTACTTTTAAATAACTTTACCTTGATGTTGAAGGTAGAGAGGCGGCTTAAATTCTTCCGGGTTATCTTGAAAGTACTTCAAAACCCATGCAAATAAGGCTGGATGACCTCCGTCAGCCCCAGTCGGACGATGGAAATCAATCAGTTGACATCTGGAATAATAATCATACGATAAAAATAGGAATTATATAAACTATTAAAATAACAACTTCTTTTAGTAAAACAATCACAAAAGGAATGATCTGTTTCCAGTTCAGTTACAAAACTATTAATTTAACAAAGAAATAAATATGTTTTGAAAAACTTACCTTATTCGCAATGAAGATAATACGGTCACCACCTCACAGGCACCGATCCACTTTCTGGTATTGTGAAGTTTCGATCCTAATTGCTCCGCACCCTAAGCGAAAGAAAAATATATATTTAGCATAAAAGGAAGCAAGATGTGTTCCGATCAGCGTTCAATTTATTTTTGAAGAGATTCTCACTTGTGTATCGAAGCCGAGATTCCATGCATGTTCCACCATGAGTTGTAATCGTGATATGGACGGGACGGCCGTTCGAGGTTGTCGAGGTTTATTACTGGCACCGCCTGCGGCCACTGAACCCCCGTTAGCAACATGACCGTTCCCTCCGCACGCCTCTCGCCATGCTCCATTGTAAACCGCCTCATTGTAACCGGTATGCTCTACCAGAGACGATATTAGCATTTGCATGTTTCTATAAAATATAAAAAATAGCATTTTGAAATGATAGAAATAATTGTCAAAAATTTAAATAAAGGAAAATTTGACTTTGTTAACAAACCTGAATCCACATCCCCACCCCCTGTCGCCATAGGTACTTGCATAATGGTCAACCGCTGAGCAGAGGTAGGTCTTTAAGATGGATGGGTTCTGAGTGTTAGATGTCTGTATTCTTACAAGTATACCTGAAATATTTTTCATAAATTTATTAATTATAATAATGTTTTAAGTACCCAACCACCAAATAACATTCAAAAAAGTTTCGGTACCCATCTAAGATTAAAACTTTGAATGAATTTTTGAATATTCTTCTCACACTACAACAATTTCTTACTGAGAACATGAGTTGTATCGGAAAACAAGGAACATAAAGTGTTTTATGTATATAAATAAGTTAAAACTTCATTTTATGATATGTTATTCTGGGAACCTAAGCGGCTAGTGATAATATATTTGGAGTGAAAGCTTTCGGATGGTCTTCTTTCTTATCAGGAAAGTGAATCACCTTTGGTACAGCTTGTGGAGTCGTCTACCCCGTCGCTCTCGGCACGTCGAAGGCCGATTCTTCTTTCATAATAGTCTCGAACGGAAAGTTCTCCCGTGTAAACTGCTCGCCGTAGTCCACGAGCAGCTTGTTGACCATAATTGCCTTGTTCGTCCATGCCATACTGGGCCTGATATACAGGTGAAAAATTCAACAATATATTTTAGAGATATCTATAAATGATGTCACACTTCAATTGGGTAAACATGTTCTCTAATTTGATCTGTGATTTTAGATTAAAAGTTGTTCTATAAGAGGGGAAAAATATGTTGTGATGAAATGTGAGTTAGGGTAGTAAACAGTACAAAAGCAAGTACAAGGTACAAAAGAATAAGATGACATCTATGAACAGACTGTGAATTTTTTTCTCAAATAATTATGAAAATCTAATTCATCAAACAAATTATCAATTTGATACAACTATGACAGCCTATTACCTTGTAAAACTTTCTTCCATTATTTAATATATATAATCTAAATAATGAAGATCTAATAATAAATAGGAATTAGTCATAAATACAGAGATACCCACCCGTAACATTTCAAATTCTCTTTGTTCTCTATGCCTCTGAACTTCTCGTTGTTGATCGGTGACGGTCGTGTTGTTAGCAGCTTCGCTTATACCTCTTTCAAAATGTTCTTCTATGTGCTTTGTCTTAAATAAAAAAAGTGTTAATTTGGAAATATTTCTAAATGTTGTTTAAAATAACCAAAAAAATATCTATTACTTAGTTATGGATTTTTAGAGTTAACATGTAGCGCAGGTTAAGCGCTCAACCACATGGGTTATAAAATTATTTGCCCAGAATGTCGCCAGAAATGTTTTTCAAATAAAAAAAAAACAATTTATATTTTAACTTATGTTGCCACTCATTATGTTATTCATTGGAACTGAGAAAAAATATTTGACCTTGTTAAATTGAAAAAATAAATAACACAAGTAGATGGATTTGTGAGCCTAAAATCAATCGTTTGAATATAAAAGAATGAAATGGTAGTCATAGACAATTATAAAATAGGAATCGTCACCATATCTTGTTGCGTGGTACAATTTGGTAACGCTTGACAGCAAACTGGACATACGAGCGCCCCTGGAGATGGACTAGATTCTACGAGCATAGATTCTGCTGTCTGAAGACAAGATGCACTATCACCACCTGTTGCCCCATCCTGGAAATTTAAGCACTATGAAATTTATATTTCTCACTAGTTATTGAAGCCTAGTCACAACTATGTTACATTAATGGAATCAATTTATTTCGTAAATTTTATTTAACATTTAATGATAAATAAAATATAAAATGTTCCAGTAGTATAAAGCATGTTTGTTTTGAGCAACGACAATTTCACCGATATAAATAGTAAACATAAAATATGGTGTCAACACCATATTACTAAAAACTGCACTACAAAAACTCCATCAGAAAACCGATATATCCAGGACTGTGGAGTTGGAGTCGCCTTGTTTTGGCCGGAGTCAAAAACAAGCAACATACTCATTTAAAAAGGAAATTGCATGCTTGGCTGACTAAAGATGATCTGATGGAATACATATACATAAGTTGAAATGAAATGATTGAAAAATTTCTTCAGAATCAAAGTCGGAGTCGTTTTTTTATTTTAAGGCTGGAGTCGAAGTCATCTTTTTTTTATAAGACTCCACAGCCCTGGATATATCGGCTCTGTGGTAATCTATAGGTAAAAAAACTAATACATTAAGCCTGTACCTTTTGGGGACTTAAAATATCTCGATGTTCAATATTAACGTGGAGTTCAAGATCTGTAATTCCAGCAAACGTTCTTTCACACAGTGGACAATGCAATCGACTCTGCGTCAATGCTAGTGTTGGGTTGGAGGGTTGAGCATCACTTTCAGCACTGGCGCTATTTAACGATGGCGACGTTAGGTCGAAATGTGCCCGGTTTATGTGTTCCTCTAATCGCTGTGCACAGTCTGAAGTGTATTGACACATGAGGCACTAAAAATAAGAGATCCATTTTAAATTTGAATGAAAGAAATTAATTCGTCAAATAATATAGTATAAATCTGACACTAACTAATTCAAGGTAGTTTCCCTATTCGACTTTATTAACTCTTTGTTAACACTCCCCCAACGGTGCTAAAAATACTTCCGATATGTTGCTAGCCCTTAAGGAACCAAGTGAAAAACATGTTTTTTGAAAATGTATGTCCTGGGTTTTTACCGTTCATCAATGGGCTAAAAAATGTGTTAAAACATGTTTTTTCACTTGGTTCTTTAAGGGCCAGCAACATATCGAAAGTATTTTTTATCACCGTAGGAGAAGTGTTAATGTAATTTTGAATGTTCTGTTTTTTTTAAATAAGGCAATTAATTTTTAATGACTTTTCTTTGTTGTGATATAAATTAAAAATATATGAAAAGAACATGAATTTCAATAGATATGTAACCAAAAATAATGTATCCAATGTCTTACTTGAATAGCGGCAGGACTAGGTGTAGCTGGTTTAATTTTCTTAGGCGTATTAGCTTTCAGTTTAAGAGCGAGTTGAGATCTCAAAGGTGATCCTTGACCAGCACTCGATAACGAAACCTATGAAAAAATATCAATAATTACAATATAAATTTGATAAAAGAAACAGTAAATTTGAAGTGAATATTTTAAATGTATATTTAGAGATTAATCATTATTTACCTTACTACTCGCCGGTGACAGCTCATATTCACTACCTGAATTGTTTCCGGAACCATTTTTGGTTTCTGTAAAAGATACCATAAGATTATATTAATACACGTCAGATGGATGTTTATGTTATAAATCAGAGCTAGATAGCATATTTCGTGTTGCATTCGACATCCTTACTTTGGTGTGGTGGTTATTAATATTGATACAGAAATGTCACGACCCTTTTTACATGTAAAAGAATCAAAAGTCATTTGAATACAATTTATTGAATAAGATAAGAATTTTGATAACACTACATGTAGTTAAAATGTATAAACATATTACAGAAGATTTATCAGTTAGAAGTTGGGATCTTTAATCTTGAAGCAAGTATTTGTTTTTAAATTTTAACACAATTTAATGCATTACGTTCCAGTATTAAAATAAAATTTGCTAAAACTATTTGGTTTGACGATTTTTAATATAAGACAAAAGTTTCTTTTCGTTCATTGAATTGGATATTAAAATACTTCATGCGATTTTTCAAGTATGATTCAGGTGTTCATTTAATAGTACTAATAATTGCGACTACAGCTGCTCAACCAATTGATTGATGGTCACTTGTGATCAGGCTGTTTGTTAATTGTCTCACTAAAGAATATGTTGTTCTATAAACAATTGAAAGTCAATGATGTTGATAAAAGGTGAGGCATTAAAATTTTTAAAAAATATGTGTTTTTACCTTGCTTACTTGTTCCATTGTGACTATTCGATGTTACACTTTCAACAGAGCTCTGACGGCTGGTTGACTTAATTTTACTTTTCCCCTTCGATACAAATGACAGACTACTCTCACTTCTTTTATGATTATTACTAGATGAAGTCTCTCGAGACCCTTTAGCAGATTGGGATACCTCTTTGCTGTGATTCGATCCTATCGGTTCTCTAATGGTGTGAGCGCTAGAATGCTTTTTGGGTTTTACTCCATTTTCGCTGTTATTTTGCGACAGGAGACTAGTTTGGCTCGAACTTCTGGAGCCGTTGGTGTATTGAGAGTGATTCGTCTTGGCATTGACCGTCAGAGGAGCGTGTCCGTTGCTGGTCGGAGTATGCCAGCCATTTTGAATTGAGTTAGGTGTATTGCTGTAGCCCCTACAATCTGATATTGTGTCAGAGTCTTCGTCAAATCTAAAATTTTCAACAAACGAGTCGATCAATAAATTATTGAATAGTCAATATAACAATGTTATCAAATCACATCAATCACTCAGCTATCAATGAAATGTTTACCAATAATCGATATTATCTGAATGATTATTGACTTTTAATATGTTATTTGTGTCATAAATGACAAATGGATAATAAAAATAACCATTCATTAAATTACCCTTGTAGAAATAGATTTTCATCTACGTTATAAAGATGCAGGACAACGACGGGACAACATGGGTTATTGCACTCTTGGTGATGATGATATATATATAATTCTGTCAAGTACATGTTATCTTAATTGATACTTCGATTAGTCTTCTATATTACATCAAACGACTCGAAGCTTTTTATATTTCAGAATCCCATGATTGATGAAACATTACCATACAAATATTTTAACATTGATATTGGTAAGAAATTGCTGATTGTACCTAAATTTTGAAAATAAAATGTGCGAAATATTTTATTTGGAATGGTTTATTAATTCAGCAATATTGAAAAAACATCTTCATGCTGGCTGCCTGGTCGAGTGACATCGTTGTTGTCTTGGAACACAGTCACGAGTACCAATCCCAGTACGGAGTTTTTATATGTTGATTTTTCAATAGATTTATGGATTTCTGCCAAAAGGCATTCCATCCATCCTATCCTAAAATGGACGTAGCAAGAGCGATTAGCTAACCACTAGTCCTGACCTAGTCCTATGCTCCTATCCCTACTCTCATAGAATATGAGAGGTTGAGCAACTGAGTTACACAGTTCTCGTATAAAAAAATCTGTTTAGATACCTCTATTAGGAGGCTATATGCTCTACATAGGGAGCAGACATGGATTAAAAAAAATAAAAACGATTATCTTTAGTTATAAGAGATACTTCTATTAGTCTTTAAAACGTGGTTAAATACTTTGAATATGCTGTTATTGACAACGATATGGTTGAACCACTAGTAAAACTTCAGGAACGGTTACTCTTATTTTGTATTTTGAATATTATTCTTTGTTATAATTTTTGCAGTTTTATCCTTGGTAAAATTTCGATACCAGGCAAGTGGGCAACATTATTGGCTTTGGGTGCATTGATCATGATTATGAATTCTAATAAGGACAGCTTTATAAATTGATTTTTGAATAGATTTATGGATTTCTGTGCAAACGTATGGATGTGACGTCTAGAAATCGTTACCACCCATTTGATCATTAAAAGTGAGATTAACTAATGTATTAGTCCTAATCTTCTGTCCCTACTCTCTAAAAAAAAAAAAGGAAATTGAGCAACTGACTAACGAGTAGTTCTCATAGAAAAACTTTGGGAATGATTTTTTTTATCATGTTAACTCTAAATGTAGAGCATAGGGTTTTTTAGTGGAATATCTCAATTGAACTTATTTTCATGAGAACTGGTTGTAAGTCAGTCGATCAACCTCTCTCATCGAAGGGTACGGAAAAAGAAAAAGAATAATATTTAGAGAGTCACTCTCTCTATGTCCAGTATTTAGAAATGGATAAAAGATAAGCAGGAAGGTATGAGAATATCACAGACGTCCATGCTTTTGGATACAAATCGATTGAAAATCATAGCATAAAAGTTTCTGTGGTCAGCCCAACAGCCCAATTGGCTACAGAATTTTTGGAAAAATTAATCTAACCCGACAGTTATCCAAGAACACCATTTGAGAAGCCTTGGTTAAATATAATTTTTAATCTCGAAGAAAAAAAGAATAAGTACTTATGCATCAAATGAAGGGCTATTGTTTAACTTGCATGTTCTTAATATGTATACTCACGCAGGACTTTGGTCATCTATAAAGACCATTAGTTCAGCTTCAGGGGTCAAAAAATCTAAATGAGCTTGGTTGACATGGATGAGCATTTCGTCAGAGGACAAATCGGTCAAGTCACAGAAAGGACATGTCGCCTGCCCGTCTACATGATACATAACCGTGTGAGCTCTCATCTCTTCATCGGAAAATCCCTCGAGTCCACAAATCTCACAAGTGTACGACGGGTTTGGGCTGTTGGCAGCCATTTTAGATGTCAGTATATTTATTTTATAACCGAAAAATCAAATATTCTTCATGACAAACACCCAAAACTTCTGCATTGTTTTGTTATTCTGAAATGAGATAATTAGGTAAGTAATATCACTGCTTATTTTGGTTTATTCATAATTGAATATTATCAGGTATACAGTTATTATTTAGGGTTGACATTTGGTGGAAGTTGGTTACAGAATTCTGTAGGACTTGGACCCATATATGTACATATCCCTCATGATAAAAGAATATGTCGTCTTCCACACAACACAACTTGCACAGGAGACGAAAAAAACTATTAATGCATAATTTCCGTATTTTTTCGTGTATTTCATTATTAAAAACCAAACATAATTTGAATACAATACGTATTTACGTACCGTATTTAAAAAAATGAGAGATGTAATTTATAAATCTAATTCAAAAAATAAAATATACATTTGTACTAAGTAATTCCCACTTTTATTTGATAAGATCAAGATAAGATTTTTTTAAAATTTAATGGCTTTCCACCAAGTATTGTTCAAAGGGGTAGAAATCTAATGCTTCAACATGGAAAACAAGTGATTAAAATCATTTTGTGATGCAAGAGATTTTGTTTGTTGATTTATATGAAATACTCATTTGTCAAAGTTGTGGTATGCGATGTATTGTTTTATCATGGGCATATTATTTATTATACTGATGTAGAAAGAGAGATTACAGCATGAAGGAAAAATCAAGTATATTTTAAATACTCAAATAGATTTTCTTGTCATTATTGAAGAAAAAAAAAATAAGGATTTTTTTTATAATTTAATATTCAAATACGATGGTATTGTCATTTTGATTGGAGAAAAATAACGTTTATATAAATGTTATCCCATGATTGTTGACAAGTCATTGTGTTCATATATTACACTATTTCACAATTGAATAATCAAATAATATTAAAAGAACTATGGGAGTCAATCAGTATTTACATTTGTTCAAATTAAGAATAAAGCGTAACGGAAACTTGTTTATTTAAGTACTAGCAATAAATAAAATCAGTTCAATCAATAGATAGTTTCGTAAATCTCATATTACACTAATATCATAAATTTTAAAACTGATAAGTTAGGAAAATGTGGAAGAGGTACCACAAATAGTTATCTATATCAAACTTACGATTTGTTTATTTATGTCAGCACTTCACCAAAAGAAATTATAACTTCTGTAAGATAAAATTGAACTGTAATTATTTATCTTTTCTTATCGCTGTTATATCATGTGCGTATACATAAATATTGGTTCTTATAATATTCTAAACACCTGCCAGTATGGAGTTAATAGCGAATATTAAATAGTTAGCATAAAAAGTGACAGCTTATATAAATTTTGATGTAAAATACGTGGAATCAATGAAGTTATGTTTTTCAGAGGTAAAAATCCATAATAGAAATCTGTCTTCTTTGTAGATTTGCAACAAAATCTCCAGGTAAAATATTAGAATGTATGTCGCATTGCTGCATACATATTGTATAGTTTCGTGTGAAAATAATTGAATTACCCTTTACTCTACGGTAGTAGTATGTTAGGTTATAATGAAATCGATAAAACTTCCGCAATTTCATTTGTATCCTTTGAAGGCATGCTACCATAAATGAGTTCAAAGGTCACTGTTTCAGGGAATATTTAAAAGCAGACTATTTTTGTGAATATCAAAATTGATGTCAATACTCACCCTAAAGTCGACTAGATATTAAAATAAACAAAGTCATTCAGCTAATATAATATTCGTTTTGGGTACGAAGCGTACTGATAGCTATTTTTGCACTTATTCACTTAAAATATCATGGCACTTTGTGATTTTATATACTTATATGAGGTTTTAGGAATTGCTTTACATTTTGCTAATTGTTTCTACTAAACTACTCCGATAAAATACAGATGATTTTGAAGGAAAAGACTTGATTTTGAGTGCAGAGCAGGAAATACACATTTTGACCAGCTGACCCCGTGTGACGTCAAGTTCGTCGGCACTCTTCTTTTCTGTATGCCAGTAGGCCATTGGCTATGTTAAAGTAGGAAACTGTTTTTTAGTAGAAGCGAGCTTACAACTACTATTTCCGTGTCGCTGCGTTCTATATACAAATGGCTAATGAAATTAGTGATTATTTTGTCGTAAAAGTGTGAGCATATTTTCAAATATTATTTCATAGAAGAATTTGTTTTGTTTAAAATAAAGAATCGAATGATATTTTAAATTATGAAGTGTCACATATTTTACTGTATACTGTTAAAATAACTTTTAGGTGGGTATAGAGTAAATAGTATCATATGTTCCGTGAGAATATAACATATTATAATGTAACTAGGTATAAGACGTATTTAAAGGTTTATCATTTCGTTATTTTTAGACACAAGTGATTGATTGAGCATCATGTTTTTCGAATAAGTCACAAAAAATCACGTAAAAATAAATATTGCAAACGCAAATTTTGTGAAGTGAAACATTAACTTTTTTAGTAGTAGATGAAATGATGCTACATAAATGCTGCAATTTTTTTAAATTTACAGTTCATTTCATGTTATATACCACAATTTCTTGGTGCTAAAAATAAAAATCACTGACAAGAGCACGTAATCTTGAATGTAAACAAATAGATAACACCGTCAAAATGTCATTAATGTTTTGTGTCAGGAATTAGGTAGGTACTTCCGAGATATGCAGTGTAAATGTGATAAAATTTGTAAAAATAATAATCAAACTCGAACTATAAAATCGAAGAACAACAAAATTAGCATAGCTTTTAGAAAATATTAAATTTATGCAAATACTACTTTTGAGGCTTTGGAGAAAAGCAGTCAGCGAAGAATGCAAATAAAATTCTACATGTAAAACAATAAAAATTCTTTGGACTGTCCCTGAACATAGCTAGGTCTTGGGACGTTCATAGATGCGTAGGTATATATTAAATAGGTATAACGTGTTTTAAATATTACTATGGTGTGAAGGTCCAACTGTCGATTATAAGAATTTTCTCGCAAGTGGCGTGCCCAATATCAATTCATGTAAATTTTTATATATCCACGCCCGCTCAAAATGTGGAGCATGTGGCCTCTCTAAGCTCCGATTAGGGGTGATAACAGCGGTGGGCTGCCAATACGGCTCGCTTAATATCGAAGCAATTTTTAGTGCTCTAAGGAAGGAGTGAATTTTCTTATAGCTCCTATGCAATTATACACAATACTTAAATAAGCAATCGATTTTTACTCAATACACGTAAAATATTTAACAATGTGCAATTTACCATAAACTTATCAATGTAAATGGCTAAAAATGTACTAATGTATATATTAACGCTGTCTTAGATAATATATAAATGAGAAAATGCAATTATATACTAATTTGATCAGAGAATATTGTTTTCTCATTAGTTAAAAAGGGGCTCGCGCGAGCCCCTCCGAGACCCTTCCAGCCCACCCCTGGTTGATAACATACTTACATAACAAAGTAAGATTGCGGCGAATTTTCGGTCGGTGATATTAACATTTACTTATTCTACTCATATGATTCTAAATAACGGGTCGCAACGAAAGCGATTAGTTATCTACTACATATTCAATTTCTCGCCCTTTTGATATCCTTATCGAATATGAAAAAAGGAGAGGTTTTACGACTGGACGACAGCAAAAGGCTCTGTAAAATACGTAGCCCCTATTGAAATATTCCATTATGAGTGGCATAGAGCTGGCTGGCATGCTTGAAAAAAGTGCAAACTAAATCAAGAAACTATTTTAATATTGATAGCAGGGCTGTGGAGTCGTGTAAAAGACGATTCCGACTCCGACTCCAGCATTAAAATAAAAAACGACTCCGACTCCGAAGAAATTTGACAATAATTTAGTTATAACTTATATATATGTATTCCATCAGATCATTTTTAGTCAGCCAAGCAAGCAATGTGTAATACTTTATTGTGGTTTGAATACACATTATCAATTTTTTTTTTAAAAACTCGAGCCGCTCATTTTTCACGACTCCGACTCCACAGCCCTGCTCAAAATATATTTTGTATCTCGCAATCCGTTTCAGCACGCCACTAAATATGATATGTTTTTTTATCTACGTTCTTTGAATTTTCTATCAGCTAAAATCGCTCATGTAAGAGGAAAGGCGTCTTTCAAGTATGCAAGAGATATGATCCAAATTTTATTTACCTCGTGTTCATATTGTTGAATCATTACAAGCTAATATTATTACGTGCTTGGGGATTCTTCGGTTTCTTCTACATATTTATTTCAATACGTTTTAGCCATTTTTGTTTCTAAACTTTAACGCGTGGCCCGCATTTTTTCTTACCATTTACAATTATTGTGATGCTTTATAAGAATTTATATCCCAAATGGAGAATATCAACGCTTAGTATAATATAGACAGTATATATTTCATAATTATTATGAGATAAATACATAATAGTATGTCACTTTAAAGTTTAAATAAACAAATGAAAATGTGTTTCCCAGTCGCAAAAATCCATTAACCTTCTGATAATCAATTATATTGTGGATGACAATAACAAAACAAATCCACATTTAATCCAAGTTTTAATAAGTGCATTGCCAAATGGGGCATATTTTTTAATTCCTGGTAATTATATTACGGGAAAATTGAAAATTGTTGATTTGTCGGGTGCTATGAATTAATTATAGAGGATCAATCAACTTGTCAAGCATTGGTAGATTTATATAATGTAAATATAGCATTATATTTAAAAAGTCACATGTCTTAAGCCTCGAGTCGCTAGAGTTCATATCCCTCCAAAATAAAACGACAAACAAGCATAGAAAAACTTGTATTATTGATCCTCGATTTGAAAAATTCATAACCCTCTTCGTATTTTTGTATGGGCTTAGAAACAACATGTGTCAATGAGAAATCGAATAGAATGCAGAATAAAATCATTTGTATATAGAATATTTAAATTTGAATCGTTCAAATTATGTACATTCACACAAGTTTTTTCACTAACTGGATTCGTCTTTCGGCATCTTCAGGCGTTCAAGTGCACGGATGAATTTGAACTGACTGAAATATTTGTTTTTTTTATTTTGTTTATAGCAATTAACCTTCTTAACTTAAGCGGCGGCCAAAGTTTAACAATATTTTTTTGTATATCGATAGTTGTTAGTTTTACCATCTGGTTTGAAAATATTACAATATTATGTGAAAACACAACTGGACAAATGTTATGACGTAAACTGTGTCGTATTGTTATTTCAAAATTATAACATTTTTTTAGGTGAATTATTTTGTAAACATCTCAATTAATATATTTATTGAGATACCTATTTATAAGGTACCAGTTTGCCATGGAATTGTTCTTAATTACAGGTATAACATAATTGCATTTTTAAAAGTGATCAATTTGCATGTAATTGGTGCATTATCTCTGCATGTAGGAATAAAATAAACATTCACTTGCCATTCTAGTCACGTTGCCAGTGCTAAATAATAGATTGTTTAAACGCTACCCAAGTGACCCACGTAGACATATTTGAGTGGGATTTCATCCAACACTCTTAAATTATTATAACAGGATGACATTGACACTGTTGATATTGTTGACATAGAAGTGTATTTAATCAGCATAAAAATCAAGGAGCGGCAGATAACGCGAGATAGCTGACTTATTTACCTACGAATATGCATGCATGGAATGTAATGAATAACATAATGATTCGTGTAGTAGAGTAGGTGAGACAACCTGCATTTAGGCAAGCATGTCCCCGCTCAAATGTTACTAACACCAGTATCGCCCACCACAAACAAAAGAAAATACTAAAATTGTGTTATTTCGGTTTTTTTTTAAGTTTTAGTAGACTTTTAAAATTAAATAAATAACTCCGACAAGTTTTGTGTAAAGAATCACAGTGAGTCTTCCAATAACAAATTTGTGTTTTAAAAGAAAGTATTGCAGGTATATCTTGATTAATTTAACGTTTATAAAAAAATTACGAACAATTGTTAGAATGCGGGAGATAATAAATATTATAATTTGAATTATTTTATTATTTCGGTATGAGTCCTTCACTCAGGCCTTGAGGGACTTACGATTGTACTCGGTCAGAACCAAGTGCCTACTGTTCAACGCATGCACCTTGACAGTGCTGCTTTACGGTTACGAGTCATGTCACATTAGCGCAGAGTAACCGTAAAGAGTGATTTAAAAACAGATGCCTACGGCGAATACTAAGAATACGGTGGTCAAACTTTGTCAGGTAGGGCTAACTAGCTTCTTTTACTTCCAAAATAAATAATAGCGACGATGGAACTGGCTTAGACATGCGCTGTAGATGCCGCAAGAGAGTTTTTACCCTGCATGTCTCTTCTACCAACCAGATGGATCCCGACGTCGTGGAAGGCCACGATGACTATCCACAGGATGTACTCAGCGAAAATACGGGACGCTGAAATGAAATCAGCGAAAATGATGACCTGGGAGGAAGCAAAGAGACTGGCGGGGGATAGAAAATCTTGGAGGAACCATGTGGTGACCGTATGCACGTATAGGAAGAAGATATGGGAAAAAATCAAATCAAAAATGCTGGTATCCCGGTTCCGTTAATACCGGTATTGCATCCGCTAGACAGGATGAAATGGATATTAAATCTTGCAGTATTGTGCCTGATACTTTGAAAGAGTTGTGTAACATGTTATAGATCCATAATAATTATTATTCGTGTCCGTAGAATGGTAAAAATAATGGAGTTGCATGTTGGCGGCGTGAATAACGAAATCTTGTTTATTTTATTATTCACGACAAGTTAGTGATTATTTATTCATTTATCTTTACATCGGAATGTGGCGAGTGCAGGATGTGAACCATTACGTCCATTACACATGCAAGTTCGCCAGTGGCGTATCATTGCGAAATGGGATTAACAAGGGTGGTCAGACTTTTTCTTCTGAGAAGTTGATAAAATCAGTAAAAACCATCAACTGATATCGCATGTAATTATATGATGAGAGAACAATGAAAACCCATTTTAGAAGTTCGCGATCGGCCAAGAATAACTTGAATTGACTTAGAACAAGAATATCAATCGACGGACTGGCCATCTCTGCACAACAACAATATAAAATATGTATATTTATTCATCTATCTATCTGCCTGTTGAATTGCATCTCTGTTATATTTTATGTATACAACGGTAGACTATAAAAAGCAATTTTTACTGAAACACAATCAATTTTTATAGTTCAGTAGGCTCATTTGAAGGTTTTATTCGAAAACCGAAAATTCCGAAGACATCTACAATACGGAATCAATAACTTCTATTTGTCTAAATTTATATATATCTTTGGTATTAAATTATTTTTTAGCAAGAAATTCAATTATTGATTTTTGCTTGAAGCAGTTAGCTGTACTGAGGAAGGAAAATGAGGAAGGCACCTTACGACCTTTTTGACTTGTAACTTAATTTTCAAGTACATACATATATTAAGAATCGTTTTTTTATTGATTTAATTGTTAAAACTTGTGTTTTTTTTAAAGTTCGGACGGATATAAAAAAAAACTAAAAAAAATAGGGAGGAAATCAATGACCGACCTTGTAACTATTTATTTACCACTTCACCCCTGCATATAAATTATCCTGAGTTGCATACTTTTTGACTCTCAAGCAACTTCAATGCGACATTTAATTACAGAAAAGCTTCAGAATGTGTATGACCAATATCTCTTCCCTCCCATTTATCTTCTTTTTTATCTCGTTTTTTTTCATTTCTTAAACTATTTCCTCATTATTCAAACTGTTTCTCCATTATTTTCGTCTGCTAGCAATAATCGTCGTAGCACGAGTTTTCTATATAAGCGTATGCATATTTCTATTACACCCCGATCCATAGGTTTTATGATTTTTCATGTGGTGGAAGAAATCTTACCGTAAAAATGTCATCGATCTCGTTTAAACATTAACCATAATGGTGACAAATCAGCAAATCCGTAAAAAAGTCTTTACATATCTTAAACAATCCGGATGATCGAGATTCTACTTTATTTCTTTTATACCAAT
The DNA here is from genome assembly GCA_031772345.1 of Himalopsyche anomala. NCBI lineage: Eukaryota > Metazoa > Arthropoda > Insecta > Trichoptera > Rhyacophilidae > Himalopsyche > Himalopsyche anomala. The sequence continues at coordinate 27,544,237 of CM062822.1, read as the reverse complement.
CTATGTAATATGTAATGTTATTTCACATTCGTGATATTTGTAAAACAATGCACGCTATCTGTAGTGAATGTAAAATAAATAACCAAAAATGTGAAATCTTCCAGGTGCGCCGCTGGTATTTCCCTCTCAACCGACTTTTACTTTTATTTTTAATAAAAATATGAAAATGTCCAATTATAACAAAATAATTATGAAGGATCTTCAGTTAGTATTTACCCAAAGGGTATAATTAGATTCCTGCAAGTAAAGTATGTTCGTGGGATTGAAATTTAATCGTTTTTACAGTAGCAAACAACCAATTACAAAATGTTATCTGCCCCTTTAATAATTAATTACTTTTATACTCATAATATATTCGTTATCAGCTTGTCAATGATTATTCATTTTTCGAATCATCGTGGGAATGTCTGCTCAATAACCAGTTGTATTTATCAACTGTGTATGTATTATAGTCACTGTGGAGTCGTGAAAACAATCGCTACTCCGACTCCGATTTAAAAAATAATAGCAAAACTTAATGTATGGCCTTTGCGTATTTCTAATATAATATACTAAAATGTATTGCTGTTTGTATTTTAATTTAATTAAAAAAACAATCTTCAGACTCTGACTTTACAGTCCTGATTATAAACTAACACCAGGGACGTCCCGTGGGCAGTGGCGGCCGATCAATGTGGCATTGGATCAATGCACCTCTTGTATATGCAGGGGAGGTTATATTTCATAAAATAATATTCAAATATAAAATTTAAACGATTTACTCATTTTAAATTCTTCATCTTTTTATTGGCTAAAAAATAAAATAAAATAAAATTTTCTTAAATATTTATTATAGACAATAATTAAAATGAAGAATTTAAAATGAGTGAATGGTCTTAATGTCGTGTTTGAATATTATTTCATGAAATATAACCGCCCTGCATATACAAGGAGTACATTCATCCAATGCCACATTGACCAGCCGCCACTGCCCGTGTGTATAGGCGAGTAGGCAGTTGCCTAGGGGCGGCAAGTCCTAGAGGGCGGCAAATGATCACAGAAAAAAAAATGCAGAAGAATTCGGATTAGAATAATTATGACGCCTCAATTTTTTGAATAAAAAAATGCCGAAAAACACATTTTCAATGGCAATAATATTATGAACGATGAGTGTACAGTACTTAGCTTTATCACATTTTTTTTCTTTGAATATGACAATTACCAATGGCGGCACTTTAGGCAGCAGCTTTTACATAAAGTTTTCGATAATGTAGACGAGTAGAGAATTTGAATTTCTATGTTTGTATATTATGTATAATAATGAGAAATAATGAAAAAATGACACTTATACTCTTATGACTTTAAGTAATTTCAAAATTTTAAATTTGGAAAATAGCGAGGGTGTTATTTTAAGTTCTGCATAGGGGCGGCACATATCCTAGGAACGCCGTCGACTAAGACGCATATATTGCAACTAAAAATATTATGCAAGTAATTAAAATCTCCCCTTGGATCCTGGCAACGTTTAAATCCATATGATGTACTCAGCGGAGCTACGGGACGCTATGATGTCCTGGGAGGAAGCAAAGAGACTGGCCGGGGATAGAGAATCTTGGAGGAACCACGTGGTGACAATATGCTTCATATAGGGAGCGGATATGGAATAAAAAAGGTGTTTCTGAAAACATAACAAAAAACTATTCCGCTTCTACATTTTTTATCTTTACATTTTCTAGAAACCAATAGACCTGAAACATTATTATAAAATGGCTGTTTGTAATATTATATATTTTGTGCATCATAGGGTGTTAAAGAGAGTCAATTTATATGACGTCACGCTCTAAGGGAGGGTTCTAATGTTGTGTGAAGATACGAATGTAAAAGGGTATTTTCGAAAATGTTACGCTAGAAAACCAAAAATACAAATATGCGGAAAATGTAGGTATTAGATTTTCTTTATCAACGAAGTGAATGCTGCTTTATTTACATGGTTATGTTATATTCAATGACTATCAGTAGGTTGATAAAATAACGAATTTAAATAATATGCATATACATATAATACAATATTTTTGTTTTTAAGAGTTTTTTTTATTTTTTTCTTTATCCATTTCCGCTCCCAATGTGGAGCATATGGCCTCCTAATGGAAGTTTCTTAACATAAGTTTTTCTACGAGAACTGTTTGTTACTCAGTCGCTCAACCTCACTTTTTTCAAAGTGAGTAGTAGGGAAAGAAGGACTAGTACTAGTGGTTGGCTAATCGCTGTTGCTACACCCAATTATTAAAGGACCAGAAGAATGGGAGGAGAGGACATGATGTGAATTGACATCACAAACGCGAAGTCTTCGATCACAACTTTGAATTGAATAATTCTCAAATTCACTGTGATCCCGGTCACGGGAATCGAACCAAATTTTTAAGAGTTGAGATAATGACTTACATCGCGTCGCATCTGATCGGCGTTAGATCTATGAAAAACTTCAGCAATATGTAAAATTACAATAATTGACAAGGCCGCTTATGAAGGCTACTCGGTAATAGCTGAGAGAAACAATCTGGACAATGATTTATCCCTTATTATGTATGGGAAGGTTTTGTTGACAAAAATATGTATTAACATCATTGAATTACTGATGGACGAAACATGATGGTTATAAATACTGATGATCTATTATAGATGAAATATTTCAAATCAGCTTTTCCCCAATTGACTAGAGGCAAATTGTACTTCTCATTGCATTAAGATCATAAAGAAAGCTTTTAAAATTGCTTCAAACTTTACCACTCAAAAAATATTTGACTGGCTTACATTTTTATTTACTGAATCAAAAGTTTTAAGATATTGACAACGTTTACTTTTGAACCAAATGCAATATCAAATATTTTACCAATTACTGTATGACGTCTTGTTGGGTGATTCTAATGGATTCATCACTTGTCAATTTTAACGTTGCAAATTACCTACTCTCAGAGGATACTCAAGCTTGACACCCGTCTACACTAATCCTCCGATTTAGGCGGTGTGTTTTTTAGGCGGATTCATTTAAAAGTGGACAAGAAAAATGTAATTAGGAAACATTATGGTAAAAACCAGAGATGTGGAGTCGCGTCAAAAAAGACGACTCCGACTCCAGCTTTAAAATAATTAACGACTACGACTCTGAGTTTTTCACTTTACGCATTTTCAACTTTATCGGTAAAATCTAAAGATAAATAAATTCGTAGCACTTTATAAACGTGATATTATCATTACGTTAAAAATTAATGAAAACAATGAATGATAGATAAATTACTACTAAAATCAAGTATACGGAAGGAAATTTCATCCATTTAATAAAAAATACACTAAAATAGTTTTTTGTTTGACTGATCATCAATACACAATAATTGAATGTTAATGTTTTAAATGTTGATGGCTTTCGGGTACACAAACAATTTAAATACCTTTCCATCGCAAGGCGCATTTATAAGACGTGTGAGGTACAAACTAACAATGGGTCTGAAGAATTTTACGGTGCCAAAATAAAGACTCAAGTGGGTAACCATGATCGTCAGTAACAAACTACATACCTGCCAAAATTGGGATCGCTTTGACGAAGAGCCGCCGCGTGCATTTCTCAGGAAACGGGATCACAATTATGTCTTCGGGTTGCAAGCAAAAAAAATAATGGCATTCCTGTCTTCACTTGTTAGCGCAGGAATTTTCTTGCACCGGCGTGTATTTAACAAGATCTTCTTACACAAGCGGAAATATAACATGGGAATTCAAGATATCTATTGATTTATACAATATTTTAGGGATCTTTATTTATTATTTTTTATGGCAGCTTAATTCTTACCGTTTTGTATAAATATGAGTGTAAAGTAAATGTGCAGATTTCAAAGATTAGCGGTGAGTTATATTATTGTATCGTCATTGTTTTAGTCAGGGTTTCCCAAACTATGTTCCGCGGAACACTGGTGTTCCACGGAATCCGAATAGGTGTTTGCGCAAAAATTTGGAGTGGTTTTATAAGCTGCAACACATTTAAAAATCTTCAACTTCGTATTGAAAGGCCAGTGATTTTTATTACGATTTATATTATATTTTACTGTCAAGTATTTTAGTAATATATTTATTTTTACTATTTTAATTACCTTACATAAGAAATAAGTTCAGTGTTTCGTTAAAAAAATAAAATTCTAAAAGTGTCTCATTGTAGAAAAGGTTTGGGAAACCCTATTTTAAGTAATGGTGCTCACTGATTCGATTCCTAAAACGACAGTTCAATCAATTAAATATACATAATCCGCATTTTTATCAATACTAAAAGCATGTGTTTGATTTTGTTACAAACATGCTTTTCCTCTAATACAGTGGTGAGTAGGGCTTATACAAAAACCGACTTAAAAAAAAAAGTTTTCGTATGTCAATATTGTTCGAAAACCAGTTTTATCGCGTACCACCTATGCGGATTTCGTGGAACACCAGTGTTTCGCGAGACATAGTTTGGGAAACCATGATTTAAGTAGTTTGTTGTTGGCGTCAGTATAAATGAAATAAATGTGGATGGATGGACAGTTTAATACAAGCTTAATAACTAATTAATATTCGTTTTTGAGAGTTAAAGAAATAAGGTAAACGATTATAAAACATTGGTCTTGGATACAAGCTAATAAATATCGATTGAAAAAATAATCCGGCGTTAGATTCAAAATATAGATTGCAGAACGGAAGCAAACATGTCCGCATTTGGCCAAGGCGATTGGCATATTTGCTTAGTACTTGTCTAATATTATAATAATCACATATAATGTCTCAATTGCGGTCGACCAATGGTAGCAAAAAATGATTAAATAATGCTAATCCTTGTCAAATATGCTGGGGATTGGTCAAATAGCAAAACGTTGTGAAATAAGCTCTACTGATAAAAATACCCATATAATATACCTACTAAATATTATTTAATTTCTTACCTACATTATTTATTTCTGGATAAGTTTTCCTCAAGAAGTACGCCTTCTTATTCACTGGAATATTCAGAGGAGTTAATTTCCGCTTTGATATGTTATATTAGTATTCTCTATTACAGGTACATAACAATCGTTTGCTCATTTAAAAGTATTGCATATAATTGCATATGACCAGCGGTGGGCTGCCAATATCTTAACAAGGGGCTCGGTAAATCGTATCCATTTATTTGTAACCATTTTCGCTCCCAATTTGGAGCATATGGAATCCTATTGAAAGTATCTCAACAAAAGTTTTTTTTTCTATGAGAACTGTTTGTTACTTAGTCGCTCAACTTCTCTTTTCCAGAGAGAGTAGTAGGGATAGAATGATAAGGCTAAGACAGGACTAGTGATTAACTCGGACCCATGAGGTCTGGCACGGAAGCCCACAACGCTGAATGAAAAAATGAAGGGTCTTAAAATTTAATCATCTACAGAAATTGCTGATTTGATCTAAGAAGAATGATTTTCTTATCTTAACAAGGGGCTCGCCGGCCGCGCTGAAATTTAACAAGGGGCTCGCGCGAGCCCCCCCGAGCCCCCTCCAGCCCACCCCTGCATATGACTGATAAATTACTTTGATATTGAGCGAGCCCCTTGTTAACGTATTGGCAGCCCACCGCTGCTGCGTAGTATTTACCTAATAGATAATTTTATTTTCAAAATTAAAATGAATTGTTTAACAAAAATAAACCACAAAAATAGTTCACAGAAAAATATATACTGGTATCGAATGGTGTTAATTGATACTGTTCATGTTTAATTAATAATATAGTCTAAGCACCTAGGCGCCATAATTGTATTATTAAATTCTTAGATGAAGGTCGAAACAAGCCTCCATACCACGTGGGGGGCTCTAAGCTCGGCACCACGCCTACCTTCATTGGAATACATTCAAGTTGTATTATTGTGAACGTAATGGTCATTGGCAGCATTTCCATTAGTGTCAATATAAATCATAGATTTACCGGTCGTGAGAAGTAACTTTTTTTTGGCCCCGCCATGCTTCTTAGAATGTCGTTTTTCAGTAAATAGTGTGAAAAAAGTAAAAATGACGTTAAAATTTCGTCTCTTTCACTGCTGTACCTGCGCGAAAGAGAGAGAGCAATATGTTTTTATGAATGGGTGATTTGCCACAATAAGACAGGTGTATACTGTAAACCACGAAAAGTGGACAGCGTTTGATTATAGTATCATCAAAAACTGCAGTATTAATTTATTACTATTGACAAATGAGATCCTAACCCAAAATGATAATCTTAACCA